>VXBZ01006467.1:524028-549975 GCA_013399135.1 Heliornis fulica
AGCCGGGCTCAGGGCGGCCGCCGCGTCCTGCCGCCGCCGTGCCCCTGCGGCCGGGCGTCGCGCTCGCCGCGTCCGTGGCGGA
Organism: Heliornis fulica; assembly: GCA_013399135.1. Classification (NCBI taxonomy): domain Eukaryota; kingdom Metazoa; phylum Chordata; class Aves; order Gruiformes; family Heliornithidae; genus Heliornis; species Heliornis fulica. The sequence goes on from VXBZ01006467.1 coordinate 524,111, forward strand.
ACACCTCCCGCCTACCCGGGAGGACAGCTGGGGAAGCCATGCTCGCCTTGGCCCCGCTCTTGGCCGGGGTTATTCTTCTGTTGAACTTCTCCGTGCCAGAAGCTTTGGGTTGGATTTTCTCTTTTTACGCTTGGTTGTATTCGGGTGTTTCCTGTAGTAACCTCTCATTATTTCCTCTGTTTCTTTCAAGTCTGGCTTGATGGAGCAGAATCTGGAAGAGTTTTTGTAAACCTCTTGGAAGTGGCTTGGCTTTCCGCATTCACCTAGCCTAGACATTTGTGTGGTGTTGGCCTGAAAATAAATCTTTGTTATTTTAGCTTTGCAGCTGGTTCTGGTCATTGTGCAAAGCTCTTAGACGGTTTCTGCGGGTGAGATTAAATGCTTCCTTCTGCCCACTTAACTGGACTGAAAACAAGAACTCTGAATCAGGATGCCTGTCCATAAGGGTGATAAATAACAAGTGCAGGTAGCCTGTTTCAGTGTGTCCAGAGCATTGCTTCGGGCAGCATGTCTCTCTAAACACACAGGATAGCTTGGCTTGAGTGCACATCACTTTTAAGACTGCTCAGTAAACACTAGCTAGACTGTTCTTTAAAGCTTTATGTTAAGCTATAGTTAAACATTCAAAAGAGTTGTTGTTGCCTCTTCAGCATAGAGGTGGACTGTGTTGCAAAAGTGCAAACTGGAAGGTGGTGACGAGCAGGTCTAAATGTCACACAGACAGGTGGTGGATGCTAGGGGAAACGTTCATTCTTTCATTAGCAGGGGTGGAAAGGAAGTTCTGCAGCTGCTTATCACCTTGGCTGTTAGTCAGTCTTTTGTCTTACAGGTTTGGAAAAGGAGAACTGAGGTGGGTGGGTGTGCAACTCAGGCTTTAGGAAAGCATCAAAATAAAAGAGGAGGGCTCTGCTTTAGAAAGCTGAGTTAGCAGGAGGCAGAGGCTGACAGGACTAGTAAAATGAAGAAAGTTCTTGGTGTTTCTGAAGCTGTGCCCTGTGCCGTACTGGAATTTACCATTTAATTTCTATAAACCAGTTTTGCAGGACTAGAAAAGGGGAATTACGGTTCCTGCTGCCTTTGATTTCGTATGTTGTGAATCTTTGTTTTGGAGGAAATTTGATTGTGACATCAGGTGTTCCCTTGAGTCTTTTCAGCAGCCTGATCTTCACTTGAGAATGGTAGAGAAATGCTGGATTCTCATATAGGCGGATACAATGATGTCATGTCCTGGGCAGAGTTGAGGGTTGGGTTTTTTTGTGGGTTTTGGTTTTTAGGAAATATGCCCCTTTTTTGCCTTACAAACATACTGTGATTGTCTTTAGTACAGATAGGTTGCATGACCTTCCCAGCTCTGTGTTGAAACTTAACAACATGTTAGCCTGTTGTTTATATTTCCTATGGCAGACTTGGTGTCTTTCTCTTTTCGGGGGAGGTGGGGGTGTAGCCCATCTTGCTACACAACTAAAAGTAAGTTCACACTGGAAACTTCTGATTGACTTACTGTAGTCTTCCCTTGAAAACTGGTGGCTTTCCCCCTCTGGAGCAGGCATGCTCACTTCCCAGCTGGTCCTGCTTTGTATGTAATCTGAATTTTGAAACTTGGCTTTTAAACAGAAGGCTTGTTGAAGTGTCAGCTCTGCTCTTGGTTTTTAGCTACATACTTTCTATGTGCCTGGATTTGTTTGGTTTGTTGTTGGTTTTGTTTTTTACTGTAGTGTCAGATATTCTTGCAGAAGTTCAGTCATCTGTTTCCTTTGAATTAACTAACTGGAGCACATTTACATACCAGTTGCTCTGAGCATTATATCTGAGAGAACAGCACTGAGACTCCTATCCATGACATGTTACAAGTACTAATCCAAGGCTTAAAGCGGAGAAGCTAGTAGTCAGGGATTGCTTGTGCATCTTGAAGCAGTTGCAGGTGGGATTACCTTTTTGACTTCATGCCTATTTCCTTGTTTAATTTGGAAAGTAGAGCACTGTTGCTTTTTTCCAAAATGTATTTCTTAAAGTATCATCCCTAAAATATTTTTTTCATGTATGTACCTACATAAAAGACATCAGATTCATTTTGAAATCTGCTGTGGCTGCTGGAAAAAGGGAGGGAGAGCAGTGTGCGTGGCAAGGGTTGTGGCATTTCCCTGTCAGCTCTGTGGCTGAGCTTTCTCTGCATAGCTGGTGGGTAGAGGGAAGATGTGTTTTCCTTTGTGGACTAAGACATGGTGATCGGTTTGTTTGCAGTTCTGTCAGGTGAATAGTTCCAGTACTGGCATCTGCTTCTGCAGCCTTCTGGAGCAGCATTATGCTGCCAACTGAAATTGGCCCCATCCTTGGGTAGTTTCGTTGCTACCCACAAATATCTGAGCAGTGGCATTGAAATAAAAACAGTCTTTCCTGGCTGCTGCTTGGGCCAGGTTTGCTGTGCTGAAACAGTAGGGCTTTTTGTCTGTGAAGTCAGAAAGGCATAAAGAGCATCATCCGAAGCTCAGGAAGTTGCACACATGTCTGTAATTCCACTTCGCAATGGCAGGCTAAAATTTTACACAAATTGCTGTCCAGGAACTGCAGACTTGTCAAGGAGCATTTGTCTTAACACTGATTACCACCCTTCATAGTAATCATCATGACTGTATACAGGCCAATTATCTCCATTGCCCAAGAACACGGAAGGATTCTGTGTGTTGGTGAGATACAGTAAGATTTTTGACATCCTGAGGCCCTGCCGAGTGTGCTTCTCCCCTGCTGTGGGCCTCTGTGTTCCCACCATATTCCCATGGCAGGTATGTAACACTGTTCCATAAGATGTCATTAACCCTCTGTTTTTCTTTTAGGTGTATGCAGAATACTTGTGTGGAAACAACTGCCTAGACATCTTCACAAAGGAATATATTTGGTGAGAAAGCTTTGTTTTAATCAGCTTTGATGTGTATGTACATGTGGCTGTATAAGCACTACCTTCAGAGCTTCCGAGTGCTTTTATTCAGGGTCTGATAACAGTGTTAATCTTACAGCTCTCGAATTTAAAATCCTCTTCAAAAACACTTCTTTACAGCACAAAGTTAATTTTCTTCATGAAGTGTAAAACTTCGAAGCTTCTTCTCTATTTGGTGTTCTGACAATATGAAAGTATGTTTTTTTCTTTTCACCAATTGAAAGAGTGACTTCATTTATTTTTTTTTTAGTATGAAGGTTAATACATATTAATGTTTTGTCAAAGATGAGGCATTATCGCTTACTTTTGAATGACTAGCACCCTCCTAAGTGTATAGAGGAAAAAACCCAACCGAAAGTAGCTTTACATGGTGTCCCTGTTTGAAATTTCTTTTAAGATCTGGGTTTGCTTCCAGCTTTTACCGTAAGAAAATACAAAGCTTTTGTATTCATCTGCATGGATGAAGGAAACTGGAGGCTGCCACTGATACACTAGATGTCGTCATCATCATGATATGAGTTCTGCCAGGATTCTTAGAGATCCCAGCTCGCTCCATGTCATCATTTCATACAGATGTTAAATTAAGCCAGAGGTTTTTCCCCAGTGACACAAGACACTGAATTGACACCACATGATGAAAATGCCAGAGAAAGATATTTGCTTGCCTTTTTTTTTTTTGCCAACCCTAGCATATTCTGAAGAAGATACTGAAAACTGTACCAAGAGTTCCAAAGTTCAGACTTTTGATACGTCTTTGGCTTCTTGACTAATGATTCTGTGCATAGGGGACTTTGAACATGCAGCTTCCAACCTCAGTTTCAAGTGTTCCTTAATCAGTAGTGTGTCTGAATGATCTAATTCGCTGCACAAAAGTCTTATCCTTGCACCTCCAGATAGGTGTTAGGAAATTCATGAGACCAGAGATTACAACTCAGCTTTCTTCTTCTCTGTGGGGACACACCTTCAGCAGGGAGCTGAGGAGGAGCCTCCCTTACTGGTGACCAGGGGCCTCCTGCAACATAGGAGCTTGGATCTAATTAGACAAAGGAGACATTGAACTGTGAGTGCTTTCACCTTGATGGTGTTATGTAAAAAATTTAGAGTTGTTTCTGCTTTTCTAATGCAAATTTTTAAGGGGAAAAATAAGTCTTCCGTCTCTCTTCATCTAAAGACTGGATGAAGTCATCTGCCACCAAGCAGTTATTCCAGGCCTTTGACCTCCAGTCAATAGAAATACTCACCTTATGTCGTTGGAGGGGAGCCAGGTTTAAGACATGCTCCTGTGAGTAGTACTACCTGTTTGCAGATATGCTACCACCTGTTTAGCATTCAGGATTTTGGATTGCTTTTCAGAGGCCCTTAAGTCTCCTGACGTGTTACATTGGCTAGAAGGATGTGTGATGCAGGTTGTAGCCTAGATACTTTAAGCAGAAGATTTTAAGTCCTTTGTTGGATCTTGGAGTTAATTCTGTGATTCACTGGAGAGATTCTACAGAAAACCAAAAGGACTTGAATTGTACTTTGTGAGCTCTCTTGTGTGTCAGGCTGTGTTGAGTCAAGTTCTGAGCCTTTTCTGACAGCAGTGTGATTCCATTTTCATTCGCAACAGTGCAGTGGGAGAACTAGAAGTAAAAACTAGCACAAGCCGGTTAGGCACATATCTTGGAGCATCCTTGGAGTGCTTCTAGGCACCTGTAGAACCACACATCATGCACTAGTCTTCAACTTTCTGATCTGCAGTCCTCTGAAGGTTGCCTTCTTTGTAGAGTTCGTAGAGCAAACTCAGTCCCAACAACAGGGACTTATTTTCCCTTAGCTGCTCCCTGAGGCCCATGTAGGACTCCACTGGCTTCTGAGGTCTGATACCAGCAGGTTACTGGTGCTTGAGCAGACTGCTGTGGTCTGTGTAGTTGTAAGAGTGAAGTATTTCTGTGATTTAGGAGGAGTTGTGTGTTAAATCATTGCATGTGAATTACATATTGTGTAATATTCCTGTCTAACTTAAAATGGAGTTGGGATCAAGAATTATGTAACCTTGAGGTTCTAGATAGCTAGGGAGGGAATACTTAATCTTGTCACTGGATTTTATGTAGTGCTGTGATAGTTTTTGGGGTGATTTTTTTGTCGGTGGTTTCTGGGGTTTGGGTTTTTGTTGGTTTTTTTTTTTTTTACACTTCTGTTTTAATATTTTATCACTAAACTGGAAGTTTCTGTGCAGCTCCCCTTCCCAGTACATTATTTTGCTTATTAGTTTTGCAGGAACTGTGAACAAATCTGGCAGCGGCCAACTTGGGTTACAAAGTTATCATAGAATCATAGAAGATTAGGGTTAGAAGCGACTCCCATGGGTCATCCAGTCCAACCCCCCCGCAAGAAGCAGGGACACCCCCCACAACTAGATCAGGTTGCTCAGGGCCCCATCCAACCTGGCCTTGAACTTCTCCAGGGATGGGGCATCCACCACCTCCCTGGGCAACCTGTTCCACTGCTCCACCACTCTTACAGTAAAGAACTTTTTTCTAATATCCAATCTAAATCTACCTCCCTCTATTTTGAAACCATTACCGCTTGTCCTGTTATGAAGGCCACTTCATAACAGGACTGCTTGCCCATCTTAATTCTTTCCATTGGACAGGTCTTGCCTTAAATACTTGAGTGATGCCTGGCACAAGAGACCCTTGGTGCTTTCTGCTGTGTCCAGAAGCTGCCTAACAATGGAAAATACTGACACTTGTTTGGAGTGTTGGGGCACTTTCTAGTGTTCTGCCATGTTCAGAACTGGTAACTTACTCCTGCTCCCCACTAAACTTGTTGATAATCACTGACAGTAAATTTTTTTTTTCTCTCATGAGATGAAGTAACTTATTGAAAGTTCAAACAAGCAGCTGCATCTTGGTTTCTTTTTAGTTACATACAGGCTAGATACAAATACATTGGCACAGGTCATTCTTTTAAAAAGTTAATTTCTCTTGGCTTAATTTGTGTTTCCCTTGATTCTGCTTTAAAACTCCTTTGATCATTTTTTTATTTTTTTGTTTGAAGTGAGGCTTGGTAGGTTGTGATTCTTATTTTTTTAGTATCTTCCCTAATGCAATAACCACAATTCCTTTCAAATTCCCGATACAGTAATTATCTTAACAAAATGAGAATATAATAAGTAGATACGCAGTTACTTCAGCTTGGTCCAGATGCTTTGTTAATTTCAGGCCTTAGGCTGTCTGCATTTTCTTTCTTATAGCACTTAATATTTTTCAGGTTGGGGGGAAAAAAAAACACCTAATGTAACTTCACATAGTGAGGATGAAATTTTTGTGTTTCTTCCAACCTGTATTGAGTGAATGCAAACAAATCTCCCAACAGCTGAATCCAGTCCTTTCTCAGAACCAGACTGCCCTCTGTTGCTTCCTGTAATTGGTCAGGCTCTTTCTTCCTTTCCCCTTGACTTACTGACCTGTGATTTTAAAAAACAAACAAACCCCACCTCCCCTCCCCCAAAAACAACAACAAAACCCCCAGAAATTACAGAACTGATACTTTTCCAAATTGCCTCTTAGCCTTGTATATTTGGTCTTTCACCTTGATGTGCTGCTACTGACTTCCTCAGCTTTCACATTTGAGTTTCTGGCTTTTGAGAGGTACTTGTTCATTATTGCCATCAAATCAGCCTTGCTAGTGGTAGTGTTGGGGTTTTTTGCTTGCTTCCCATTCAGGTTTGTGTATAAAGGTACCATGTTTTCTGAGTCATGATCTCCCTTAGAACTGATTGCAGGGACTCTTTAATATTCAATTTAGGCTTGCTTCACATCCAAAGATCTATCATTTAGTGTGTGGGTACCCTTTCTTACTGTGTTGTTTTGACTTCATAATTGCACTGTGAGGGTTTGAGCTGTTTTCTAGCTGAGTCTTCCCACCCTCAAGTTCTGCTTCTGCCTCCTCATACCTTTTTCAGATCCCCCTCACAGTTTCCTCGCCCAGCAGAGGTATGGAGTCATCTGGGCACAGCTAGAGAGGCTGGGGTTATTTTTGTGGTGGTTGGTGACTCCTATAATAAAATAAACTATTTAAAGGTTGGCTTATATGTGCCATGAGAAGGGAACTAAGGTCACTGCCAAGAAGATAGAAGGATGCTGAGAGGTACAAAGTAACTTGTTTGTTCTTCTCTTTTTGCCTCTGTGCCTGCTGAGGAGGAAAAGTAGGATTGGCAACAGAGTTCAGGGGAGGAGGCAGGACCTAACACTACCTTCCCAAGGCAGGCAGTGGGAAACCTGGACTAGATACTGTTTTCTTACCCTCTGAAGGGGCAGTTAGTAAGCAGAGCTGCTGAGCTGAGCGTTCTCTTGTGCTTCATGAAAGCATTACGGGCTGCTGCACTAGAACCACTCTAGGAAACAGCTTTTTAGTGTGAAGAAATTTTCTTTCTGAAATGTTCTCTCTGGAAAACTTGTGTGAAGATATGTCTAGTTCTGCTGCTGACATCACACCACATGTGCAACACAACTATAAGATCTAAGCTGACTACGGCTGCCTGACGAGGGTGGCAGGCGCTGATCTTGCCTCTTTGGTGACCAGTAGTAGAACCTGAGGGAACGGTATGAAGCTGAGATGGGAGATATAAGCTGTATATTAGGGAGAGGCCCTTTACTCAAACGGTAGTTGAGCATTAGAACAGGCTCCCCAGGGAAGTGGTCACAGCTCTGAGTTTGACTGAGTTCAAGAAGCTTCTGGATGATGCGCTCAGTCGCGCACTCTGACTTGGCTGGTCCCGTGTGGAGCCAGGAGTTGGACTTTATTATCCTTACGTGTCCCTTCCAACTCAGGAGATTCTGTGATTCTGTATGATAAATTCTTCATGTTGTTTGCATGACATTTACTTAAATTGTGCTGCGAGGACTTGTTTGTTGAAACTACTGCTTTCCAGGTACTAACAGGTCTTACAGGCTGCTGATGGTTTTTCTAGTGGCCACCACCTCTATGATCACTAGGCTTTTCTTTTTAATACATAAACACAAGCTGTTGTATGGCAGTGGCTGTTTTATTTTCACATTGTTTTCTTCGTGGTTGGATTTTTAGGTTTGAGCTGTACTTGGTGTGGAGCAGCAGCTCTTGCTAAGTTGGATGTGGTACAGGACTCCCCTTTTCAAGTATTGAACCTGGTTGAAGAATGAAAAAGCAGGGTCCAAAAATAAAAAGAGCAGTAGTTTGTAGGAGCTGCTAGCTGACCTAGTAATGAAAAAAGTTCCTTTTGTGTGGAACTTGAACTACATGAAATTTTTATTCATTAATTACATTTATGTAACTTTATTTTTTTAGGCAATAATGAATCAAACAGACAAAAATCAACAGGAGGTCCCATCATACCTTCATGATGAACCACCAGAAGGTATGTATTGATTTTCATAATACAAAGTAAATTCATAGAAGCTCATCAGATATTCATTTATCTGAAAAAAAGAAGCATCTTCAGGTTGAACACTTTAACTTTCGTTGAAGAACAGTAAGCAAGCCAACCCAGGGTGGGCCCGGGTTATTGTTCACTTCTGCATTAGCCTGACTTCAATAAGGTGGCTGAATATAACTCAGTAAACAACTCTTGATAAATTATAGAGAAGAGAGACAGATACTGAAGGACATGGCTTGCAGACTTGTTTCCAGAGATCTGAATTGGTCTGATAAGTATTTATTTCCGCCTTTCATTATGGGAGAGGGAAAGAGCTCAGCTTCACTTTTGGATACCTTGCTGAGTTCATAGTGCATATGACTTTTAAACAAAATTTGTTTAAATATAAATGGAACTTTACTACTGCATTTGGAGACACTTTTGCATCACACAATTAATGGGGTTCTAACTGTTGATTTAGTCTCATGTTTTTTTTAAAAACAAACACTTGATTCCATTAATTCAATGGAATCTTGGTCTACTGAAACAAATGAAACTTAGATTGGTTATTAGATCTGCAGAGGGAATGCAGTTGCAAGGGAGCAGATTTACTTTCCGGGCTGTGCAGCGGCAGGACTGTGAAGAGTCCTGTTTGCATCACGTGCCTGGAAGCATACAAGATCAAAAGCCATTCTTAGCACATGGGTTGACTGTGTTCCATCTTCTCATGCTTCAAGACCAAATGTGTTGGGTGTCTATGTTGGTGAGTCTGAATTCCTCATTTCATTGCTCTTCAACTTACAACAGTCCTTAAAAGCTCGGGTTGGCTGTTTTGGGTGTTAGTCTCAGCATTGATACAGTGTATAACAGGGTAATTTACTTTCCTTGAACAACATTATTATCCACTAACTGTAGCAGAAGAGTTTGAAGGGGAGTAGTTCACTATAAACAGCTATTAGTCCGGAAACACAAGTACTAGAAAATGAGAGGAAAGGGAGAAATAGATCTTCAAGGTATAGTGGTTCTTAAACTCTACTCTACTTGAATTTGTTACAGTATCATGGTGTGAGGATAAAAATCTTTCTTTTTAAGCTTCTGTGGGGTTGTCAGGAATCCAGAAGCATTGCTGAAAGCAAATGCCAAGTTGGAAACTATATTCAAGTCTGATTTTTTCACGGTGGGGGGATGTTTGTCTTGCCTTAAAAACTTATTTTTATACAATGTTTTATACATTGTAAACCTTATGTATAGCTTTATATGAAAGTGAACAGTGATCTGACTCGTAAACTACAACTGATTCTTGAGGAAGGCAGTGAAACAAATGGGCATTTTTTATCATCCTGGCATACTCAGTAGGTTGTCCAGATCTAGAGCATAACAGCAGAGTCTGATCATCACTTATTGCAAGGTTTTGTTTCAAATTTGCAAACAGACTTATTTTCTTCTGCATAGTATCTTCTTTCAGTATGGCAATAACCCATTTAAATATGAAATCTAGCTAGATAAAGTTGGTATAGTTAGAGGGAGTAGAATAAAACACAGCCCATCTTTGTGGGAGCTCCATCCAAAGAGGCCTTTTCAGTTCGATTCACATGCATTCTTCAAGCCTTATGAGTTCAGTTAAAATGTTGGAATACCCTTGAACATCCCTGTTTTAAATGTCATTCAAGGCTGTCATACAGGATCTGCTTACACCATCATGGAAAGGTGGCCAAATGTGGATGGAAGGTAACCAGTTCAATGTTGGCAAGAAAATAGTCTCTCTGAACAGGCTGCCAAAAAAATCCTTGGGGGAAAGGCTCCATTCCAAAACCACTCCGCACTTTGTGTTCACGGTAGTGCTATTCTAATGCTTTATTTTCTGCTTTGCAAGTGGTGCCAACCTTTGCAACCTACATTCGTTCAGATTCTTGTTTGCTGTTGGACTCTGAGGAAGCTGCTGCAGGTACCATGGTAGAGCCATCTCCTGAACAGGGAACTTGTGTTGTTTTCTCACTAGACTTAGGAATAATCTGTTTTACCTTCTATGTCATGCTGGTTAGAATTATTCTGGGCACACATATAGGAACACCATATTTAATGCTTTGATGAATTCTGAGTGCTAGGTCAGTCCTGGCATTATCACAGAGTCATTGGATATGCATGGGAAGCTGTTCACCCTGGTTTTCATCTCATAGGTGGGTGCAGGGAGGTGACTTGAAAACTGTCCCCTGAATGCAAGTTGTCAGCAGTCAGGTCACTGGAGGCAGAGGCCTGTTCTGGTTCTCCTAAGGCATGTCACAGTGCAGAGTGAATGCCTTGACAGGGGCTGGATATGGTCTCTGGTGGATCTAGACCTGATTTGGCTTTTCCCCTGCCTCTCAAGTCATCCTCTTCCAACCACATTCTTTCTGCTGCTGACTCCCTCACCACTTTGTCATGTTTTCTTCTTCCCTAGCTCTGCCCTGTGTGGCTCCACTGGATCTTCCCTTGTTCCTTCTGTTGCTTTTCCCTAGGAAAGGGTAATGGTAATTAGCTTATTTGTCCACTGGACTTCTTCCCTGCCTTTTGCTGTGCACATTATAGAAAAGACCCTTTTAGAAGAAAATGAATCACAGAATTGTAGGGGTTGGAAGGGACCTTGAGAGATCATACAGTCCAACCCCTGCCAAAGCAGGTTCCCTAGAGCAGGTTGCACAGGTAGATGTCCAGATGGGTCTTGAATATCTCCAGAGAAGGAGACTCCGCAACCCCCCTGAGCAGCCTGTTTCAGTGCTGCATCAACCTCACCATGAAGAAGTTCTTTATCAAGAAGTTCTTCACTCAAAATGAAATTTGTGTACACCATGAAGAAAGGAGGTTATCCAGTGGAGAGTTGGCATCAGTTTTGACCTTCTCACACTTCCTTCAACTCCTCTGATTGCTCTCATTTGTAACTTTTTCCTCTTTCCTGACCCCTGAATACATACAGCTCTTCAAAACACATCTTCAGAACAGTAATTATTATGGAAAGAAACACCTTTGTTTCAAGGTGAGGTCTCTTCCAAGAACATGGTGGGGTTTTTGTTTGATGGTTTTGTTTGGGGTTTTTTTAATCTTTGTTTCTCCAGGAAACTTTTTCCAGTCCTTCCTTAGAGATGTGAACAGAAAGTGTGCTTTTAGGGTCCCCTCCTGTGGATGAACTCTTAAGATGGGGGTGGAACAGGAGGGTGTGTCATCACACACACCCCTTGCCCCATTACTGAAGTCCAAAAATGAGGCTGATTTTGCCATGAGACCTTCCAGTGTCTGCACAGGTGACGGTGCACACAGAGGACAAAAGTTTGTGACATGACTGGGAGCTTCATGCTCTGATACCTGCAGGTTCAGTATTGACTTAGGTTTCATAAAAAAGCTTTGAGGTGTGTCCTCCTGCAGCAAAGTGTCTTTCCTTACTTGGAACTGTGGTATGGGCAACCAAGAGAAGTAGTACATTCAGTGGCTGTCAGGCTAGAAAAGGAGGTACCAAGGAATGAGTTTTATTTTGAAAATGCTTGGATCACAGCACCGTGATTGATCTGCTTGTTCTTTCCTTCCTTAGGTTCGCTAAAAGACCACCCGCAACAGCAGCCTGGCATGCTTTCTCGTGTGACCGGTGGCCTCTTCAGTGTCACAAAGGGAGCTGTTGGTGCCACAATCGGGGGTGTTGCTTGGATCGGAGGGAAAAGCTTGGAAATTACCAAAACGGCAGTCACATCTGTGCCTTCAGTGGGAGTGGGGCTAGTCAAAGGAAGTGTTTCTGCTGTGGCTGGAGGTGTTACAGCTGTAGGATCTGCTGTTGCAAGTAAAGTGCCTTTAACAGGAAAGAAAAAGGATAAGTCTGACTAAAAAAAGAAGACTGAGATATACTTGATTCTCCAGAATATTACATTGGTGGCATTAAAATGTGCTAAGAATCGGACCATGAGAAGCCATGTGTCTTAGACACTTTATCTTCTAAAGAGCCGTGCAAGTAACTTGATTTCACCTGAAAAAGGACAGAAGAAGTTTGCACAGTGCAGAGTATGAAGATTTCTTAGAGCCTAGATGGAAGCTTTGTATCTGGTGAAATGTTACACTTGGTAACTATAGGAGTAAGTGTATCTGCGGGATAATACATATTTGAATATTCATTTATTGTAAATCTTTTGCAGTTTTGGACTAAAATGTGGACATAGAAACTTGGTGATCTCTGCTGTACCATCAATATGATGAGATGCTGTTTACTGTTCTCAGTGGTTTCTACATCCTCCTGCTAAGGGTCCTTCAGCTGCAGAATGACGTTGTTGTATGTACCTGAATAGTTTGGTTATGAAACCGTATCTGCAGGCAGCTTGTAAACCATCAGTGACCTCACTGACCCAGTGTGGACTGGAGCAGATAGACCTGGAGGTGTGCAGAAACTGGAAGCCAGAGTGGAAGATAAACTTTCTCACTTCTAATAACATGGTAAAAGGGGTCATAAAGACTAAAGTAACTTAATGCCTCGTTAGAGAAAATATTTTACTAGGTGAAGCTGTGTAAAGAGCTGTCCTGTCATTTCAGAGCAGTTCACAGAATGAGCTTTAGGCTCTTTCTGAATCCCAGTATCTGAAACTTTGCCAGTTTTTACTGAAAATAAGATTGCTCCTTCTGAGGTGTATTATGTGTCTGTCTCCTGCAAGTGAAAACTTGCTTCTAATAAAATTACAGACACTAAAAGAATGAGGGCTTAATGGAAACTGGGCTGATGTCTGTGGTCATCGAGCACAACTGTCTGATTTGCAAGAAATTCCCTTGTGTAGTTGGAAACCACTGAAGAACGAGGAAAGCTGTTGTCTCATCTCCATGATGTGCCAGGTTAGTTTCTTGCTCCATTTAAGCAAATGCAGAGAATTTTTCACTACAACTTTTTCTCATACTTTACCTTTTGATTTTTTTAGTAGAATGCAATATTTTATTTAAAACAAACCAAATTAGGTAGATGAGGCCTTATTAAAAAAAAAAAAACCCAAAACCAAAACAACCAAAAAAAAACCCCCCAAAACAACACCACAGAAACATCCATGTAAATCGTGTACAGACGGATTCCATGTTCCGGATGAGAAAATGTATAGGTAATACACAGGTAAATGCACTTGTAATACACAGCCTGAGGTTGCCTTAAAATAGCTGTCGATGAGTTTTTGGGGTTTGGTTTTTTTTTGTACTGACTTTGCATCAAGTAACTTCTTTGGAAGCCCACAGGAGGAGGCTGTGAACAATGTGTATGCAGTATTTTCTAAAAGGTTGTGTTCCTACAGAGCTTCTAAGCATGTAAGTGTACTTTTTCAGTAGCTGTGGTTGTACAAGAAGGATATATAGGGATACTTTTTAGAAATTAAAAAAAATATTTGTCTAAAACTGAGCCCTATATTCATGGGTGTTGAAAGTACACTATGTGTAAATTATGGTACAGTAGTTGCCTAGTCTCTCTGAGCCATGGGTATTTCATCTGCAGTCCGAAGCAACTTTATTTGGTATCAGTAATTGCTGTACATGTTGGTAGCATGGTATTTCTAAGCACAGACGGGGATTTGGGGCTATGAGGAGAGTGAAAACCCAGCCAGTGGAATTTCCTGCTCCTTCTGTTTGTTGTACCAGCTGCTTAGGTCCATTCTGCTGCGAGGCTGCAATGAGGTAAGTATATGCAATAAATGGAAGACCTTCCATAATCAAAACCTAATCACATAGAATGTAGTGTAGTTTAAGGATACCAGTTAGCTCCAGGAATGGGCTAGCTTGGATACTGGAGGCAATCTAGTTGCAGCAGGTAATTTTTGTCATCTGCTCCCTTGCAGTTCCCAGCGTAGACATACCCCCAGAGCATTATGCTGAACTCTTAGCATCACCTGTTTGGAGCTGGGTGATACTTGTGACACTCAACCAAACCCTTCCTAGCTTCTGAAAACAAATTTAAGGCCATACCCCTTTTAATCCCATTCTCTTTACTTTTTATACATGAAACTTTATGTGAAACAAGTGTGGTCCAAGGTAAAAATATATTCAATCTCTAGGAGCTGCCAATACTTCATTATGTTTTGTTCCTAACATATTCTGTAGCTATTGCTTCTCATTCTTGTAACTGAAACACTTTAACATGGCATATGGTTTTAGTTTTTGAAAATAGCTTTGTCCTATACCCTGCATATTTTCTGTTCACTTACGAAACTTGCTTCATCTTAAAATCTTGTTCTGGTTCTGTCCTGACTCTTGTGAAACATTAAACTGTTGCTGTTTCTGACATTTGAAAGCTTCTTCAGCTACTTTGTGGAGAAACGCATACTTGGATTAAGTCTTCCCCACAGTATCTTTTTATTTGCATCTAAATAGCGCCAGTCAGCTCCTAATAAAACCTGTAACATGCTGTGGTGTTGGCTGTGTGCAGTCACAAAATCCCTGGTACTGTTCTTTGTTCCCCTCACAGGCACCACCACACACCCCNTTGAGGATACTGCTTTTAAGATCATAGCAAGCTGAATGGATACGGAATTGAAATTTTTAGGGATAGTGGGGTGGTTCTTGTGTTTTGGGGTGGTTTTTGTCATGGTTTTCTTTTCCTAGTCTCCATGTCAAAAGGAGAAATGTTTATGTGAACTCCTTGCACGCCTGACTGCTCACTGTGGTGAAGGGCTGGTCTGCAGACTTTCATCTGCCAGACTTCAACAGTATAGACTGGCTCACATTCACTGTGAGTAACAGCAAGAGATGAGGAAGCAGATTCCAGTAATACAACGTTTTGGTACTTGGGAGCTTCCCTGAGGTTTTTCTATAAATTAATCCTGTGAAGGAGAGAGAAATGGGTCCCAGGCCTAGTTATGAATAAAGGATTGAATGAATTTTGGTCTGTGGGTAGAGAAAAGTTTTTCTGCTTGTGTTTCGAAACGGAAGGAGGAGACAAAACACTTGGAATGGAAAATGGGTTTGCATAATAATAAACTGGCTGTGACTCAATTAAGGAAATATGTAACTTTCCTGTTTTGTCTGTTGCCACTGGAAATATTGTGAAGTGATGGGAATAAACAGTTTCAAGAACTTTAAAACCAGATACCTGTAGAAAAGCTGCTTTCAGCATTTCTACAGGGAAAACATTCTTTTATACCACAGTTTGCTTTTCATCCTAAACCACAGATCAGTTGTGTGGTTCAGCACTGGGACTGTACTGTGACTCGCTTTGGAGAGTTGAAATGCCCCATGTGTCTGAGGGGAAGATGCTTTTGAGTTCAAATAGTGCTTTGCTCAACAGTGTTGAGGGATGGTTAGCTGAGCACTGAAGGACAGTCAGAAAGTGGCGATTATGAGTTCCTGTGCATTTTTAATGTGGCTGTATTCCCTGTTTCCTTTTAGAAAACGCTACTGTGTCTTGCAGAGTCAGCAAAGAAATGGCTTAGTAAGACTGCCTGCCTGTCACAGTGATGGTGATACGTGCTCCTTCTTGAATTCTCACCGTAGTACATATGCTGTCATGAGAGTGGCATTTACACACCCCTCCTCCCCGATCTGCTATCACATCAGCACTTGCCTGCATGGCAGTCAGTTTAAGATTTCAGCTGTTGAGATCTTGGCACTGCTCTAACCAGATGTTTTTTAGCCCTATCCAAGCTGGCAGCATGTAATGTGGCAGGCCATATAAAATCATCATCTTGAAGCCCACCCTCTAAACAAGTAATTCAATACCATCTTTCCTTAGCAATTCAAAACTTATCTTGAAAAGGAGCCCAGCACTTGCTGCCAAAATGTCTGTTAAAAATGACCTTGAAGAATGTCCCAGAATGACGGGGTGGGGTGTGTAACATTTTCCCCCCTGTTGTCAAGAGGGAATGCGCATGTATTAGTTGCTTAGGAAAGTTTCTTTCAGAAAATTACTGGTGATCCGAATTCTACTGAGATGATTGTCAATGATTCTGCTATTTGATATTACTCTTCACAGCCCATAAATGAAAATAAATACAAATCCCTTGCAACTTAAATACTGCCACATAGTTCCTATTTTGAAAGCCAGCACTTGTCAACAGTTACCATACGGTCATACTGAAGAAGCAGTGTCACCCATATATTTAGAATCTGTCAGCTGTTTGCAAATCTGGGAGTCATTTTCAATCACCAGGTGTTTACAGGCTAGAGTCTTGTTACACTTAAGAGGAAGAAAAGCTCACGCTTTTTATATTCTTTCATCTGAGACTCACTTGAGTCTCTCCCTCAGCTTTGCTAGAAAAATAATATATTAAGAACTAGACAGCACAAGTTATTTCCTCCTTCCCCAAACCTTTTGCAAAAGGAGGGCACTATGAAGTCTTTGAACTATAAAGGCAGTCTTGTAGTTTCTCTGCATCATAGTTTGTATGCCAAGCATGCTAGGGCTGTAGCAGTCACCAAATAAAGGTACTGTGTCCTCTCCCGTTCTCAGCCTGCGCTCTAGGTAGGCTCACCTATCGCAAGATGTCAAGTCTGCTGCAGTTTAGGAGCTGGGAGCCTAAGCTACTTCTGACAGCACTAAGGAATGGAACTTGGAAAGAGGCTCCAAACCAGTAACCCAGTGGGCTGATGAACAGCGCTGGAAAAATAACCCTCCATTTCTCTTTCTCGGGTAAAGACTGCACTACTCCCAGCCCCAGAGCTGAAAATCCAAAGCAGTTAATGTCCTGTTAGGTAAGGAAATGTAACAGCACTAAAACTAAAATAAAATAGTGTGAACTGTTCTTGGGGGGGGGAAGGCAACCTTTATCATAATCAGGTTCTGTTATACTATCTGAAAGTATTAGAAAGCTACAATTGTATAATGAAGTTGTGCCTAAGACCCACTCCAAGACAAAGTACAGGACAAAGACTAGAGTCTGGTTAAATTCTGTTTTCAATCTTCTCAAAGAACTAACAGCTCTCTTCAATAATTTTCTTTTGCATATAAAGTATAATATTTACATTAATTTACATAATTTACATTTACATTAATCTTCAATATTTATAGGAGCAACAGGGTTAAAAATCGGTCTCTCCTTCTTTGATTGTATCTTACCATAATTAACTTCAAAATCTTTCTTAGTACCATTCAAGTTTTCTAGAGTTCCACTCTTTATATCATATCCCAGCGCAGAGAGTTTTTTAATTCGGTACTGAACAATTTGTTTTGTCAACTCCAGCACCATCGGTGTCTCCCTAATCTGTGCTACAGAAATTCCTTCCCTCAGTAATCCTTTGAGTCTTTCTTCCAGAACTGGAACAGAATAGTACAGAAGTGCCGGGCATTTCAGCACTAGCTGTTTCAATTCCTGGTCACTGCACTTAAAGACATTTTTGGAAAAAAGGATGCTCTTCTGCATAGTAGTAGGTGTAAGCTGAAAAATAAAACCTTTAAGTTTGGACAGCAGCTGTAGAACTTCACGGTCAGTGAAATCATTCCTCTGGAGAAATTCCAAGTTTTCCTCAACTGATGTGGGAGTATTTAATAAAATAAATGGATTTTGGCTCAATAGCTTCAATATCCAGATCTTCATGTTTGCATCAGAACCTCCTAAACTTAAATAATTTTGTTGTAATGTCTCTATCACCTTTTTGTTTTTCTCAACAGGATTGTAGAAAATACTGGGTGAGCTTGTCAAGAACCTGGTGATTATATTATTCTTAAGTCCCAACTCTTGAAAAAACAGTATATTTGCCTTCTGGTTCTCCTGATTCTCAGTAGTAAAAAAAGACTCTGGGAATTGCTCTATTAATTTAATCAACTGCTTTTCATTCTGGCATACTAATTGCCACAGAGCTCTTTGAGAGTTTATCACTGCAGGGGTATGGAGAACTGCCTCTGGGCAGCATTCTAAAATGTTGGCTACAGTGGTCTCATCCGCACCCATTTCTTGTAAGATACCAGCAATTTCTTGAACGTAGGCCACATCCTGGAGAAGGACCCATTCCTTTAGCCTGCGTATTTTCTTAACGTCTACTGACAATCTGTAGAGATTCTCAACAGTTTTTTTATTTTCTTCTCTTGATTTTGTATCAGTTGTATAACTGAAGTGTGTTGGGAAGCTTCTGCTTGCTCCTTCAGCCCATATGGATGGTAAATTCAATCCTGGGTTGCAGTACTGAGATCTTGTCAACAGAAAAGCAAATGTATCTTTTGCTCCATGAGCAGTGACTCTCAACATCGTGGAATTCAGTCTTATGGAGAGAGAACAACGACAAGAAAACATATTTAAAGGTACAAGTTATACCTCATCATGTTCTCAGAGACACTGATGTTTAGACAGAGCTAGCATAAGGAATTACTCTCAACAGTATTTTTTATTAGCACAAAATTTAGGTGGGGACACACACAACTTTTGAAAGGTTAATGCTGTGATGGATGGATGCCTCACTGGAACAATGACATGTGGAAACGACAGATCTGATGTGCAGGCAGTGCTCTGCCTGTATAAATGCTTGCAGTCATACAAGAACCAAACTGTCAGCCATTTCCTGCCACTAACGTCGCTAATTGCATTACAGCTCACTCGTACTGTATTAGAAGAATGGTTCATGTAATTTAATTTGACAGTAATTCTACTAAATTATTTTTTTTAAACAACAGCTTGAAGATATTTCTTAACTCTTCTAAATGTATTTGCTCATTATTTGGAGCATGACTTGTTCCTTCATGTGTCAGAGACCCCCCGTGCTCCATCAGTAGCAGTGCCTAACTGCACCATGAAATCACTGTTGTTTTAATTAAGGAAAAAAATTCAAAACCTTTACATAAGCAAATACACTGCAACATATTCAGGCCCTCACTTGCCTCTTCCAGTACCCACTTTACCACAGCTGCTGTTCACACCACCTTGTTTCTGTCTCCACAACATGGCCACCATTGCCAGCCTCCACGAGTAGGCAGAGAGTCCTTGTAGAATAGGAGCATGGCCAGCTGCTGTGGATGACCCCATGGCCAAAAATCTAAATAAACGACATCAACACCACTGTTCTCCATTTCTTTCCTGTGCTTTAAGTACATAGGTCAGACATGTCCAGCCCTGCTCAGTCTGCTGCAGCAACCACCACCAGCACATGCACTGCCACCTGCTCTGCAACTGCCAAAGGAGCTGCAGCAGTTAAAGGAAGATATCATCAAGTGTATCTTTAACTTCCTAGGTGGTGTTTTCATAACCATCTTTTGGAAGCACAGAGCATGACAGGGAGAATCGCTGGTCTGTGAAATACACAAATTGCTGCTCCTGGTAACATGCTTAAAACTGCTCAAATAGAAAATGATAAAAAAAAAACCCTACAACCCCAAACTTTTTGTTTGACAACAGTATAAAGTTGCTTTCACCTCCCCCAATGTATAGCAGACTTCAAAAAGTACCTGCATAAGCATTAAGCTAAATTATGTTTTGGTGGGTCGGGTATTTTTAGGAGGGAAAAGACTTCTACGATCACACAGGCTAATCTACATAACAGACCAATTAGACTATTGCATTAACAGCTACACAAGATACCTGGAATGTTCTTTATAAGCTGTATTTTAAGAAAATGGATGGTTTATTTAGAGAACTGAAGTGCTAGAGCCTCCATCTGGATGCCAGGTAAGGTTAAATATTTTCCAGGTGTAAAATAGTTTATTTCAAGAAAGTGTACCTTGCTTTTAAGTCAATGTTTTCCAGCTTCTAAAAGCTGGACTCTTACTATATTTCTACATCATAAAATAGCAGAATAAGACATTTCCTCTTTGCAAGCTTATGTTATTAACAGAAGCTGTTTATCATAACTTGGGTTTTTTTAGTATTATTTCAAATCTCTAAGGCAAAATCAGATTGCCTAACAAAGCTTCTTGTGTCATAACCCTGTGGCTACGATTTTATCTTCATAAACTTTGTGACTTGTGGAGTGCTGCCCAGCAAGCTCCACTACACAAGCCGACATTTTTCCTCACAGCCCTTAATGCTCTGCAAGGGCCGGCAAGTCAGAGACTGTGTGCAGGGTGACCTTTCTGTCTCCTGAAAAAGCGACCGTTCCACAAACTGCAAACTAAAGCCTCTCCTCCAGAGGGAGTAACACAACCGCCTGCATGTGAGTACTCTTGAGTGGCTCCACTGAATTTGGTGGGTCCAGTCAGGGTAAAGTACATCTCCAAAGGATCAGGGCTTGCTTCATTAACGCTCCAGCTCAGCTGGAAACTTCCAGCAAAATTGTTAAGATTGTTTGGGATGTCAGATGATATTTCCATAGTACAAACTGGAAAAATAACTAACCATGACTTTTACTTCAATGTGTAATACTGCTGTTGAACAAAATTGCCTTATGAGTAATGCAGTCACTTAACATACAGTCATTTCATCTACTGCAGAGCCTTTAAAAAGTTCTGATATAGTAAACAGTGCTCTTTCAAGATCTGACATGGAAATTATTGTTATGTTCACTTAAAAGAAGCTTTATGTTATCTGAAAATGTTTAACATCATAGTTTTTCTTGTTGATAATTAAGATAATCCATGCAGAAACAAAATACTATAATAGGAAATAAAACTTTGTTTGCCAAACCACGTGTGACCGGGGTACTCAGGAGCCCTGGTAAGCCAGTAAGCAAAATATAACATGCAAAATAAGGTTAATGAGTTGTAATGTCATGGTGTTCTACAGAAGATGGTTAGGAGTTAGAACTTGGTGTATCTCAGAGTTCAGAGATGACAGTATCACATTTCCAGAGTACGTAACCTATTCCAAGAGTTCAGAGTTCTCTTAAAGCTCATGCTGGACTGCTGTTCTAATACACAGGACCCCACTGTAATATTTTACATAATTCTACTACCGTGGGGGCTGTAAATCAATTGAGAGATTAAGAACAAAAAAAAACTCCATCCATCTTAGACGTTTTCTCTCACTGCCAGCAGCACCCTCTTATCACCAGGTGTCATAACAGCAGTAAGGAAGTAAACTAATACCTACTTGGGAGTTATCTGTAATTCTGCTTGGTAGGACATTTGCAGTGACCTGTATCTGCAGAGTAAAGAGGTGTTATAGGCTTCATCGCTTAATGAGATTCCTGTATCTTCTATAGGAAATGGATACTAGGATTGAGGGGCTGATTTATCCCTCATTTCATTCTGAGATTTTGAATTTCTGAATGTGCATTTTGAATCAAATCTTGCTTTTTGAAAACTAGCAAACTAACCTCTTCCTCTTGTTGACTTTTGCACAAAATCTTCCACTAAAGAGAAATTATATGACTACTACTGCCATTCTCATTACCTGCAGCCAGGTCTTGTTAGGATGTAGATAATTTATTGGAACTCTGAATGCCTATACTGAACTTTAAATTAAGTGGGAAGAGTAGGTATCTACCTAGAAGAGGGCAGTGTAGATTGGGTGTGAATAACTTGTGAAGGCATCTGGGGCAGTAACAAGTACCAGTTTTGCAGATTAATGTATAGTATGCATTCACATGTCTGCACTTGATTCATCTGCAAGATGAATCCTTGCTTTCCATCAGGAGTGGAAATGAGATAAAGAATGATTACAAAAACGTGCTAGACCAATATAAAGCATTCTAGAAAAAAAATATAGAGGATCCTGGGATAATCCAGGTTGGAAGGAATCTCTAGAGCTCAAAGCAGGGTTTGCTATAAGACCGAAGGCCACTTTGTCTGCTCAGGTCTTGAAAAAATCTAGTACTGTTCACACTAAAGGCCATGACGTGGTGCTTTTTGTGCAGAGACAACGGAAAATCCTCGATCCCGCCCTTATCACCTAACACCGGCCACCCCACCCCCTTCCCTTCCTTTGGACTCAGCTGGAGAAGGACGAGGCCGTTTCCCTGCAGCCCGCACGGGAGGTGAGGGCAGGAGCTGGGCAGGACCCCCATCTAGCCCGGCCCTGGCTACCGCAGCTTCCTTCTGCCGTGAGTGCCCGTCCCCGCCTGGAGCGTCACTCGCGGCCTACACCGAGGACGTGCGGCCACGGGCTCCCGTCTAAGCCCCGCATGGCTTAAAACCCACGCAGCAGCGTCTCCCTCGGCCTCTCGCACCGTTTATCTCAGGCTGTCACAGTTAGGCCACGGCCGCATCTGCCGTCACAGTACGGAAGGCCAAACATAACGCCGGGCACCTCGGCTGAGGGCCGCGCCAAAGCTTCCCTTTACCGACCGCGGCTCGGCCGGGACGCCGCCAAGGCACCCGCCGCCCCACGCCCTCAGCCCACGGCTGACATCAGGCAACTGGGCCCATCCCGGACCCCCGCGTCGCCCCTGACCTGGCTCGCCGCCGCGGAGCGCTGCGCCGCCGCGCTGGGCCCTACCACCGGTGCTGGCGGGGGGTGAGCGAGGACGTACCATGTGGTGGCCGCGGCGGGAGCGGTAGACCACGGGCTCAGTTGGCGGTGCTGAGGGCTCGGTCTGGCTGCCGACGTGAGGGCTGCGTCTCCGTCGTCTTTGCGGTGCGGCGAGCGGGTTTGCACGGTATCGTCATGCCTCCAGGCCGCCTGAGGGAGGGTCTTCCACGCGTTAAAACAGACTTTCCAGCGATTAGAAACAGTTCAAGGAGGTTGGTTCAAAGAGCTCTCTCTGGAGTTAGTGTCTCGAATCATAACCCAAAAATCAATGATTCTGAAGGATTGTAATGGCAAACAAGTGCACGTGAAAACTGTGTGGCAAATGTGCCTTGAGTGTTCTGATGGGGAGGGAACGATCCCATTGAGTGGGTAGCAGAAGCAGCCTGTTCCTTCTCTTTGCCCGACCCATACCAAATGTGTTAACTTCTGCAAAGACACTGCCCTCTTTTTGAACCCAGTACCCTGAGAAATCTCTTCCAGATCAAATTTGGATGAGGCAAAACTGATGTGGTGACACTTGTCTTATGTCAGTGTATTTTATTCCATATGATTGCCCCCACTTGATACAGAATAAAATTCACATATGCAGCCACTGGATTTGTAGCGTTTTGCTGGTGGTGTTTTAGAAGTTAAATCAGCTGTGAGAATCATCTTCCTCTACCTTGTTTTTTTTTCAGTTTTATCTATTTTATTGATCTTCTAAACTCAGAGCAACAACTCAGAAGAGACATATAAATGATTTCTAGACTAATTTTTTTTTCTAGGCATGCTGTGATCTTATAAACTAATTCTGGGTCTGCAGGATCACACCCTTCAGAGTGAAAATCAATACCACTCTCTCTGAGAGCATTTCCTTGCCAGCTACCTTTCCAATAGTCTGTGTCAGACCCATGAAGATCTGATGAAGGAGTGCTAGAGAGGGCAAGTGTACTCAGTCCAGGCTTGGTCTCCAATGTAAATGCTGTTTCAAAAGCAGCTAACATTTGTTAATGTGAGTAACAAAACAATGATGTAAAAACAAGCATCCAAAAATGCTTCTAATCTGTGATACACAATATATCCTATACTCACTTCCTTATGTTTCTAGCATTTCATGCCTTCATGTTACCCTTTTTCCCATCCAGCTCCTCCCAGCTCTTTATTTTGTGATAATGATCTGGGCTAAATTAGTTAAATTAGCAAATATGTTGTTTAAAAAAGTTATCCACAGGAGAACACGGTAGTGAGGTTTGCTTGTACAAGTTCCTTGATTAACTGCAATTTTACTTTCTTTTTTTACTAAGTTGGACTGACTTCCCTTGAGATTTAACATTTTAATTACTATATTCTTCACTCTCCTAAATCAAGAACAAACCCTTCAGCATGGAAAGTATGGCTGCAGCTAAATGGTGTTTTGACATAATGATATGCTAATTATATCCTACAGTTGTTATTTAGTCGGTAGTGACAAACAGCTTACAGACTGATGGTTTTCATGGTCACAATTCGGTTATGAAACGGTAAGGTCTTGTGAGGGAGAGTTGCTTCCACCCCAGTGCTCCCAAAGAGGCAGATCTGTTGATGCTGGACTTTTTTCAGTGCCATCTTTAGTGTTGCAGCCTTGTGAAGAGCTAGCAAGTAACATAGGGAATATGAAAAAGCAGTTTAAACATTTGAAGTAAATACTCTTGAGGAGAGGGCTGAATCTGATGGGGACTTACTGTCTGGAGTTTTGTGGGTGTCAGCAACATATTGTGAAGCAACAAATCTACTTTCTGTCTAGACTTTAGTAGATAATAGTAATGTGTTTTGTAGCAATGGTATTATGGAATATGTGTACCAGAACACTAAGCTTTCTAGCGGGACTGTCTGTGAGATGAGATTATGAGGTGACCTTCCTTGAAAATAAGGAATCTATCATCCTCTTCAGTGTGCTCAAAAACACAATCAAAAAGGGATTTTTAAAATTATTATTTCTTTGCAAATAATTAACTTAATATCTGGCATTTCTTATAATAAAACCAACAAAAACAAGCAGGGAACAATGTACTTTGTATTGAGAAAATGATATTTAACTTTACAGTGACCCAGCTACTAGAGGTTTGAGTTGCAATAAGGGTATCTGACAGGATCTCGTATGTCTTTCTTGGACCAGAATGAGTGGTGGAATATGATGACACACATATGACAATGTAATAATTTAAAACTTCAATAATTTTATTATTGTTAAAAGTGCCTAAGAGCAGTTTGGCATCCACACTTTTTAGGAAGAAAGAAATTATGTATAATATCGAATAGAAAGGGATTCTAATTGTGGCTGGGACCTTTCTGCAAGCACGCCTTGACATTTTATTTAGTCAATCCAAAAGAGGAAAGCATGAAGGGAAACATGTGATACACATCTCTTTTTGTTGACTTTACTCTCTGTGTATCTTTGCAGAAAAATATTTCAGCAGAAGGGGCAACCACAAATCTTGAAGTGCTGTCCTGCTCTGGAATTCTGGAAGTCAAGAAAGGTCAGTACCACTGATGTGAGTCCTCTACCTTCCACTTGAGAACTGTCATTTCTGATGAAAAAATCTCTGGCTGTGGCTACTCGTTTAAAACCGCTCAGATTTGTGTGGAATCCACAGGTGGAAGTTTATGTTCAGATCCACACCTCGAGCTGCTCTGTTAGACTTGAAATTGCTCTACCGTGCCCTACCTACACGATGCCTCATGCAGTAGTTAGCCATGCCTGCCGGCTAACAGGAGAGTAGGGGAACCTGCTGCATCTGCAGCACACAGATGTTGGTTTGAGCTATGCAATTAATAAAGAAGACGTCAGATGAATACCATTTGCTAATAATGACTTTACTAACAGTGCTAGAGACCATTTTAACTCATTCTGCTGGTCCGTACTGGTTCGAAGACGTGTTTTCTTCCAGCAGCTCCCGCAGCTGGAGGCCGCACGGCCGAGCCAGCTGTTCTGTTCCAGGTTTTGTATACACCACCTCAGGATCGCAGCCCGCACCGGACGGAACACGAACCGTTTCGTAAGCAGCAGCACACGCAGTTTAAACTAACACGGGAAAGGAGACGCCCTCCCTTCTCGGCCAGGGGGCCGGACTGGCTGGGCTGAGCGGGATGTGCAGCCGCTGCCCGTCCGGCCCGGCCGCGCCTCGGCGAGGGCCACGTACGGACCGGCACTGGGCGGGGTCTAGGCTCCCTACGCACACACTTACATAAAGGCCCCACCTCCGCTCCGCGGGCTGGAACGCGGCGAGATCGGCCG
>VXBZ01006467.1:551213-603768 GCA_013399135.1 Heliornis fulica
GATTGGCCCGCCGCCAGCTCCGCCTTCCCTCGCCCGCCCGCCCTCCCCGCGGCTCCGGTAGCGGTGTTACATATGCAACCCTTGCGCCGGCCCGGGATGCGACTGCCGGAGCTGAAGGGGAGTGGGGAAGAAGCGGGAAAGCTTTAGGCGGAGTGCGGGCCCGGGCGGGGCGGGGGGGNTGTTCTCGCTCCCGAGGGCGGTGGTTCCGCACCCCCGGTGTCTGCCTGCGCCGCAGCTGAGACCGGGGCTGCGTCCCCGGCAGCCGGGCTGCAGGTCCCGGGAGGAGCAGCCCTCAGGGTTTGCTTCAGCTCGGTACCTCTGGGCGGACAAGAAACCCCGCGCCGGCACAGAACCGCTCCGTGCTGGAAAACACTGTTGAACTGCTTTATTGGTTCATAAGTAACATGTCGGGGTGTCTCCTGCAGGGAAGGATTGGCAGCCGGCCTTTCCAGAGCGTACAGACCTTTTCCTGCGCCTTCAAGCCAAGATGTGATCCTTCCTAGTGCAGAAATAAACTTTACAGAGGAGTTGTGACTGGCAGTTCTGTGTGTGCCATGAGGCGGCAGAGCTTAGTGGGATTTCTGTGCATACTTGGCTTGTGAGATTACTTAAAACATCGCTAGGGGTCTGAAAGTTGTTATCCTTTTAAAAGGGTTGATAATTCAGTAGAGTTTTTGTACCGTTCGTGCATCCAGTGTGGGGACCTTACAGTGCTTGTGAACTCAGCCTGCCCAGACTGTCAGAATGGCAGCCTAATTATGGAACAAGCACAGTGGAACGTGGCTTAATGCTGTGTCATAGAAGAATGACAGAGTTGAGATACTTTGATCTCAGTATACTTCTCTTCAAGGATAATTTCTTTCAGATTTAATAATTTCTACCCCAGGTCATTAAATACCTTACCACCAAGGGAACTTATGTATGGAGGTTTGGGGGGTGTGTGTGGTCCACTAAATGCTTTCTGTGAACTTTTAACTTGATGGTTATTCCATTTCCACTGACAAAAATTAATGTTTGTGCTGCTTAAGAATGATAATTGTTAGATGCTTCCCATGTCTGAGGTTGATGATGTGCATTTCTTTTGTGGAGGCTTTTAAAATGTTTTTGAACAAGTTTTTTTTTAGAATAATAAATCCTGACTTTATAAAGGAAGCTCAGAGATCTTAGTTTTATGGATGAAGCATGAACTTAAGCTTTAAATGGATGTGGGCAATTGGTGCAGGCTGAAGTGTTAAGGGAATCACATTTTGAGAATACTTCGTAGGTTTCTAATGTATTTTGTAATTGAAATGCTAACCCACTTACAGTTATATTCTCTGAGCTAGTGAATGATAGACAAATATGAACTTTGATTCAAGCAAAAGGAAGTTCGTGTCTTTAGTGCTACTGCCCTGGTTCTTCAGTGACTATTTAATAAGGTTGCTAGCTAATGCAGTCCTTGAGTACATTTGTGTGGGATATATTTGGAAGCTGGTTTACTTCAGCACTGTTCTCTAGGATCCAAAAGATCTCTAGTCCCTGCACTGCACTTTGCATTTGAAGAAACCCATCTGGTTTTAGTTGCTGGTTAGAGGGGCTGAGTTTTTGGTAGTGTAGACTTCCTTGGTCTCATTTATTTGAGAGGATGACATTTCTTTCTGTCCTTTGTTTTTGTGTGCTTTCCCTGTTGAAGATCTCCCAGAAAAGGGTACATTACAACTCCCCTGTCCAAAGCACTTTAGACAATCTCATGGGCCTCAAATGACATGGTGCAGGTGGATTTGAGTAGGAAATCTCTCTGCCTTCATAGCTTACTTTTGAGAGATCTTCAGTCTATTTTTAAACTTGAAAAACTCTGACTTTACAAAATAACTGTCTGCTAAAGCTGTGTTTTTATTAAAACTATCTCAATAAATTATTACTTAAATGAACAGTTACTAGTTTGGAATGAATCCACTTTTAGGCTCCAGCAGTTTTAATGAGTTATTTTTAACCAGTGGTAACACACATTCACAGTATGCACACACAAGACTTACAATGTGGTTTTTTGGTTTGCCAGTCTTGTTTGGCACAAGCATTTTATCTCCTTGGTCACTTTGTGACCATAGGCAAGATGCTTGCTTATGTGCTTGTGGAGTAGGATGTGGGATTAGTCACATATTTTACTTGAGATTAGGAACAGAAGTCCTTTAGCATTTGGAACATGACCCAAATGTAATCTTATGGTGTGAATTTACAGCAGTCCTTTCTTAGTTTGAATTGATTGACACCAAGCATTTGTGTTCTGAGTAGTTTATGGCCCCGATGCCCTGGGTAAAACTCTTGTCTGTCAGTTTAAAGAGTGTCTGACACAATGAAGAGAAGTGGTGCAAGAAACTGGGAGGTTTAGGTCCTTGCTAGAAGTTATATTGTTCCTCTGCAGTCACCAATTATGGTTCATTTAAAAAAATGGGTTTCAAATCTGGCAAATAGCAGCCTTTAGTACATAGGTGCTTTTTGATTAACTTTTTAAGCAGTCATGTAACACTCATGAACTAATATTTTTGTGTAATTGTACTATTGAGCAAGTCTAATTACTAAGCAGCCACGTGGTCTTACTGACCTCCTTTCTGCTGGCATTCAGCCTACCTGTTCTAAAATCATGAATGCTATGTAACAAATGCCAGGGTCTTCCTCAACTCACTTTATTTTTTTCCTGGATCTGTGCCATTTCTTGTGGTTGTTCCTTTTTTCAGGCTGTCAGATACACAAAGATGTGCTTACACTGAAACATGCTTTTTCTATATAATGAGTTTTCCAGTGTCATTCACAGATTAGGGTTAGAAGAGAGAAGTTATTCAGTGCAGTAGAAGGTGATGGAGAAATGGTAGAGGGAGATGCTAAATGGAAAATAGATCTATAACACTCCCTTACAGTTTTGTCAGTTGCCCATAAACTTTTGGCACCAGAATTAGCATACATCTAATTGTGTCAACAGGGTAGGCAAAGAATGTAACTTACATACTCCAACAAGTAACCATTACCTACTTAAGAAAAAATGTATTTGTATGTGCTCGGAGACTTTTCCATATTAAGGAGAATGGGATCTCATGTTTAGCAGTATCACTTAGGGAATGGATTCATTTAGCCCTGGTTCTAGCACAGAGTAGCAGTTGATCACAATACCTAAAAAGAAATGCAAACATTCTGTTAGTTGCTGCATAAGAATTTACTTTGGCTAATAATTTACCTTTTTAGTTGATCTTTTTGAGAGTGTAGATATGGTTTTGATATACTAGTTAAGACTTGCTTGCAGCAAGTGATTTGAAAATGATGAATGGGATAGTCTAATCTTGTCAATCCTTGTATTACTTATTTTAATCATTCCTGAACAGGCCAACTTTTTTTTTTTTTTTTTAGTAGTAAAATTTGGTTTGTATATCTAGTAGATTGTTTGAGAATATTCATGTGTTCAACGTCCTGCAAAGTTAATTGCTGTTATGGCAGATAGCCCTATTGATTTGGGTTTCTTTTTAACACTCATACCTCAAAGTATATTAAGAAATAAAAACATGAGTTAAAAAAATCCAAACTATTTGCAGGACAATCACAGCAATTCATAGACATGGAAACTTGTTTTAAAAAATTAATACTCTGGCATCCTTCTGCAGCATTGGTTAAATTTTGCTATTCTGTGTATCTGTTTTTGAAAATATGCTTACAGTTTCAGGTTACGTACACAATGATTTGTCCTATAAAGACCAGTTTGTTGGATGTGGGATTGGAGAAGAAAGTTTGTCACTTTAAATATTCTGAGTGATGTCAGTATCTGGGATTCAGGCAGGCAAAGCGCGTGGTTTATACTTTGTTAATTTTAGTGACATGTTTGATATGTAAAGAGGAGTGTGCTAAAATACAGTTACAACTTACCTGCTGAAAACTTACTTTTACATTTGTTTTCATGGTATAGTACTCAGGATGTGAATCTGTTTGATTTATGAAATATTTAACTTCAAGCCAGTCGTCTGATGTATACAGGCAAAACTCTTAATCTTTCATATACAGTGATAGACATACATAAGTTTGGGAGTAACGTTAGGTGTATTCAGTAGACACTCTGGAGTTTCTTTCAGAGGGTCAGTGGCCTGTGCTGAGCTCTGCTGCTATTGGCAGGGTGTGACAGGTCCGTGAGGAAACTTCAATATTCCTGTGCTGTGTTCTAGACATACCTGTCATAGCTGTTAATGAAAGGCTTCAACTCTTGCCTCCGTGCGCACCTTGGAGCACTTTTGTCCAACCAGCCCACTAAATTGATGGTGATTAACCTATAAATTTCAAAATCTGTTATCAAGGAGCGGTAACTTGCTTTCAGACAAGAGTTCTATGATACCAGTGGTTAGATAGGAGAAACCCTCCAGTGCCACACACTTAGGTTGCCCACCTGTCCTCTTTCACAGAAAGCTCTGTTTATCCCCAAAGTGCCCACAGTTCTGCAATTCCCTCTGTAGTTCATGGTGTTACATGATCTAGGCCTATGATTTGCAAAGTACGTCACTGGGCCATGCTGACGTATGTCCTCTTGGTTTTAATCCTGCAGTGTTGATGAAAGGAGTGGTTCCACCCTTTTGTGATAGCACACAGCCCTGTGGAGAGCCAGGTTAGCTCATCAGTCAGTCCGAAAAGAGATTAGTTGCCAGTTTTGGTAGGATTAGCTCCTTGGTTGACTGTGCTAGCAAAAAGGTCACAGTAGTAGCAATGAAGAGGCGAGAGCGGGAAGGGCAGGGTACCACTTTAGCCGAACTAAAATGGCCAAGATAACCGTGGCCTGTGTTGCTTGTGTGTGTAGTAACAACCGGGTGTTTTTGGAAGGTCCTTGGCTTCTTTTGTGGCTTGCCATGTGTTGATGCCTTTTGAAGTTATATTGTCAAAAATAAGTATCAGCCTTTTCACTGTATTAGAGGGAAGGCCTGATTCCTATTTTGTCAGAATTTGAGAAATAACTTGTCCAGATGAGAAATCACACTGTGGTTTTTTTTGTTATTTTGGTAAATGATCTTGTATCTCCAGGTTCTGTAATGTAACTCTTATTTAATTGCACAAGAAGCCTGCACTGGTTGACCTGGAGAGAGCAAGCATATGGCAAATCCAATTTTATACAAAGTGTTCAATAAGTTGGTTTTTTTTTTTTTTCCAAGTAGCAATTGTTACAGGCCAGAAAAATTCCATTGAGCATTTACAATATTTGCTTTCTGGAAGGAATCTAATTCCTCAGGTTAAGAAGTTTTGAGGTGTTAGAGACCTGATTTTACGTAATCAATCTCCAGGTTTGAGGATATCAAGAGAAGATCTGGGTGGAGTGTTCTTGATATGCAAGAGTAGCATGTGGACTTTGAGTATCAAGGGACAAATATAGTCTATACAGTCTTGAGACAACTCCATGAGATTATTTCAGTCTTCTTTCTTGGGGTCAGATTTTTTGGTTTTGTTTTGTTTTATTATACCTAAGTATCAGTAGATCACATTCTTTCTTTGAGCAAGGGAAGCTAATCTGCCTGTAACTTGTGGTGCACCCTCCTTTGGTGATAAAAGGAGAGGGTGATAACCCCCAACTAACACCATCTGTGATGAACATGAAAGCAGCTTTTTTTTAGGCCATGAAGAATACACATTATTTTTTCCCCCCTAACTGATCAGTACGTGGCTGATCAGTGTCAATGAATTCTGCATCAGTTCTTCAAAGCAAATTATTTTAGATATTCTCATTATCTTTTGGCCATTTTCATGCAGTAAAGTATATTTACCTCCAATTTATGAAAATGTCTTAATTCCTACCAATGGAAGCAACTCTTTAAACCTGTCTTGTTATGGAATACTGCAGAAAAAGCTGTTTATCACTGTACCACCTGGACTTTTTGATTTTGACAGTTGATCTGCAGCATAGAAGCCTTTATTTCCAAGGAAAGTGATTCTCTCCTGTACTCTCTCGATTGCCTGGCAGGTTTTCAGGTTAGTTATATAACCCAGGATAGGAAGGTCAAGCTGCTGGTGAAGTCAGCCATTTTTTCAGTGTGGAAGTTATGCTAAAGTCTGTGATGTATTAATTTATATATTGAAAGAAACCTTTCACTTTAGGGAATTTTGTGACCTTCCCATAGTGATCTAAAACGGCAGTAGTCGGCTTGAGCATGACTTGGTTGTGTAAGTAGTGTGGGAGTATGAGGCTTTGTGTTTTACAGGCTTAGTCATTTGCATATCACATTTTAGCCAGTTTAATAGCTGATGCTATTGGTTACTTCTAGGAAAGGACTGGATTTGATTACCAGGGTAATAACATCACAGTATTTTGGTGCAATATACTTACATTTTTCAGAACTGTAAATGCAGAGCAAGGTTGGTTTGTTTACTTCTGTGTACTTCAGGTTTCAAGTTCTTTGCAATCTAGGTCAACAGGTGAGCTATAATTGCAATGTTCTTCTAACCCTGAAGCTTCCATATATTTTTCAGGTCACCATTAAGCATTTGCTTTCACTGCTTTGGAGCTTTCTGTGTGTAAATGTTTCTTTATGCAGGAATAAATCTTTAGTGGAAGTGAACAATAGACCGGAAAGGACTGGGGAAAACAGGCCAATGATGCAATGTTCTGTTTCAGGTGTGTAAACTGAGGCAGCTGTGCCAAAAGTCTATGTGTATATCTAGACTTTTGGAGGAGTTACAAGACTGAGAACATACCAATTACCAAGGGTGAGAGATTAAAAATTAACATGTGAACTTTTATAGAATTAGTGTAGAGAGTAGCTGAGCTGCAGTGAACAGAC
This sequence comes from Heliornis fulica, assembly GCA_013399135.1. Classification (NCBI taxonomy): domain Eukaryota; kingdom Metazoa; phylum Chordata; class Aves; order Gruiformes; family Heliornithidae; genus Heliornis; species Heliornis fulica. The sequence goes on from VXBZ01006467.1 coordinate 557,987, forward strand.
TTTTAAAAAACACACTACACCCCCTACCCTCCCCCAATTTTATACTTTGCTAGTATTTAAAATTGTATTCATATTTGAAAGGTCTGCAAGTCTATATGGTGAACCTGGGAAAAAATAATTTGATAATACTTAGTGTTTGAGAAGTAAATTCAGGCATCCAGCTGTGACTCAATCTCTTTTTTTCTTTTTTTTTTCTTTTTTTTTTTTTTTTTTTTTTTCCACCAACTGCTAACTCAAGAAGTTCCTTCCAAGGCTAATGTCTGTGTTGACAGGTGTCATGTACACCTGAGCTTTTGTGTTATGCATTGCTTCCTCCTGCAACTAAACTAGAGAAATTTTGTGGTCCTGCTTTTGCAAGTTACCATATCTTGGTGACTTGTTTTGGAGGAAAGCATTTCCTTTCCTCTTCAGTCCCATGCATTCCTCTTTGGACAGCTGTTAGTGTGTGGCTCTCACACAGCTCTGAGAGGTGAAGGTTGCAATGTTCTTGCATTGTGAAGTTTGATTGCTTTCAGAACACAAACTCTTATCCTTTCATAATGAAAACTAGAAATATTAAAAGGAAATCTGATCAACCTTAGACGGGGAGGTTGTGAAGTATGATTGCATGTTGTTACAGATTCTTCAGTGATGGAGGTGAAATACCTATCTACAGCACAGGCCACTTGTGAACAACTCCTGTATGGGAAATGTGGATTTTTCTGTTATTTATCCTAAGCATGGAATACGTGAACTGGGAAATGCTTTACTTTTTAAATTAAGGAGCCTGTATAGTTCAGCACTTGCAGATCTGGTTTGGTTTCTTAATGCCAGTATTCTCTTAACCTTATAGGTGAAGGTAGGCTCTGCTGCAGTTGAGAGAAGGGGGCAAAATGATGATTATAAGAACAGAAATAGAAGTAACTATTTAAGAAGCAACTTTAATCAGAAAGATGAGTAGATTAGTAGGTAACTCCTTCATGTAGGTTGCTTGTTACTTCATGCCTTGTATAGGTCATAAAACATGATCATGGTCTGCACGGTTAAAGTTTTGCTATGTGCTAAAGATACAGAACACCATGGCAAGCTTTATCTCTGTTTCGCAATATGTGTGCTCAGTTCTGAAGTACTGGAGAAGTGTACAGGGAATTGTGAGACTCCATTTTATAGAGCAAAAGGATGATTTCTAATACACTGAATTAATTGAAGAATGGAGTAATTTTTTCTTTGCTGTGTTTTCTTGCAAGTTTCCCGAGTTGAAATATTCCATCTGTGAATTCTGTGTCATCAAGTTTGGGTTTTTGTTGTGTGTTGTTCGAGGATTTTTTCCCCCTTATACTTCATATTTCACATTCTTGAGAATAAGCAAACCCATTTTTTCTGGGAGTCTTAAAGTAGAAGAAAATAATACAGCTTTTAGCAGAGATTGCCTATTACTACTTCCCTTATTTCCTCCTCATGGGAGAGGTATAACTCTACCACTTTAAAACTAGGATTTATTTTAAGCGTGTATCTTACAAAGTAATTTTTGCCATCCACGTTCAGAAAAGTCTTTGGGGAAGACGTTGACTTTTGGTTTGGTTCTTTGTTTTCTTAAGTCTTCCTATTAGTCAACTCAAGTAGAAACTATCCAAGTCCTAATGAGGGTGATGAGGCAGAGGATGTAATCTGAATTATTTGTTTTATTTGGGTTGCCTAGGGATCATTCCTGTGACTTTCCATCATTGTTCTTCAGTAGATGATAGTCTTAGTAGGATCTAGTTTACTGTGCTTTATCTGTGTTTCTTTTTAGACAGCCTCGCTGTTTACTGCTTTTTTGTGGTATATCCCAAATCCTGTGAATGCTTCTTTAAGTGACTTGTTACTAATGACTTTTCCTTTTTCTCCAGTGTACTCTAACTGGTATGTTCTGGAAGCATCTACTGATAAGTAGTTTCTTTGGTTTGTAACAATGGGAAAAGTTATGAATTGCTGTGATGCTGATAGTTCGGTAATTTAGTTGTGGTATAGTCCTGCCTTTTATTTCACGTATTTCATTACCTGAAGTGATCTATATAAAGGTTGGTCTTGATCATATAGTCAAGTTGGTTTTCAGTGAGTAGAGTTTTTTTCATTTGATTGAAGTTTCCTTTCTGTAAACTAGTTGCCAATAAATTTACTCATAAGTACTTTATTTCAGCAGTAGTGTTTTTTGTTTTTTTTTTTTTTTCTAAACTATGAAGAAAATAGTGGGTTTGTGGGGATAATGTGGATCTTCCTATTTTTAACATTTTAGATTTTTGGCTTTCTGCATTTTTACAAATACTATTCTACCAACCTTTCTTTTCTAGTGCCAAACCTGTGAAACATTTCAACTCTGAAACATTGTGTTAGTTTGCCAAAAAGAAGTTCTTCAATGCTGCATTTACTGAACTTCGTACTCCAGTTCTTTACTACTTCCATATGCGACAGCATAATGGAGTACAAACTTGAATTTTTGGCACTGATGGTCATGCTTTCCATCTGAAAAGCATTACTAGTGATTGGATGTTGCTCTTGCAGGAGCAGACTTTCTGATTATTTTTATTTTGTAATTCTGTTATTTTTTTATTCTACTAGTCCCTCTTTCTTCCAAAATCCTACATTTTCACCTGCTGCTCTGTGGCTTGTCAAACACAATGGTAAAATAAAATAATTTTTCTTTTTTTTACCTCTCTGTTTGAAGACTGTGGAGTAATTATCTCATTATATAAGATTTGATCCCAAGTGAAAGCCTGGGAGAAATTTCAAAAGCTTCTCCCAGTACTGTATTGTCATCAATTTTTTTTTTTCTGCTGAACTTAAAGCTTCTAGGAAGTCTTAAGTTAAAGTAAGCACTGGAGAGCTTTGCTGTGTGTACTTTGGTTTTCTGGTGTTTTAGTATGCACTATATCTGTAAGAATCTTATTTTGCTCTCCAAAGTTTAATTAGGATGTGCTATATGGTAATGTGTAGCTTGCCTTTAGTTGGAGTCAGTTGTCTTTTGCTTGAAGTGTTAGTGTATTGTCCACTTTAAATTTTACCTTGAATGAAAGCTTTTTGAACTTGAGGGTTGCATAAATTGATCAAAAAATATGTATGTGCAAGCCAGTGTAATTGACGTTTGAAACCTTGCAGGCTTGTTTCTACAGAGATAATATTTTTCTTGGTGAAGTTAATGTATAGCTCAATGAAGAGTTGCACTGGTAATCTTTCTTCCTTTGCCATCAGGTTAATGGTCATTAACAGCAACAGGAAATTAAGTAATTGCCAGCGTTACTTCCGGCTTCGTGAGGTACCTTTGTATTCCCCTGCTCCACCATCCATGCAGAGTTAAATCAGGTTTAAAAGCCATCTCAGCTTTACCTGTCATTCACGAGGGGCTTCCTTTCATGCATATTTCATAGTATTTGGACCCATACTAAAGGATTATGGCCAGTAGCCTGTGCTGGGATGGCAGTGCTGCAGCAGCCCGCTGGTGCCGGGGCTTGCTGCCAGCTGTTGACTCTGGCAGGGGACACCTTGTTCACAAGCTGCTGTTCACTTTCACACCTTCCCCTTCTATTTTTTTTTACCAGCTTTTCCGTTTTTGAACATTGGCTTGGTACTTTTTGAACTCTGAGCACATATTAGGTTTCACTTAACCTTTAGCAGCCCACATGCAGGAGCAGAACTGACCTGCTGCTTGTACCTGCTCAAAACGTTTCTGTCCCGGTTAGGAATAAAGTTCAGCTGCGGTATTGGAATCCTCTCGGAGCAGCTCTGAAGGGAAGAAGAAATTGGGCTCCTACTACAAGGGTTACATATAACTGGAAAAGTAGGTCATTGTGGCAGGGAGTAGTCCAAACAGCGCCTGGTTGCTGGAGCAACGACCTACTTTAGGAAACTATTTTTGTTGATTCATATTGAAATGTTCTTCTTGCAAATGGTATAAGGAAATGATCAGGTTATCAGATGTGTAGCAATGAAAGCTGCAGGGTTTGCAGACTCCCCCCATGTCGTGTCCGTCCCACTCACCCCTCTTTCCTTCTCCCACTTTGGTCTTGCCCCTTGATGTTGGCTTTTCTTCTGTTTGACCTCTAGTGGGGAGCAGCTCTTCCTGCTTGAGGGTTCTGCATAGCAATAATACTTATCAGTGGTGATTAGGTTTCCAGAGTTCACAGCCTGCAAATGCTCTGCTGTTGTTTTTTTTTTTTCTGTAGAAATAACTTAGGGGTTTAAAAAAACACCCCCCCACACACTCCCCCAAATCTTAAAAATCTTCTTTCTTAGAACTGTCTCTTTTTCTAGAATGCTAACAATTTCTCTCTGCTCTTACTTCAACTGCTCCAACAAAGTTCCCCCACCTTCAGAAGGGTGGGCTTGGCACACCCTCGCCCCCCTTTTTTTAAATGGGGTTTTTTTTTTTTTTGGTCTTTAAATTGGTAGTGTTTCTGCCTGCATCTTCCACACTGCTATTAGTTCTGATCCTGGCACAAGCAAACTGGAACAAAATAAAGTGATCCTGTGTAGGATGATGTTTTCCAGTTGGCTAGCTTTATTCTTTCAGCAGTCAAAATAGTAAAAAATCTGTGACTAGTCTTCAGGTGGTGAATTTTGGTAATTCATTCCCATCTTCTGAAAGGAATGGGTAGACAGGAAAAACAAGGAAAATATTAAAATGTAGTTGTTCTAGTAAAGTTTTCATCGTTCATCTGAACTCTCACTTCTGCAGAGATGATTGAATGTAATTTTTTTACTTAGCAGAATGTTCCACTTAAGTGTACTACATGTATTTTTCAAGATTAATTTATTTACTTCACTTGAAGTACTTTCTTTTGGTCCTGACCTTCAGTATTGCAGTGAACTACTGCATTTGTTGCAGATGGAGGATAGCATGTTTATCTAGAGGTTATTTGATTTATTATTTTTTTCCATCTGTTATGTCCAGAGCTCTACTGAAGTTCTGCTGTACGTTACTGAGCTTCCTGTATCTTTTTCATCAGCTTTAGACCTTGAGATGGAAGGTCTATGCAGCATGAAGGGAACCCTTACCTCCATTAGCATACTCGTATGCAAAGAAAGTTTGGGAAAAAGTAGGATTTCTCTGGATGTGTACAGATTAATAAACAAAGCTGTTTTAGTTATCTGGGGGTTTTATGATGGCTTGGGGTTTTTTAAAATGTTGATTCTTCCTACATGATTATTACTCAATAACCTAAACACATTCAGTTCATGTTTGCCTTATATTCAGATGTAAATGGCCAATTTCTGTTTTGAAAGACTGGTTCAGGAAATTTTAGCCTTCTTGATTCGTAAGAGTAGCAACGGGAGGCTGTGATGATACTGGATGTCTCCACCATAAGGCAAGCACCACAGAGGTGAAATCCAGTTAGTTTCAATTAAGTTGGTTTTTTTTTTATTTTCCAGGAATGGTTTTAGGATTTTTTTTCTCTATTTTCAAAACTTTCTGCCAATTTCTATCCTTGCTAGTAGATTTCAGCTCTGTCCTTCAGTATCTTCTATTAGTTGAAAAGATTTTTCAGGTATGGGAAACCAGTGACAGTGGAATTACACCTTAAGGACTTGCAATTTATACAGTGTGGCTGAGCAATATGTTAATTTTACAAAGTTTAATTTTTGAGAAATTTTGAACTGTGCAAAATCTCATTAGTGGTAATTATAACCCGAAAATGGTCATTTTAATGCGAGGAAAGTAAAAGGGCTTTATTAAAATAAATGAGAGGCAGTATAAACTTGTCCTTCAGAATCAGATTGCAAGCCTGTGTCTTGTTATGGTGCTCTTATCACGCTTGTGCTTTTGAAATGAGTTATAGCTGTAACTTTCTCATGGACAGCTTAGATTTCTGAAAATAATGTGACTGAACTATTTTATAAAGCAGGCTAGCTCTGGTTTAATTACATTCAAGCCTTATGAGCTGCTCATTTAAATAAACGAGCTTGGGTACATGAGAATAAGGAGTTTAAAATTTATTTAAATATGAGCATGTCTGTACTCTCAAGTAACTTAGTGTTGTAATTTACTTCTAGGTCATATTTCCCCAGCTGTCCCCATGCACATACATTCTATTTGCTCTTGGGTTTTCCTTTATGGATTCAGCTAGTTTCTCTCTGGAAAGAGTAGGCAAAAGGAATTCAAGTCAGATAATAAGGGCTTTGATTTATCAGATTGGAATTAGAGGATCAGAGAAAAATAAACACAGAATATATACATTAAAGAATAGGAGACACTGGCAGAGAGGTTTGGGAAGCTGTGTGCCTGTTAGTCTTCTATCACCAGAAGACTGACCTTTGTAACAAGCACGTAATATGAGATGCTTGTTGCTAGTTACATGGGAGTAGTTTAAATGACTAATAGGTGCCCTTTGAATTTGAAGTTAAGATCCAGATCTTTACAGAGCTAAATACACTATGATTTGCTCAGAGGTATTGCTCACAAAATAAGAACCAAGTGCAGATTGCTATGTGGGAGATTATTAAAACCTTTTGAATAGGAAAAATTTTGTGTTTCCTTCTTTTGGGGAATGCTAATCTTGAAAAGGTAGTTCAGTTGGAAAGAAATTAACAAGGAATGGTATGTAAGGAAATGCTGGCTTTGTCCGGTGTAAACTAGATTATATTCAAATGATTCCTGTTGTTCTTAAAAGAGAAGTATTGCTTGCTGTGGTTGCTTTCTCTCAGTTACAGTTTGAAGCCCTTTCTTTCATCCTTTTTCAAAGAGCTGCATTTGTTTCTTTAAGACTCTCTTTGGTAGCAATTACAAATATTTCAGCTGTACGTGGGCTTGGGTGTATGTCGCATTCTTCCTCCATCACAGCTCTGTTTTGGCTTGAAGATTATAACAGTAGTAAATATTAGAGGAAAAAAGCCAAGTGACGCACTTCATGGTTTGTGTTTGGTTTTGTTTTTGCATGTGGATCAGCTCTTACTAAGTTATGAAAGATGCTGAAGTCCTGAATTGCACTCTAAAGGAGCTGTTTTTTCTGTGCTGACTGTAGAGCAGCCCTGCAGGAGATTAGTTTGCTCCCACAGCCGCTTCACTTCAGTCTCTAGAGTTGAATAACACGAACATCTCCCTGCTCTTGTGTATAAGCTTAAAGGATAATACCTCTATGAAAAGCATTATTGTATTCCTTTTTAGGATGTGGAAGTTGTATTCGCTGAAACAATGTAATAGAATAAGGCATGCCTCTGTGACCTTGATTTGGTAATAGGAAAATATTACCATGGCTTGCTGCCAAAGGATGCGGTGGAGTGTACATAACACTTAAATCCTGTCTGAGCTTAATCTTCTTAGTTTCATAAGAATATACTGCTTGTACTAAGACACGTTGGTTGGTGTCAGTCAAGCAGGAAAATATAAAATATTGAATATATGGATACAGGTATATTAAATTTGTGATGCTTCTCAGCATCTCATACTTTGTCTTGGTACTAGATGAAATCTGCCTTATGCTTCCTGTAGAAGTTGGTATGGAGAATACTTAAATGATACTGGACTTCAGTAATGATCCAGTTGAACATACGGCAAAATAGCGGATATGTTTGAAAGAAACTCTCTTCCCATAAGTGGAAATAAATGTCGTGTAATTTGTTAATATAATTGGAGTCTAATGCTATATGCTCACTCAAATTAAAAAATGTGGTTGTTATACCGTATGTAATATTCTTTCTTTATGTTGAATCTAGCTGTACTGGAGGAATATCTGCTAGAAACCTTAGAAAAAAAATTTAAAGGGAAAATAGAACTAGCAGATACTAAACCTCTGTCAGATATCCATAAGGACACGAGTCTCATATTGGAGTACTTTTTCACTGGGGAGATTGTAATTGATGGCTTGGCATGAGGATTAGTGGGTAGATAGAAGGTATTTAAAAAGGTTGGTTAAACAGAAGTTTGGATGGATGGCTGAGAGCTGACCAGCAATAGGCTAAAATATTAATTAAAAGAAGTTCTAGCACCGTTCTTTTCACTCTTCTAAGAACGAGGAAGCTTAACTGGATTCTTTTGTGCAGTACTGTCTGTGCATTCTAACATTCCTACCTTGCCTAATGGTTAAATCTGGAATATTGATCAGTTCAGAGAAAACCCAACACTGAACTTTCTTCATGACTTGGCACCACCACTTTCAGATGCGAATGATGCCTGAAAGAGAAGTCATTGCATTTTAATTCTCCTCAGTTCCCAGTAATTGTCCTCACTTTTATGCTGGCAAGTATGGCTCTATATGAGTACAGATTCTAAGTGTTTATTACTCCTAAGAATAATCCCAAACAAGACTTAACGATAGCTTTAAACAATGCATATGTAAGTACCTTCCTGCAAGTCTCCTCCTAAATAAAAAACCGCTACCTTTTTAACAGACTGCTACTGACTTTTTCCCTAAAGAAAGTCTTTCATCATGTTAATAGTGTAGAGCCAGGAAGGCTGCTGTAGGCTAAGATGTAATGCTTAGTTTTGTTAATGGCCAACTGTGTTAACAATTAGTTCAGATTTTAGACCCCAAGCAGACTTTGCATGGTTGGTAGCAGGGAAGATTGTGGGGTTTCCTGGATTACACAGCTGAGACTTCATGTGCTTGTTTTTTAAAGAATGTGGCATTCAGAAGCTTTCATGAAAATTCTGAATATGCTTAGATGACCCTCAGCAAAAGATGTGAAATGCTCTGTAAGGATGTTGCTTGAAGACAGGGTATGCTTTGCATTGGCATCTTCCCTGTGTTACAATGTATGTATTTTCTGCCTCCCTCCATCACCTCAGTCATGCATGTATATGGTTTGCTACTGTGAAACCAATGGTGAACTTTTCCTTCCTCTGGTTTGTCCAGGGGAAGTTGAAGACCAGATGCTGAAACCTGGGCTCTAGTCTGGTTAAAAAAAACCCACACATATGCATCCTTTAATGAAGTTGTGTCATGTAGTTCTTATATTCATTCAAAGTGAAAAAGAAAGTGCCTTCCCATTGATTGTTAGGTTGAGGTGGAAAATCATTGTAGATTGCGGACTTGGAAATGTGACCTGGTCCTGTAGGGACTTTAATTCCTAATTGCTGCACTTTGGTGTGAAGTGTATTAGAGTTCAAGTGTAGAAGCACTTCATATCTGCTATGAAGAAACTTTGCCTCAAGAGCTCACATACTGAAAGGAAATTACTTTTTTACTTAATGGAGTTTCATACTTGGAGCTTCATACTTGGTTTCAGTTTACAGATTAATATGCCATTCATTTTCATTTGTGTTACACTGTGAAAGGATTATGTTTGTGCATTTCAGCGTATCTCTTCAGAGAGAAACCTCAAATAATTTTATTGTCTGTGCTAGAATGCATCTATTTATTATGTTTAAATGTCTGCACCAAGCAAAGCACCTGCACGTTACCATGCTGTGGTAGGTGCCCATGTATGTCATTAGTGTAATTCGGAACAGTTTGCACTTGCAAATAGGTGTTACCAGTCAAAATTGGAAAAAGAAACACTGTTCTCTTCCAGATCCTAAGTAATACACTGTGACAGTGTGTTGAGTGCTGAAGATTATTATTTTATGATTTTCGACTGGTGTGCTTAATGGGTGTGGGGTCATGCATGTCCCTAACATGGGTATGTTGTAGACAAAGCATTACTTTGCCAGGACAGGACAGAAGACAAATACAATGCACTACAATGTCATGCCAAAATTGGAGAAAGTGCTGGAATTAGAAGTTTTCCCGCGGTGTTGGTACAATTAAAACCTTTCCATTTACCTAGACTTGTGTTAACATGGTAGATGAATGCGCAAGCTGTGAAAGGTAGTTTCCTTCCTTAAATCCAGAGTAATTTGTATCTGGATATATCTGAAGCTATGTGTTAATTAGTATGTATTTAACCATAGTAAAGATGCTGTGCTGCTTCTGCAATTTCCAAAGGTACTCATAAGAAAGAGAAAGTGAAAACTTTGCTTATGGCAAGTACTTGAGTGATCTGTAAGTTTCTTGGTAATGGTTGTATCCAGAAGCAGGGAAGTAGGGAGGTTAATTTATATTTGAACAAGGCAAGTCTGTGTATAGGTTTTTCTTTTTGACAAATTTTACTAATCCTTTAACAATAATGTGCCTTAGATGTAGTATAGGATCAGCATAGTTGGTGAAAACAGAATAGATCAGTAATTATTTGCAGCACATAGTGTTGAAACACATTTGGTCCAACTAAAAGATTCAAGTATACTTAATAAACTGCATGCTTATTCTCAGTAACCACTTGTAAATGCGATTTGTGTTCTGAAAGTCAGAAGCAGTATTTCTTTGCACTGCGGTTAGCACAGATATCATAGGGTCACTAGGGTTTAATTGATTTATTATTATTGATCAATATGCTTTCAGTGACAGTCTTGCAACTCAACCTGTGGCTTAGTTGGTTTCCATTTGTTCTGTTTTTGTTCAGGTAGGGGAAATGAGTTTCTCCCCTGGCCACTCTACTGCCCCCTTCCTACATATGTTTAACAATTTCAATACACACCAGCATGTTTTTAACTACATAGAAGTATTTTATGGAGGTTGAAATACAGGAGTGTAGTTAAGGGAGATAATAGAGGGGATTTGGGGAATGAACAAAATAGAGATTAAACAGTATTAAGGGCAAGTTTAGGGATCTTGAACGTGAATTGGAGACTGGGTCAGTGCATGTAATCTTCTTGAATAGGATTTTGTGACAGTTGTGTGTTATGGTCAGGTAGGAAGAAAAGAGATTGAGAATTTAGAGTGAACTGAGATGCAAATAGGAAGAAAACCCTAAGAATTTCCCAAAAGATAGATTTTTATTTTGAATATCTATGAGCATACCCTTTCCTTATGTTCTGTGAGAGGAATTTGAAAACAAACCCCAAAATGAACACACAAAACCTCTCACTTTCCTGGACTGTTCGAAAGGCATCTGGGACGCTTGTAGTTGTCTCCATAAGGATTTGTGAAGTTTAAGTGAAGGCACATGCTCTTTGAAAGTAAGATACAGTTGGATAAAATGAATGATAAGCTGTGTCGTTCCAGGTTTCAAAAACACGCTGAAATGAAGCTGTACTTTCCAGAGTTCATCTGGAAGTGACTTTGGCCTGGGAACATGAGGCCCAGGTTCTTTCTGACAGAGGCAGATGCGATTCTCATCTGATTGTTAAAATTGTTCCTGGGTGGTTTCTAACTAAATGAGTGTACGGAAGTTTCTTTTCAGATGTAGCGTATCCTTCATGATCTCACTACTCTGGAGTTTTTAGCAAAACAAAAGTGAGAGAATTGGACATTTTTGGCTTGTTCTAGGCATTAACATAGAAGTGTCGTTGCTAGCCAAGAAGTGGTTGTATTTTTGTACACTGGCTTCTTCTTATACTTTCAGGTCAAGTGGCATCGAATAGCAGGTAAAGGAGTTTTCCTGCCAACATTCTATATATTAATTTTCATCATATTTTTTTCTCCATATACAAAATCAGAGGCAATATGTTAGGTAGGCATCACATATCACATTGCTAAATTTCCAGAAAGTATAAATGTGATTGTTTCAAATCTACCAGAGTACTATTTCCCTTCTAGAAGGGAGGTGTATAATTTTTATTGTAATGTTTTGGGGTTTTTTTTCGGGTTCCTTCTTAAAAACCTAAAACCTGGTTGCTGAGTGCCTTTGTCTTTGCAATGCTCTGGGTGCTGCAGTGGTGCAGCCTGCCTTTCCCTGGTAGCTCTGCACCCTTTCACCTAGGCTGTGGGCACAGTACCTGCAGACCTTCCTGGCACCGCTTTCCCTGTGTTGGTCTCAGATGGCCTTGCACCTGCACATGATGTCTTTACAGCAGGCTCTCCTGGGAATAATGGCCTGCAGTGTGGAAATATTTTTTTTCCTCTCCCTCCCCCNCCTTCCCCTTTGGGTGTAGCTCCTGGTTTATGGCAGAGGAATCCAGTAGTGTGAGTGCACAGAGGTTAATGACCGTCAGACTCTGACTCAGCAGTGCCCTGATCAACTTGCACTCTGAGTGCCAAGAGCATTGTAGGAACAGTAGGCAGGGTTTGAGCAGCTCCTTCTGAAAACTGTATTGTTATTGCAAGGAAGAATATTGTGGAGGAGCCACGTGTTACGCTGGGGAAGAGTGCTTACCTGAGGATCCCCAGCATCTCTCTTGGTTAGCCTCAAGGGAGAGTTTTAATTTTCCTTCTCTGTCCTTTTTTTTTTGCTTCCCCTTAACAACTGCAGTTGGAGTTATTTTTACTTACTTGGACCCACTAATAAACCATTGCACATTAGAAACAGTCTCAACATCCTTTAAGCAACTATCTCTTTCCATAGAATTTTAGGGGTTTGAAGGGACCTTGAAAGATCATCTAGTCCAACCCCCCTGCCTGAGCAGGATCAAGGAACATGTCCAGATTGGTCTTGAATGTCTCCAGAGAAGGAGACTCCACAACCTCTCTGGGCAGCCTGTTCCAGTGCTCCTTCACCCTCACAGGGAAAAAGTTTTTCCTTACATTCACATGGAACCTGGTGTTCTCCAGCTTGCACCTATTGCCCCTTGTCCTATCATTGGACATCACTGAAGACTTAATTTGGTTGAAGACTTGCAGATTTGCACCCCATTCCTCCCCCACATTTTTTTTCTTCCCCTTATTTGCTGATTTGCCAGTTAAATAATTCTGATGAGGTTACAGCCAAGATGCCTAATACTGTTCTATAGAGGGCTATTTTTATAAATGAAGGCCAAAGGGATATTTATGACCACGTAGTTCTTTGGTATGCTGTTTTTAGTAACAGTTCAGGCTGCTGTGATGTAAGAAATACTTGGATTAAGTTTAATATTAGCAGTATTCCAACAGCTGATTGTTTGTTTGTTGGTTGATTGTGGTTGTGGATGTTTTCCCTGTGGTGTGCTGTTATTCTGTAGAGCGACAAGATACTTCTAACTTTCGTGAAGACCTGAGCATGTTTTAGTTCATTCTAGAATTTAAATAGTGTCGAGGTGAAAACTCAAGTGACAGTGCACTTCAGTTTTCTGAATTATGTATTATTGAATATATTCTGTGGTATTGAATTACTGTAAGCAAAGTGTAATTAGGATGTGAACACCAAAACGGTGCACACCAAATACTGAATGTCTGACTTTGTTAGATTGCTCCTCTTAGTTCTTTTTTTCTATTGTAAAATTGTTTTGCCACAGAAAATAAATGTGGGTTGTTTCTTTTTTTTTTTTTTTTTTTTTAATTCTTTGCAGATTCCTGCTTCAATGTCTTGAGGATCTTGATGCCAATCTACGGAAACTGAATTCACGTTTGTTTGTTATTCGTGGACAGCCAGCAGATGTTTTCCCCAGACTTTTTAAGGTAAATGCCACCTTGCAGTTGTTTCTATCCATAAATTGAACTGACAAATTTGACTTTAATGGGGACTATTTCTTGTCCATGTTATTATCCATGTAAATACTTTACTAAACTTGCAGTGTCTCTTCACGGTTGTTTTTTGTTAAATTTTAGTTTCTTTCCCTTGTGAATATCACCAACTAGAGTTGCTCTTAGATTTTACAAGTTTTGGTATCTTTCTTTCCAGAATGGAGCTGATGTCCAGCAGTTTAAGCTTAGATACTGTATGTTACTAGATTTTCCTTCTGAGGTTCCCTTTGAAATACTGAAATAGAATTCTGTGCACACAAATACAAGTCAGGTTCAAAGCCTGACTTGTAAAAACAATGCTTTATGTAGGCCAAGTATCTGCTATGGTTGGGTTTTTTTTTTCTATTGAAAGTGATCTAATAGGCTTTTTGCCATACCAAGCTGAAACTCAAATAAATCTCATATTTCAGTCTCCATTTTTGCGCTGTAGTTGTGATATGCTAACTGGATGATATGCTGACTCTTTGGTTTGTGGGGTTTTTTTCTTTGTTTTTGTTTTTTTTAATGAAGAATTTCTTCCGTGAGTACTGTGGTATTAGTTGCTGCTTGCAACCCCCAAGATACACAAGCTTGCTAAATTGGGCAGGCAGATATGGCTCAATTGCATTTAAATAGGGGCAAAGATCTTGCTGTTGTATGTGTAGTTGCCCTCTGGATTTAAGTGATCTGTGACAAGTTTTCTTAAATACTTTAATGGCTACTAAGGCAACTCCTGTTTCAGATCTTGTTTCTAGGCTGATCTTTCTCTGCTTAACAGCACTGGAGTGTCACATTTTCAGAATATTAATTCTAGTGAGGAGAAGGTAAAGTTCCTCATCATAGATAGTGTACGTCAATCAAAAAAGATCATACATATCTGTCTGTCTTCTGGTTTCTCTAATTTAAAACAAAAAGGTGTCTTATATTTGCCCACTGAGTGGCTTTTCAGAGTGTCCTCTATCCTAAAACAAATGTATTGTTGAAGCTCTTGAGGATTTCATCAACTTATGGCTGAAGACTACCTGGAACATGCATCTGTCCCATATCATTAATCTCAGAGCCTCTTTGCTGGCTGTGCATCAGGCTCTTACAGTGCAGTGAACCGAGCTTTTCAGATCATCCTCCTTACATGTCTCAAAGGTGAGCGATGATCCTGACCCTGAAGAACACACGTAGATTTTTTTTTTTTTTTGTCTGGGAGAGCATAACTAAGTAAATGGTAGGAGATGTGGAATGTCTGTGAGGCTTCTGGCACAAAGCTCTATCACAGATGCCAGCACCTGTAGAATTTCAGGGGATGAATATTTCCCAGCTGTTTCTTGTAAGGACTCACCTTTTCACATCCTGAAGGACAACTCCTTCAAAAGGCAGAGCACTGGTCTATCTTTATACTTGCAAAAGGCTTTAAGGACCTTTAGGGTCTTCTATTTGTGTGTGTGTATATATATGTATCTCACACACACACGTGTGTGTGTATATTATATATGGCAGCTTTGCTTTTTCCAGATCTTCAGAGCAGCATTGCTTCCCTTAAGATACTGAATTCAGTGTCGCATGTTTTCAGCAGTACCAGCTAACAGTACTGGCAATGCCAGCAGTAGGCTGTCATCCTCTGGAATAGTGCATAGAGGCAAAATATTTTTAGCAGTGAATTTTGCAGGTCTTTGCAAAATTATTTTAGGTGGGTATTTTGTTTGTTTTGGGGTGGTGGTATTTGTTTTTTGGTTACTTGGGGTTTCTTGGGGATTTTTTAGATAACTTGAGGATGGTGGTTCCATCTGACTACATGGAGTTGCAAATTCCGCTACTAGCAGGCACCAACTTGGTGCCTCTTGGTGCCTGTTAATTAACTTGAACCAGAAGATTCTTGCCGCATTCTCTACAATTTGTCTTGGTCTGCTCTGTATCTCTAGCTTTTTTGGACTGGCTTGATAAAGAAAATAATATTGGAACTGTCTCTAATTCTTTAAATGCATCAGTGTTGCTAAAAGCATCCAGTGGTATGTGCAGAACTATTTGTGTTCTTCTCCTAGATGCCTAGATCATGCTGAGGTGATTTGAGAGTATTCACATCACATAGCACTGGTCTCAGAGTTATTTGCTGACGTGACTCTGGCTCTTATGCTTTTTTTTTTTTATGATTATCTTTCCAACATGCCAGAGAGAAAGATGCAAAAGATTATCTGTTGCAACTTGTCAGACAGTGATTTTACATTATGAAATGTGAAATAATTGTTGTATGAGGATGTAGAAGGTTGCTTGACTTGCTGGGGTTGGCCTTGACAGACTTAATGATGGAAAGAGCCAAGCCGTCTTTGAAAGAGCAAGCACTCCATGGAATTGCCTACCCTCAGGGTTGTACCTGGGCTTTGGCTAGGAAAGAGCTTGGAGTCAGAAGTGAAGTGGTACCCTAGCTGAACAGTGTAGAGTGACCCTTGTCTCTTTGGTATAAATTCAGTTCTCTGGAATAATGTGGCTGGTGTATGTAAATCAACTGATTAAGATTCTGAGGGGTTAGGAAAGTATTTCTCTGGGTTTGGCGGGATGGCTTTCTGGGATCATTCTGTGTATATTTTGCCTTTCCAATTTCCTAATGTTGCAGAAGACTAACATTAGTTGATCCCTTTTATTGCTTCTGTCATGGTTTAGCCCCATGCAGCCACTTGCTTGCTTCTCACCCTACCAGTGTGGTGGGAAGGAGAATCAGAAGAAAAAAGACAAAACACGTGGATTGGCAAAAGGACAGTTTAGCAGGACAGCAAAGGAAGAGAAAATACAACAATACTAATAAAAGAACCTTATGCCCAGTCCATAGCCCTTTCCCTTATATGCCAATCATGATGTCATGTGCTACTTTGCCTAGTTTGGGTCAGCTTTCCTGGCTGTGTTTCACACCAGCTTTTTGTGAAAATTAACTGTGTCCCAGCTGGAAAGCAGGACAGCTGTTACTATTGGCCTTGGTAACAGCATCTGTTATGTAAAGACTTGAAGGTGTCCTCTTTTTAAGAGACAGATTTTGATTTTATTTTTAATTGAAAATTTGAAGATTGCTTGTTCTGGTGAGTAGTGGGTTATATCCACACTCTCTTTCATGCAAACCAAACCCCACTGCCTACAGAAAAGTAAAAAAATATAGCCCAAACAACAAACTTCATTTCTGCTGTTCAAGTTGACAGGCATATGTGAAAAGCTTTTCTGCAGTGTGAGGTACTGCTGGTGACCTGTGTCCCGTAGATGGCCTCTGTCATCTTTCCCTTTTATCGTGTCTTTTCGGGTATATGGATCATAAAGTTAGATCTGACTGAACTTTCAAAACTGGCACAAAAATTGTCCCATTACTGTGTGTGCACCACAGTAATGGGACACATAAAGGCTTTTTTATGCCTGATTCCTATTTAGATTCCAAAACATTCAACTTTATTTTTCTGAGTCTGGGTGACTAAATATATTGTGGGCCTTTGTGTACCTCTGTACAAGTATCTGCGGGTAATAGCTGGTGTTCATCATGTCCCTCTTCTCCTTTCCCTCACACTCCATCAAACAACTGAGTTGCTGAAGGGTCACACTTCTGTTTTGTGTTGCAGGAATGGAATATTGCAAAACTTTCTATTGAATATGATTCTGAACCATTTGGAAAGGAAAGAGATGCAGCGATTAAGAAGCTGGCTAGTGAAGCTGGAGTGGAGGTCATTGTTCGAATTTCCCATACGTTGTATGACCTAGACAAGTAAGTTGTCATTATGCTGGGGGAGGGAAGAGAATAAAAAAAATGAGAAAAGGTAGAACTTGTGTGTTGAGATAAAGAGTTTAATATGACATAAAAGGAAGAGAATAATAATAATATATAATAAAAGAATATACAAAAGAAGGAATGCACATCACAACTGTTCACAACCTGGAGCTGACTCAACTAGGTCCTGAGCTTCACCACCTCCCACAGCCAACCACCTATGTATATACTGAGCATGATGTCATATAGTGTGAAATATCCTTTTGGCTAGCTCGGGTCAGCTGTCCTGGCTGTGTCCCCTCCCAGCTTCTTAGGCACCTCCCACCTTCTTGTTGGCAGGCCAGTGTGAGAAGCTGAGAAGTCCTTGGCTGCTTGGCAACAACTAAAACATCAATGTGTTATCAACATGGTTCTCACCTTAAACCCAAAACACAGTATTATACCAGCTGCTGGGATGAAAATTAAGTATCCCAGCCAAAACCAGGATACTTTTATAATGAAGGAAGTTAAACATGTCTGTGACTTCTTCCAAATAAGATGTGGTTTAGTTGTTTTGTTAGATTGTTTTTGTGTATAAGAAGTGAAATAAGGACAAGTTAACAGAAAGTACTTTTTTTTTTCCCCATTTCCTTTCAAGAACTGTTTCTTATCAGTTATGCATCCAGAGAGTAATTTGGGATTGTTTGATATCCCTGCATTGCCTTACTGTCTTGTTTATACTTTTCAACAGATCTATTTAAATGGATTAGCATTAGATCTGTATTATAGAAACATGATCTGCAAACTGTTCAAAAGTTTGACTTGATGTCTCTTAGTATTGAGTAATTTATTGTGCGGTAGATGTGGCAGATTCTCCTGGGAACCATGCTAAGGTACATGGAGAACAAGGAGGTGGTTGGTGACAGCCAACATGGCTTCACCAAGGGTAGATCGTGCCTGACCAACCTGGTGGCCTTTTATGACGGAGTGACAGCATCGGTGGATAAGGGATGACCAATGGATGTCATCTACCTGGGCTTGTGCAAAGCCTTTGACACTGTCCCGTGCGACGTTCTTCTCTCTAGAGAGGCATGGGTTTGACGGATGGACCACTCAGTGGATAAGGAACTGGCTGAATGGCTGCACTCAGAGAGTGGTGGTCAAAGGTTCAATGTCCAAATGGAGACCTGTCACGAGTAGCATCCCTCAGGGGTCCGTGTTGGGCCCGGCCCTATTCAACATCTTTGTCGGTGACATGGACAGTGGGATGGAGTGCACCCTCAGCAAGTTCGCCGACGACACCAAACTGTGTGGTGCTGTCGACACGCTGGAGGGGAGGGATGCCATCCAGAGGGACCTTGACAGGCTGGAGAGGTGGGCCCGTGCCAACCTCATGAGGTTCAACCAGGCCAAGTGCAAGGTCCTGCATCTGGGTCGGGGCAATCCCAGGCACAACTACAGACTGGACAGAGAGTGGCTCCAGAGCAGCCCTGAGGAGAAGGACTTGGGAGTGCTGGTGGATAAGAGACTCAACATGAGCCGACAATGTGCTCTTGCGGCCCAGAAGGCCAACAGCATCCTGGGCTACATCAAAAGAAGTGTGGCCAGCAGGTCGAGGGAGGTGATTCTCCCCCTCTACTCTGCCCTCGTGAGACCTCACCTGGAGTACTGTGTCCAGTTCTGGAACCCCCAACATAAGAAGGACATGGACCAGTTGGAGAGGGTCCAGAGGAGGGCCACAAAGATGATAAAGGGGCTGGAGCACCTTTCCTACGAGGACAGGCTGAGAGAATTGGGGCAAGGGGGCCTACAAGAAAGATGGGGAGAGGCTGTTCAGTAGGGACTGTTGTGACAGGACAAGGGGGAATGGTTTCAAAATAGAGGGAGGTAGATTTAGATTGGATATTAGAAAAAAGTTCTTTACTGTAAGAGTTGTGGAGCACTGGAACAGGTTGCCCAGGGAGGTGGTGCATGCCCCATCCCTGGAGACGTTCAAGGCCAGGTTGGATGAGGCCCTGAGCAACCTGATCTAGTTGGGGGTGTCCCTGCTTCTTGAAGAGGGGTTGGACTAGATGACCTCTGGGAGTCCCTTCCAACTCTAATCATTCTATGATTCTATGTCTGTTTTATTCTGGTATGAGCCATTGAATAAGAGGCAGCTAGACATATGGGAGGAAAGGGAATTATTTACAGTTTTCAAACCAATACCTGTTTATTTTTTAATCCTGAATTGAAAAGTCTTTTTCTTCTGTCCCTACCCAAGCTCCAACCCTCCCACCAGAAATGAACAGATGGTTCCATCTATGACTTAGTAAATAATTTCTTTGAAGTGTTTTGGAGATTTTAGAGATACTTAAGGTGACAGTGCAAAACATAGAAACTATTTTTGCAACTTTTGCATATAAACAAGACCGTAATATCGCCCCATATGAAGACATTTGTAATATTGACTACTGACCTCAATAACAGACTAGGAAAAAAATCTGGGTGTTTTTTTTTTTTTAATGCAGAAAGCATAGTCTTGTAGGGGACTTAGATGTTTCTTTATGTAGTTATGATCTCTCATCTACTTTTTTGATCTGTATTTTTCTTTACCTTTGTCCATATTTATTAGTGGCTTGCTCCTGTGGGACTTCCCTCCATACAGGAATTACCGGTTATAAACAATTATTTATGTGTCTCCATAGTGGGGGGTGGGGGGAAGGGTGGTAAAATGAAAGTTCAGGCTGTGTGGATTACTGTGTATATCTGATTTTTATATTACATGTTAGAGGCAGTTAAAAAGGTATTTCTGTGTGTATACATTCATAATGAAAAAAAAAGTTATATACCATTGTCTGATGAAAACTTTACTTTTTTCTTTTTCTATTTCTTTTTTTTCCCTCTCCATTCCAGAATAATAGAATTAAATGGAGGACAGCCGCCTCTTACTTACAAGCGATTCCAGACTCTAATTAGTAGAATGGAACCACTGGAGATGCCAGTGGAGACCATAACCCCAGAAGTAATGGAAAAATGTACTACTCCAGTTTCTGATGACCATGATGAGAAATATGGTGTCCCATCACTTGAAGAGCTAGGTATGTTCTAAGATTGCTTTGACACTGTGAAATAGCTAAGATATAACCTACCAGCAGAAGCATAATACTTGCAGCAACTGTGAGAGAGGTTCTACTTATGGTTAATTGTTAAATTCATTCCAATTATGACATACAAAAGAAACAAAGGATAATAAATACTGTAAGGTTTCATTGTTTTCTTCTAAGTGGGAAGTCAGATCAAATTACACTAAGTACTGTTTGGCCTCTTGTAATACAGCATAGCCATTTCTCTGTGGCACCACATAACTGTTGAACTACTAATAGTGTTTGATAATAAATTTTGTATTAAATGCGTTTGGTATCTTTGTTCTTCAGGTTATTAATCAGTCATTTAACAAATTGTTTAAAAAAAAAAACAAAACACCAAACCACAGTCTTGTTTTGCAATGCCAAAAAATACTATAAGGCAAACATTTTTAAAGATTCATGGGTAAAAGAAAAAGTCTTATGTATCTGTAAATTTCATCTTGAGAAACAGTATCACTCAATTGTCCTATGAAACCTCTCCTTCTCTTCCCTGTTCCAATATGATCTCCAAATCACTAACAAAAGGGTCTTAACCGCTTTTGGATAAGCTCTGGCTGCTCTCTCTAGTCCATTTGAATTCTCATACCACAAATGTTTCTTCTAAAGGCTTTTTAAGATGTGATGATCTCACTATACAGTAATTAAACTGTAGGCAGACATGTTATTTCATGTACTTGGTGATCTTGGGAGAGGTGTTGGGTTGTGGAAGAAATCTTGTTACTTTCTTTTCATCTTTTATAGCTAAGGTATGTGCTTATCAGATTGACAATAATCCCCATCTGCTATTTAAGTCAAGGTCAATAAAACCTAGGAATGTTCTGAAGATAGTACTCATGCTTTTAACTTGATAGAAAAGGGTTTTGGACATCCTGTGAATAACAATAGCAACTTTTGCTTCTTAATATATATATATAAAAAAATTGTGCTTTGGAATAGTCCATAAATTGCAGAGCTGAGAATGTGAAAGTATTTTGAAAAATGAGAGAAAAGTGACTTGAAAAAAACAGAAGTGGAACTGAAGTAAGACTATTCAGCGTGGAAACTTGTAAATTAATGGAGATATAAAAGTAAAAATTTGATTTTGCTGCAAGTGAGAAGTATTGAATGTGCTTTAGAACTTGTATATTGCCGTGTTTTTCTCAAGATGCAATAAAATGTAGCCAAGTATTAATATGATAGAATTTTGTTCTGGACTATAAGCAAACATGGAATTTCCTTGTTTCAATTTGTTTTTCAGGTTTTGACACTGATGGTCTGCCTTCTGCAGTATGGCCAGGGGGAGAAACAGAAGCTCTCACGCGATTGGAAAGACATTTAGAACGAAAGGTATGTTTCAAGTCATTGCAAGTATGACATATTTGGGAAGTGTAGCTGTTCTTTACAGTGGAACGTGAGAGGAATTGGGCACTTGTTTAAAAGCCACAAAACAGAGTTGAACTGGAGGACTCGACATGATGATATAAATCAAACTGTTGTTTCTTAGATCTAAAAGATGATGGCAGGTTGTCCTCTAATTTCAGTTTTAGAGAAGGTCTGTTACACTACAAAAAATAATTATTTGTTCTTTGGAGGTAATTTTACTAGAAATGTACTTTTTATAACTGAAAGGGAATTCCTCTAAAAGCTAACATATTACTAGTTGTCTGGGTTTCCTCTGTATTTAAAAGAAAGGTATAGGTAGTTCTGGAAGACAGCTCATGCCTTCTGCATTGAGATGCATTATCTTCTGCTGATTCAAGAGGAACCCCTAGATATCATAGGTAATGTGATTGTTCCATGTGTCTGGATTCAGTTATAGACAGTGTGTGATTTCTCCCTTTTTTGTTTACAAGTTGCTACCTAGTCTGTAGTCTGATATTGCTGTGTGGTTTTTGTTTTGGATTTTTTGAAGGCTTGGGTAGCAAACTTTGAAAGACCACGAATGAATGCAAATTCTCTTTTGGCAAGCCCGACAGGGCTTAGTCCCTACCTCCGCTTTGGCTGTTTGTCCTGTCGTCTCTTTTATTTCAAGTTAACGGATCTGTACAAAAAGGTATGGTTTCTGCGTAGTCGGCTGTACGTTCTTAGATGCCGTGATTTTTTTTCCCTAATCGTTCTCCTAATAAAATGTTTTCCTTTAATGATAATCTTCAGGTAAAAAAGAACAGCTCCCCTCCCCTCTCCCTCTATGGCCAGCTGTTATGGCGTGAATTTTTCTACACAGCAGCAACTAACAATCCACGGTTTGATAAAATGGAGGGGAATCCTATCTGTGTTCAAATTCCGTGGGATAAGAATCCTGAGGCTTTGGCCAAATGGGCAGAAGGCAGGACAGGTTTTCCTTGGATTGATGCAATTATGACACAGCTTCGTCAAGAAGGTTGGATCCACCATTTAGCCCGGCATGCTGTAGCATGCTTTTTGACTCGAGGTGATCTCTGGATTAGCTGGGAAGAAGGAATGAAGGTATTGTTTCTTATTCTTGAATATCTTAAAGTGCTTTAGATAGTCATTCTAGAATTTTTCTTACTGTGTGGCGTAAGTTGAATTTTAAACCTTACACTGTGACCAAAATTAAATTAGGTGTAGTAAATCAGTGGTGCTGAAGTTTTGCCTGTTGAATGCTGCCTTTTACTGGAATTTTAGTGTTTCTTGCAGTCAGAATACGTCTGCAGTTCTTCTAAATTTGAAATTTCTTCCTAAATCTTGACAAATAAACATGGATTACTCTTCTAATGGAAATTCACTTCCAGTCATACCATGTGAACAGTTTGTGTTTGCATCTCTTGTCGACTTCCCTAGAAAGAGAAAGTTCCATGGGAATTAAAGGGAGAAAACTAAAAGCTGAGAATGTCCCTTTGCCTAGTGTTAGAAGTGTGAGTATGGGCAACATGATTTGGATGAAGTTTCAGTGCAATTAATTTCTGTGCATGTACCCAAGAGATGCCAAAGTTCAAATTACTAGTGTTAGTATTTTGAAGAAAAGGAACGGAATCATTTCATCTTAGTCTTTCAATCAGTTGTATGTTTTAAGAAGGATGTCACATTTGTCATTGAGTGATGATAATACATTGAAAATATGCTTGGTTTGGGGTTTTTTTTTAAATCTAAAAAAGAATTTACTTGCCATCAGGATTTGTCAACTCGTTTATGTACATAATCTTACAAAACTTCACCTTTCTTAACAAATGAGTTGTGAGCAAACACCATTTGACTTAAAAAAAAGAAAAAGTCTTGGTTACACAACATCATAAGCTGCTTTAGGAATTTTCCTTTTGCTGTTCATAGATAAAGACACTGAACGGGCACATGCATAGGTTGCTCAGGCAAATAAAGCTATATATTACAGATAAACATCAACTTGTTCTTACTTGTGTAATAATACAGATGTATGGAGGGCCCAAGTTTGGGCAGTGGAAGGATGTTTAATTTGTACATCTGTAGCTAGCAAAAGGTAATCTGGCCTTTCCTGGTGATGTTATTTCCAAAGTTATAACATGGCAGCATCTAGTGGAACAGTTGTGTTGTAACACTTAATGTTCATCTAAAGATCTTGTTATATTATTCATCCCTTCCTATTTAAAATGTTTTTTAAAGTGTTTAAAGATAAATGTTATTTTCCTAAAACAAACTCTTTCCCAATAGTTGCAGATATTTAGACAAAGATGATCCTGCTCAGGCAGGGGTGGATGGTCTTTCAAGGTCTCTTCCAGCTCCTAAGATTATCTTTCACAGGATCACAGAATATTGTAATGCTCAGTGTATAATGTAGAACAGATGCCTTTTTTGTATGTAGAGACATCCTTGTTTAATGGTAATACTTGATTTAGATTTTATTTGCTATAATACTAGTTAAAGTTGGGTGGCAGTAGTAAGATGTTAATTTTTAGTTTCTTAGTGTGAAGAAAGATGATGATTTCTTTGGAAAATTTGTAGATTATGCAAATTTAAAAGGAAAATCAGAACTTGAAAAATACATATTGAATAAGTATCTGTTCTGAAAACTGCTCAGGGCACTTTTTTTTATAAAAGGTTCACCTTAAAAGAGAAGCTTTAGTAGTGTTTGCTTGTTCACCTGCTTTGCTAGTGATCTGACCGAGCAGAGAAACTCCTTTCTACATACGTTAGTACTGTCCCTGTTAATAATTTAAAAAAAAATCAATGCTGGAAACTTGAATGTTTCACAACTATTGAGCTCCAGAGTATAAATCTTCTACTTCCTTATGGGTTATCTTTAATGTAGGGCTGGAAATTACCAGAGACTTTTTTTTTTTTTCTTCAGACCACAGTTTGTTGTCCGTCTCACTGTTCTTCAGTATGCTTGGTCTTTCATATATCTCCAGGAATTTAAGTGTTCATCCTCAAAACTGTGACTTATAGATAACTATTTGCCTTCAATAATACAGCTTCTGAATGTTTCTGCTCCTGAATTCTACTCTTGGAACGTCTCCCATGGTGAAAGGTGCTGGACAAGTTGAGGTTTTCTGACCTACAATTAGGGTTTGAAACATGTTTTTTGTGTCCTGTTTTCTGGAACTCTGCAATGCTCAGTCAGTTGTAATGTGATGAAGCAACTCTTGTGAAAGCAACAAATGCCACTTGCAACCAGTCAGGCTCCAGCCATCCTTTGGGGATTTTTTTTTTTTTTAAGGATGTGTTGATGCAAGAATGTGTAACCTTTTGGTTGTAGCTTTCTGAGATGTCTACAAGGTTTTTTTTACAGGGTAAAAACCAAACCAGGCTATCATGGTTTTGTTCTGAGTTTGGCATTTAGGTAAGTATTTGCAATCGCATACTGAGCATTCTCTGAATGTTGCCAGGTAAGAAAGAGTATTGCTGTGTTGAAGAGTGTTCCCTGCTGAAGTCGGGAACTCAGACCAATTCCTGAGGAAGTTGGTACCTCGGAGGTGTGCCATGTTCAGACTAACCTGTCTGATTTCTTAAGGTCTTTGAAGAGCTCTTACTTGACGCAGATTGGAGTGTAAATGCTGGAAGCTGGATGTGGCTGTCCTGTAGTTCCTTCTTTCAGCAGTTTTTTCATTGCTACTGTCCAGTGGGTTTTGGCAGAAGAACCGACCCAAATGGGGATTATATCAGGTAACTCAATCCAGAAACTGTAGAGATTAATGGATGTTGTGTGAACTGTTAAGTGGCTTTATATTTAAAATAACATTTTAATAATTTTTTTTTCAAGACGTTATTTGCCAGTACTTAGAGGTTTCCCTGCAAAATACATCTATGATCCTTGGAATGCCCCGGAGAGCATCCAGAAGGCTGCAAAATGCATTATAGGAGTTAATTATCCCAAACCCATGGTAAATCATGCAGAAGCAAGCCGTCTTAACATTGAGAGGATGAAACAAATCTACCAGCAGCTTTCACGATATAGAGGACTGGGTATGGTAATAGGCTGTTAGCCTTACTTGTTTGAAAACTTTTCTCACCTTTTAGCCATTAATAATTTTGTCCCAGAGCAGTGATAATGACAGGTGTGCTCAATGTGGGGAGCACATTGAGCACACCTCAAGGGGTTGTGTATTCAGATAGATGAAAGTACTAGATGTAACCAAGAAAGGGAATAAACAGTTCGAGTGGAGTGACTCTTTCTAAATCTTACCTGGAAGTTATTTTCGGTGGGGTTTTGGAAGTTGATTTAGCCAGGTCTTCTGTGTGTTCTGATATTCTTGTACAGATTAATTTTCTAATATCTGGTATTAAAATCTATGTGGTTCATAACTTCAACACTGTATTGACGTTTGCAAATGTTGCTCAGAGGGAGATCGCTGCAACCTCTGGTAGCATCCTTCCTAGTTTGGAAGGATTGTCCCCTTTGCTCTGGGAGGCAAATCACATGCACTTGTGTTGCTCAGGAAGGTGTAAGCAGTCAGTATATTCAGATATCAGATACTGAATCGGGATGCATTGAGCTTCATCGCAACGTATCAAATACACGTAACTAAAGAATATTGGGAAAGTTACATAGAATATTATGTACAAAATGAACGTTAAGTAATTGTGAAGTAGAATTACTTGTCAAGATCCCAGAAGGAAGCAAGATGAAGAGATGTTTTCTTGTTATAAAGGTAAATCTCTCAGGGTGAGGGTGGAGAATTAGCTATCGTGAGGTAACAAAAGCACACAATGCTTTATTTCATGTCTTTCTTCATGGTTATATGTTTTATTTCATTGCTTAGGTCTTCTCGCAACAGTGCCTTCTAATCCAAATGGAAATGGAAATGGTGGCCTAATGGGCTATTCACCAGGAGAGAGCATTTCTGGTTGTGGTAGTACAGGAGGTCAGTCAAATTCTTTCAATACATAGAATCATTAGCACTGAACAGCACAAACATCTGTAATGCCCTTGGCATTACGTATTATCAGAAAGAAGTGTTTTCACAAATATTTCACAATATTTTCAAATTTATTCTCTAAATATGGTGTGAAAGGTAATGTATTTACTGACAACTTGAGATATTTTTATCTCAATCAAATTCTGTTTTCCCCCACCTCCAAAAAAAATTACTTATTAATATGTATCAAACAGTTTGATTTCAAAAAGCATTTGAATGTGGAAGCATTAGATTGCTTCCTGGGATTTAAATCTATTGTAATGTCAACAACAATGTGGTAAACAGTGTCTGAAAGTACTTAATACAGAATTGGTTATATAGTTTTGAGGAAAATTACTTTAGACTATTGAAATTCTTATTGTAACATACAAAGGCTCACACTAACTAGTTGATAGGAAAAAAAAATAAAAGAACGGTATTAACATTGTATAAATCTGTGGTGCATCAACATCTTGAATACTGTGCACATCTTGGGTGTGTCATTGTAAAGGATGCAGTAAAACTGGAAATTTGCAGGTTTTGTGTTCTTCTTAGACTTCAGTTAAGGTTAGAAGCACAATGCAGAGGAAGATGGACCTTATTGTCAGTCAGTACAGTTCCTCTTGAGTAATTAAAGCCTCCTTAAACTTAAGCTTTTATTTCTATTAAGTTCAGAAATTTAGAAAACAGGAAAGGATTAGTTTAAAAAAAAAAGTGCACTCTTTTCTTCATAAAATATATCTGTTTATACTTAAAGGTATATATGCACTTCTTACACTTTTCACATCAGAAGTGTATCCATCTTGTAGGTGGTTACTGCTCAATTGTGTGAATTTAGAAAGACAAAGTATTAGAACTCCAAACCTGTTCTGCAACGGTATGGGAGAGGAGAATGAAGGGGAAAAAAAAATCACCCCCTAAAAAACCCTACCACCACACAATTGAAGTCTGCCTATTGAAACGGGGTGGGGGTGGGATACAGACCCAACATTTTAAATTACATTAACTGGAAATGTGTTTTCTGTGTTTTAAGTCTTTTTTTCCTACTTCTGCAGGAGCTCAGTTGGGATCTGGTGATGGTCATACAGTTGTTCAGCCATGTGCCCTGGGAGACTCTCATACTGGAGCTAGTGGAATTCAGCAGCAAGGTATTATGGCAGTGCCTGTCTGTAGAGGATCTCCAAATCCTTCCAACTATGGAAAAGCAGACAAAACATCAAAATAATGTGGATAGATATTTGGTTACAGCTGCTGCCTTCAACTTGAACTGGTCTTGTTTCTGTTGTTGAAACATAAAAATATTTCTTAGAGTGAACTTGCTTGTCTTGTCACTTTTATCTCTATGATGCTCATCTAGAACAGTACTTGTATGTTTTAAGTGGGAGGGATCACAAGTGTGACTAGCAAAAAGTAATAAACATTTTCCTAGGTTACTTTACGTGAAAGATACCGAAAGAAAAGTAGTTCACTTTGTGCATTTGATAGCAAAATTTGCATGTTACCTTTTTCCTGATTTCACCACCACTATTCTTACATCTAATCAATTTCCACAATATTGTGTGGATATTTTCATATTGTGGCGGGAAACTTTTGATACTTATTTTAACGGTACAGAAACCTAAGCTGTGTCTTTTGATGAGTCAAAGTTGCAATCAAACTTAGCACAACTGTTTCTCTGCAGTCTCATCAGAGGTTGTGTGTTTACTGATTATGAAATACTGTAATCTGTTTTGTTCAAGCACCCAGAACGTAACCAGAAAACCATGACTGTTCAGAATAAGAAACTCGCAACTGCTTTTGCTAATTTTTGTTATTTATGCAGAGTACTCAGTGTCAAAGTTGCTAATGGGTAGTTTACATGAATCAGAAAAGTTTGCATTTAAGTTACTTGCCTTCTCCCCCACCCCCTGCCCTCCAACTTAGTTATGCTAAGGATTCGCTAGAATTGTTGTAACAGAATAGTAAAAAGGATGAGAAGACATGGCAGAATAAATGTTAACATTTATTACAGTTTAGAATTAAAGTGTTTGGATATATAAACATTGTGCTTGTTGCAATTACAATGCACAAATATGTACGCACTTGGAATTGTTCACTGTGTGTATATAAGTGCATATATATTTAACTGCTGTAGACTGCCACGAGCCTTTTGGTTTTGCATAAGAACTCTTCAGTATTCCACTTTCTGGCAGGATTTTTCTTGATGATGGAAGATAAATCAATTGGCTCTTTTTTGTTGTAAAGAATGTAATTGCACACTTGCTTGCAGTCCTAAATTTTATTTATTATAATAAATATCTACTGTATCTGAACAGGTTACTGTCAAGCAAGTAGTATCTTACACTATGCTCATGGAGACAATCAACAGTCACACTTTTTGCAAGCAGGTAATTTAAAGAACAAAAAAATCAACACACTTTTCCTAAATATATAAAGGTGCATTAGAGTCTTAATGTAAATACTGGTTTTAAATTATCAGGAAGAACAGCCCTTGGTACTGGCATTAGTGCAGGGAAACGCCCAAATCCAGAAGAAGAAATTCAGAGCGTTGGACCAAAAGTCCAGCGACAGAGCACAAATTAAACTGGTAAGATCTGAGACACCTTGAAGTTATCCTGTTAATGAGTAAATTCTGTATGGATTTTGTATTTATGATAACTTTTATATCACTGCAGTGCAGAGGACCATAAATTATTGTGGTAAATAATTCAGTTCCAGGTACTGTACAAACAAACAATACGAAAAAGCCTGACTCTGGAGACTTTTTGAAGTAGAGATAGGAAGAAAATAGTTATAAAAATAGAACCAGACTGAAGATAATCACACGGATTGAGGTGTTAACAAAAGAGAGGTGGATAAACTGTGGTTTCACATACATTAGCAGAGCTGCTTATGTAGGTTCAGTTACACTCTGCTCCCACATCTCATGCTGTGCTGGCAGGACTATTTGTGTGAATGTATGGTGACCTGAATCTGAAAACTAACACAACTTGGGAAAGTCTTGGGGCCTGGATTAGAGTTTTAGACATAGAAATGGACCGAGCAGAACATGTTTTCTTAGTTACTGCATGTAAAGATATAGGGACAAGAAAGATTTGAAGACTTGAGTGTTTGTCATTGGTCTGTAACTTAAGCAGCATGCTCTGGTTGCCAAAGTGTGTCAAGAAAAGCTGTGGTGAAAAGTACTCAAGGAGGCATTGCTATATAGTCATGCATGAACAGGTGTGATAATATATATAGAGAAGCAGCAAATGGAGAAAATTTGAAGAATTTGTGTGAAGTCATAAACATAGAGAAGACAACTGGGTTTTGTGTTTAAGACAAAGTTACTTAGGAGCAGGCTAGAGAAAAGAGAAGGCCAAAGATGTCATACCCCTTCCCCTAGTGAGCTTGATGTGAGAGGAGGAAAAAGAAAATGACTTCCAAGAGAATTAAAGGACTATTTACTTAGGATGAAAGCCAAAGAATGGAGGACTATCTGAAGCAAGAGGGGAGAAGATTTCAAGGCTAGGAGTGTGGCTGCGTAGATTAAAGGTGGTTGCCTGTTAATTCCTTCATATTTTTTGAGGGGTGGGTTTTTTGGTTTTGTGTTTGGTTTTTTGTTTGTTTTTTTTTAGAAAAAGTTGGGTATTACAGAGTTTGAATAAGTAAAAAAAAAATTGCATAGGCAAGATGATAGTGTGTGGAGAGACTGGTGGAGTTGTAAGATAGGGATTCTGTCCAGCAAGTACAGAAGATGCACTCAGTGTCTCCAGAGATAAAAAGGAAATTCAATCCATGTCATTTGGATTTGACAGAAAGATCTAATTTTTCTGGTTATTAGTGGTGTCAGCACTTTGATAAAGTTATTGCGGTGCATTACAAACAATTGTGTTGTCCTGATTTGATTGAGTGAAGAGCCACAGCTCTGTTTCCATAGTGCCTGTCACTTAAAGTGAACTGAGACCTTCTCTCCCATACTGGAAGCGCTGTAAACTGTGCTTAATGTTCTCAAACTGATTCCTGGTACTTGGATTGCATGAGTGGAACATAATTCCAAGAGAGACCATGTCTTAGTAGGTGCACTGGAGTAGATTCATACAGCATTCATGTTTTGTATTGCAGAATTCCTTAAGTGCTTGTGTCTGTGTAGAAGTATCACCTCCAGAGTGAACATCTGGTTGCTGTCTAAGCTCTCAACAGAGAGACAGGTTGGAGGGGGTTCTAGTTTGGAAAAGAAGACTAATGGTGTTAAGGGTGTTCAGAGAATTCCACAAAAGCATTATAGTCAAATACAAAAATCAGCCAAGATCCTACTCAAAAACACTGCTGGAAAAAGGACACATGCTTCCTGAATAGCACTGAAATACAGAGGATGTTCTCCTTTTCTTTTTCTCCCCCCACACCAATTTCTCTTTTGGCCACTCCGGAGTGAGAAATAAGAATTCTGAATATTGGGCCAGTACAAATGGGGACAGGACTTCCTGTAATGAAAAGGGGGGGAAAGAATGTTGGTCCCTTGAGTTATTTCTGCCTTCAAAGACTCACAACAAACTACTAAAGAATATTTTTATTCTTTTTTTTCTTGCAGTATTATTGGCAGAGAAGATACCACTCGAACATACAGGACACACAATTCCTGCTACTCTGTAATGGAACTAGTGTTGTGAGAGTACCTGTTCTAAAATGACATACTTTTTCATAAATTATTTTCAGTTTTTCTCAGTTGTTGTAAACAAGTCCGATTTTCAGAATGCATTATTTCTAACTGGCATTTCTATGGTTTTTAACTTTTTGATGATTCTTTCACAAAGGGCAAATTGAGTTTTGTATATAAAGTATTTGGTGAAGAATTTGCTAACTTAATGTAAATATAAACATTCATGATTAGTGATAGACCCATCAATATATTTTTGATAATCTTCCATGTATGTGGTGGTAGGAAAAGCTGTAGTGATATTCTGTAAAATGGATGGACATAGAAGGTTTTAAAGTTTTTTAATTGTTATTATTTTTAGATCCCAGAACTTGACCTCTGTATGATCAACTTCATACTTTCATTATGTAAGTGCTTAGGACTGTGTTTAATCAAATACAGTAGAGACGTAACCTTTATTAATCACATCTGTATATAAGTCATATGCCAACTTTTGTCAAGTTGTAAAATTTTCATGTATATGTCCAGTCCTTGTACTACCCAGTTGCCTTGTTCAGTAATGACATACCTTGTTAATAAAAGAAAATTGTATATATAGATAGATATTTCTGTGGTTTGTGTACACTATTACTCTGGTACACACTTCCAACCAGAACTGTTTCATGAAAATGTAACTTTAGCCTACAACTATATTGCCATTACCTGTTTCTCAGCAATATATTCCTTAAGTGTTTCTTAAAAATACAGCAGTTTGCTTTCAATTGTCTTTCCCGCACTGCAGCTCATCTGCTGTTCTGTGAGGGTGTTAATTTCTAAAACTACACTGGGTTTGCTAGCACTGACTGTCTCAAATGTTTAGAGAAGTATCTGAACATATTCTCAGACTATGAAGAAGCACTCTGAATTACTACATTTTACATATAATTTAGGTCAGTTTCCTACTTAGGGACTGTAGGAAAGTTCCCTACTTAGGAAAGTAAATGCACAAATTAATTCCTGTAAGAGGAGTTAATTATCTGTTCTTCTTATCACATGAGTGATTTGTGGTCATGGGGCTCTTCTGCGTGTCATTTAGGACATAGAATTCAGACTGGATTCGTGGGCTGACAAGAGATACAGCAGGGCACTTGCTGCAGAACAAGCTGCTGTGATTCTGTCTACTCCCACATTTTAGACTGTAATAGTTAATATAAATATCTCTGCATACTGATTTGCACACAACAGCCAAATTAAAAGTACTACTAAAAAAAATCAGGCATGCTTCTCTCGAGGCAAAGGATCTTTGATCGTCAGGAAAATGTCTGAACAATGAGAATGGAGAAGTGGATGCCAAGCATTTTCCACAGATTGGTCCAAGTAGAATGGAGAGGTTTCCTGGGGACTAGGACATCATCAGTAGAGGAAACAATTTGAGCTATTTAAGCAGCCTAAGAAAAAGCAGACGGTACAATGTCTTGGGAAATTTTCTATTTGGTCGAGATCATATCGGGGTTTTTCTGTTGACTTTTCCTAAAAAAGGAAGTGTACCATCTAAATGAAGTATTCACCCTGCATTGCTGAATGAATGGGCTATGAAACTCCCACAAAAAAACCTTAATGGAAGGTAAGAAAATCCACTTTGGTATCACCTTTTCCCTAACCATTCTGGAGGTGAAAGAAGGCATTTCACAAACTGAACTCCTTGGAAGGTAAATTCCGCCCCTCATTAAATGCTAAAAAGAGGATTCCTTTTCTAGGTGCATGCAAGTCCTCAGATGAGCAAAGGAAAACCTGTTGTGAAGATGCTGTTCCGCTTGAGTGGTGGCATGTGGGAGCTCTGATGTCAGGACTACAGTGGAAATGGTCTGTGAAGTAGGTGGTTGTGGGAAGGGAGAAACGTCCTTCTGAGTAACAGTAGGTTTATGAAATGCCTTCAGATTCATATTTTTCACTCCTGCTAGTACTTGCTGTGCCCACAAAAATAAAAAAGGCTAAGGCTTTGGCTGCACAGTAAACTGTGCACGGAACTATTGTAACAGGAGGAGGTTTACTCTCTCTAGCCCCAGTACCCCAAGAGGAGTTGGACAAGTCTTGTAAGCCCAGCTTGGATAACAGACAGGGTATTGTTTCTTATTAGTCCTTTAGTCCAGAAATTGAGCTTACAGTATTCCTCAAGAAAGCTTGTTCCTGAGGGATCTAACTGGCTTTTCCCCAAGCTGGGATGGGAGGGACAGGGGTGTTGCAGACTGAGCCTTCATTGAAACTTGGAGATTGTATTCTGGAAGTGTGCAGGGACAACTAACTGTTATTTGTGATGAAATTAAATAATCCTGGGCTGATTTGCAATGAGAAATACTGTCAGAAAAAAGACATTAACTTTATGCGTGGCTTAGCAATGTAGCTGACTGGTTTCTGTTGAAGAAAAGGGATGTTTACATCACATGCAGTTCCTTCCGCTTAGAAATCCTGCCTGTATTTGGGCGAGGACACAACCACAGCAAGTTGCTGTACAGGTGTTTATGGCTTCCCCACCTTGCCAGGAAAAGGCAGGTGCCCGCGTTGCTGCCCTGGGTGGTGGTTTGAAGCCTGGCTTCCATCGTGACACTGCTTGCTGCTGCTGTCCCCAAGTGCCTGCAAAATTGAATCCCTGTGTCTGCAGGTGGTTTGTGCTGCTGAAAGCGATGCTGGGAGGTAAAACCAAAACCCCTCTGAGTTCTTGATGTATGCTCTGACTAAAAATCTTGTGTATCTATGGGTTTTATTATTTTTAACTTTAACTTACCATAAAGTTTAAAAGTATAAGTGTTCTGTGCCACGTATCTGTTTGAAGCAGTAATTCCTGTGCTGAAACTTAAATTCCAAATGACTCCATCATTTTCTGAGACAGAAGGAAAAATACATCCTTTAAGTGTGCCATAAGCTGTAAGAGTATTGGTGCCTAGAGGGACGCGCTTGTTCCCCACAAGCAGCGGTGTTTGTGCAGTGATGTGACCTGTGTCCAGCCTCAGCTGCTGGAATATTGTGTCCAGTTCTGGGCCCTTCAGTTCAAGAAGGACATAGAACTCCTTGAAAGAGTCCAGTGCAGGGCCACCAAGATGATTAAGGAGTGGAACACCTTCCTTATGAGGAAAGGGCAAGGGAACTGGTTTTTTTCAGCTTGGAGGAGACTGAGGAGTGATCTCATTAATGTTTATAAATATGCAAAGGGTGAGTGTCAGGAGGCTGGATCCAGGCTCTTCTTAGTGATGGCCAGTGATAGGACAAGGAACAATGTGTCCAAGCTGGAACATAAGAAGTAACATGTGAATGTGAGGAAAAACTTTTTTCCTGTGAGGGTGATGGAGCACTGGAACAGGCTGCCCAGAGAGGTTGTGGAGTCTCCTTCTCTGAAGACATTCAAAACCAATCTAGACACGTCCCTGTGTGCTTTAATCTAGGTGATCCTGCTCAGGCAGGGGGGTTGGACTAGATTTCGAGGTCCCATCCAACTCCTAACGCTCTGTGATCCTGTGACTCATCCCTTGCAGAGAGCGCACGACGTCACGGGCGTGTGACACGTAAATCGGCCGAGACCGAGACTCTGGAGGGCTTTTCCTGTGGCCTGTCCTGTCTCCCCGCGCCACGGGGAGCAGCCTGCGGCCCGAGGAAGAGCACCCTCCCCGCTCCCGCACGGAAACGGCCGGGGCTCGGCGCTGGTTTTGCTCTCGGTCTGTAGATGGTGCTGTGAGCTCCCGGAAGGGTTCTTGCGGCCGGCTGTGCCCTGGGGACCCAGGGACAGAGCGGGGGGCTGGCGCCCTGGCGCCCGCACACTGGGACGTGGGGTCTTGTCACTGCTCTGGCGTGGAGCTGCAAAGCAGCCCGAGGTGAGCGTCTGCCCCTTCCTGAGGGCTTCGGGCACGCGCTCTTCATAAGGATGCCGGGTTGTTCTGCTTTGGTTTGCATTAGATTAGATCGAGATAACAAGAACCTCCATCTTTTGCTTGTGCTCCTTATTTCTGATAGAAAAGCATTGTTGTGCTGGATGATCCCATCCAGAGGGTAGTGGTCAATGCCCTGTCCAGATGGAGAGCAGTGACAAGTGGTGTCCTTCAGGGATCCATGCTGGGACCAGTGTTGTGTAATATCTTCATCAAAGACTAGACTGGGATCAAGTGCCCCCTCAGCAAGTTTGCAGATGACACCAAGTTGAGTGGAGCAGTTCCTGTGCCAGAGAAACAGGATGTCATCCAGAGGGACCAGGACCAGCTAGAAAGATGGGTCCATATAAACCTCAGGAAGTTCAGCAAGGTCCTATACATGAGTTTTGTCAATTCTCACTGCCAATGCAGGCTAGGGCATAATGTGATGGGGAGTAGCCCTGTGAAAAAGGACTTGGGGGTCCTGATGGACAAGAAGCTGGATATAAGCAGCAATGTACACTCACAACCCACAAGGTCAATGGCATCCCAGGTTGCATCAAAAGAAGCTTGGCCAGCAGAGTGAGAGGTGATTCTTCTCTGCTTTGCTCCAGTCCAGCTCTGGAGCCCTCAAGATAAGAAGGACATGAGCCTGTTGGCACAGATCCAGCAGAGGGCCATGAGGATGATCAGAAGGCTGGAGCACCTCTTCTATGAAGGCAGTCTGAGAGAGTTGAGCTTGGTCAGATTGAAGAAAAGAAAGCTCAGGGGAGACCTTTTAGCAGCCTTCCAGTACCTGAAGGGGCCTACAGGAAAGATGGGGAGGGATTGCTTGTAAGGACATGTAGCGATAGGGCAAGGGGCAATGGTTTTAAACCAGAGCAGAGTAGGTTTAGATGAGACATTAGGAGGAAGTTCTTCACTAAGAGTGGTGAAGAAGTTGCCCAGAGAGGTGGTGGAGGCCTCATCCTGAGAGACATTCAACATCAGGTTTGATGAAGCTCTGAGAATCTAGTTTAAGGTGTCCCTGCTTACTGCAGGGTGAGGTTGGATTAGATAACCTTCGAAGATACCTTCAACATAACATGTTCCATGATTCAATGATCCTATGAGTTCCTTTCCTTAAAAACAAGCAAATAAAGTTTTCACACTTCGGCTATGACCTCAGCTTTCAACTAGTAAAATTCTTAGCAGACACTAAGAGGTAATTTGAATGTTGATTACAGGGGGCCTAAGCTCCTGATGTTGAATTGTGTTGCAAATACAAAACTAATTCAATACTAAAGTTAAAAGGGCAAATAGAATCTATTTCAATAAATTTTACAAAATCTCCCAGGGAGGCAGAAAGCGGGAAGATGCAGAAAAGAAAATGTAAAAGATACAAAAAATGGAGCCCCTCTCTTCAGTGCACTGTTGCTTTGCTTGCTTGATGTAGGTCTTAGTGCAAATTTCACAGTCCAAAACTCTTAGAAAAGATCTGCAGAATGATGAAGTACAGCCAGTGTGTGGGATCACATCTGAGGACCTGCGGTTAGTGGGAGCTTGTTCTTCAAATCCTGGGTAAATTATACTTTTCTCTGATTTTCTTATCTCTGCTAATTACACCTAGTACAAGAAGATAATCTTGTTAGCTGTGATTATTCTGACTTGGAGTAGCTGGTAAGCACATAAATAATTAATAAAAGAGCAATTTAGAGTCAGCAATTACAGAGAGAGAGGATTTTCTACAGGTCTGTTTGGCTTTCAAGAACTTCAGACCATGTGATCGTCACAGGGTCTTTGATTACCTGGGTTTTACATGTTTCTCAAGTGCTTTTTACCCCATCCAAACTAGGAATATTTTAAAGCAAATTTATTTTTACCTGGTGCTAGAAACAAAGCACTGCTCTAAGGAGGGGCTGGCCCCAGCAAACATCATTAATGTTGCTTTCAGACCTCAGGGTCACTGCTACACACATGAGAGCAGGGGAGTTCAGTGGAGCTTGGTGAATGGATGGAAAAGAAAGATCATGGAAGCAGGGAAGGATTTTACAGAAAGTGTTGAGAGGGAAGATGGTGTAAGGAAAGTAGCCAGCTGCAGGAAAGAAGCAAAAAATCAGATAAGAAATTGAAGTGCTTTGGCAGATGACGGTTCATAAGTGAATTTACCATCCGTTGCATCTTGACTAATTTTAGTCTTTTTATTACAGAAGCCTTTTCGGAGGGGGTGAGAAGGGGAAGAAATGATCCAGCCAACCTGGCAAAGCACAGCTGGGCATTTAAGGAGGCAGCTCACCTCATACAAAGTATTTTCATACATGTATTTGTCAGTAATTAGTACAATTGGGCCTTGATTTTTATTTGTGAAGTCAGATGCTACTAATTACATCACTTAGTGATGAGGAGAACCCCTCCTCACTAGAATTCTGCCTGGGAAGCTGGAGCTCCCAAGAGGCTTTTTCTCAGCTCATACATGTGCTGACACTAAACAAGCTGTGATTTTTAGGTGCTTGATGGTGTTGGGTGCTTACTGAGTGTTTTGATAAAATTCAATAGCTATGTCATCCAGCTCAGCTCATGGGTAGGATGGGAAGCATTGAGCTGAGGAGCTGCATAACAAAAGCCATTTGCAGTGGAACACACACCTTGTAGTAAGGAGAGTTAGCCTGGCCTGCCCTGTTGTGCTTGAGTCTCCATCCATGGATGTATTTAGAAGATGGGGAGATGAGGTGCTTAGAGATAAGGTTTAGTAGAGGACAGGTATGATTGGATTAGATGATCTTAAAGGTCTTTTCCAACCTTTTGATTCTGTGATTCCAAGTCAGTGCGGGAAGAATTTGGGACCATGTCCTGAATTCCTTGTAGCTGCCTGGCCTTGAACAAACAGCTGGCTTGCTGGGCTTCACTTACCATTAACGGGGCAATTTGTGGGCTTCTGACAAGACTTGGAACCTGTATATGTTCACACTTTGGGAAGTGCCAGTTTAATCCTCTGGTTTAAGGACAAATGAGTTAAGTAAATGTGTAAAAAAAAGGAAAAATCAGCTCACAATTGGTGAAGGAAAAATTACCTTAGTGCGTGTTTGAAGGTAGTATCTGGAAGATTTATTACAGTTTTATGCTCCATACCATAAAACATAACCTGAAGTAATGAAGTCTGTAAATAGAATAAAAATTATTGAAATGTTATCTTTATGACTGTGAGCATTTGCACTGCAAGGCATTTTGTCATGTGCTTACAACCCTAATCAAAGCTGTATTTGTGGATCCAGATAAAGAATAATGCAATTTTGAAACCGCAACAGTACTGTTTGATTAACCCTCATTTAATTTCCAGTTTGCTACCACTGACAGAAAATTCTGGGCTGATTTTCAGGCTATGTGTGCACATCCTTTGGAATTGGTGCACAAGTAGAAGTGGTGAGACTGGTGAGAGAAGTCCCTCTCCTCTTTCTGCTCTCATTCACGTTTGTGGAAAATTATGACAAAAATGAAGCCCAGGGAGATGTTCTGTACGCCAAGCCTTTCAAATTTGCATACCTATCCTCAGGATATAAATCCAGATTTAGATAGTTTCTAAATAATTAATGGCCGCAAAATGTAGTCAGAGTATCAAGTTTGACTAAATTATTCCTCAACTATAATGGATACGGTAACCTCTTTTGTGCAGGTACCATGGGTCTGTAGCTCATTGTAGACTGGGTCCCAGGTTTAGGTCCTCCTCCCCGGGATTTGAGCAGAACCTTGAGTCTCACCTCTGGCCAACCTAAAGAATGCTCCAACTTTAGACTCAGTTCTCTGTGTGTGGAGCCAAGTCTCAATTTCTATGCATTTTGCATTGTTTGGTGAATGCTGTTACTAGTTACTGTGATTTATGTTTTGCTATTGCTCCTGTGAGAGCTGACATCATCGTATGGAGCATATTTACAATGGAAAGAGATTCCTGTTGCTTCACCAAGGTGGCAGTAGATTCCATTCCCCATGTATCTGAGCTATTTTTGTCAGACAGTCTGGGGTGAGTTTCTGTCTCTACAGCTATCATGACATGATGCATTTTAACATGGCAGTGGTTATGATTGGTATGTTTCTTTCAGCCTCCACCGCCCCAAAAAAGAATCACAGATCCCCATGCCCCCCTGCCCAGTCAAAAAAAAATCTTTCTTGTATGCAAGGGGACTTGTTTCCAAAACAGTCCCTTCCCCAGGACAAGTATAGATGAATGGGGCCTTTTTTTTCTCTGATGATAACTGCAGTCTGACAAGTGTGGTGTCTTCACTGGGTCCTGGAGGCGGGCAGAAGTGGGATTCCTGCTGCACTGAGCCTTGCAACAAGAACTTGCTGGCAGAGTTTCCCTCCAATCTTCCTCCCTAACTTTTGTCTGTAGTTCTTGTGCCTGTCTGCACACAGCAGAGTAGGCTATGCTGCTTCTAATTAAGAAGACAATTAAAAAATATCTCTTGAACCTTTGACCTTTAGGATTCCCTCAGATGATCTCCCTCTGATCCAAGGAGAGCTCTCTTGTGGGTTACCACTCTTCATCTGCAAATAGGTAGGGTGTAATTTGCAAATATTTATAATGCCCTGGTCTGGGTAATTGAAACTGCCGTTAATTGCTCATGATTTCAATCCAGACAGCTGTTTTGTTTTTCTGCATCGCTCCCACAGGAGAAGTTGCATTGCTCAGTGCCCCAAACCCCCAAAGGCCTGCTGGTTTTGCACAGTGTATTGTCTATCTACCACATTTTCAGTAGCACTTGACTGAATAGTAAAGGCGACCGTGGCTTGTTCCAGGCATTGAGACAGAGAATAGACAATATGTAAAGCTTTTTGGCTTTGAAAATTTGCGAATCATTGTGCTAGGAAACAAATTGAGGACAAAGAGGAGAGGACTCAGAGCTGTCTGCCGGGGCTTTGAGCAACATGGTAGGCCTTGTTAGGGGGGTCGATGCTACCAAGTCTCTTAAACAGTAATCAGAGCTTAGACTTCGACTCAGACTGACTCCCTGAAGGTCAGGGTGCATATAGGTCACTGCTGCAGAACACATTTCACCAGAAAACTGTGGGCAGATTCCAACAAGAAAGGAAAAGGCAGGAAAGCTGGTTAATATTCTTTCTGAGAGACATCTATGAGAAGAGAGGGTATTAGGAGCCACCAGGAAAATTCAATCAACTGCAACAGGAGAGATCATTCACAGCCCAATAAATCAATAAGGTAATCAACTGCCATGTAATTACAAGAATGTTACAAATAACTTAAATGCAGCAAAGAACAAAAAGACAGACAAAAGGAAGTAATCTGCTGTATACAGACACACACACGTGTATGTGTGTGTAGCTCGTATATAATAAAAGGAATAGAAGATCAATAAAAGCACCAGTGCTCTTGAAAGGAAAAGATTGATGAGTTGGATATTGCTGTGGAACTGCATGTCTCATTAGAGACAGTGAATGAAAAATGGGCTGTGAAAATGGAGAAAAAAATAGGAGATTACGGGAAATCCAAGCAGCAGGAAATTCACAGCACTCACATATAAGACGCTACTCCAGCTGCATGTATGGGACTGTCTCAAGGCACTCCCTAAAGGATCAGCCTTATCCACACAGTTGAGGCTTGGGCCCAGGAGAGACGTCTGGATTGGGTGGTAATGTAATATAGGCAAACATGTATCCTGGCGTTTAACAGGCAGGGCCTAGAAACCACATTTCTTCTGGCTCTGTTTCTTGCCAGGGGGTTCATTCCCAGATCTTTGTTGACATCTTAAGGTGAGACAGGATGAAGCTGGAGGCAGTCTGGTGGAGTCTTGTGGGCAGCAGTCATGCGTGGTTGACCTGATGAGTTGGTCATCTTCCTTGGGCTTTATATATGGGCTGCATTTTCTGGAATACTGTCTCCTTGCTTCACACCAGGGTTTATCAGTCCTGGCCAGCCAGCCTGGCAGCTTCCAGCAAGGACGCTCAGCTGTGTTTGGGGACCCATGACCAAGCAGAACCTAATAAGTCTATAGCAGGAGCTAGCCATATGGGAACTCTTGGTCAATTCATTAGCAAAAAAGTGAATACAGGTCAGCTCCAAAGTCCCTCTGATGGCAAGAGAAGATGTCCAGTAATTTGGGCTTTTGGCTATGCAGTCCTTTTGGTTGCACAAACTCCAGTTCAAAGGTCTGTCTTAAATGTGACATACATGATTTAAGCTTCATTTCGTTTCTTCTGGGACTGTGCAGTGGTTTCACCCTAGCAGGTGGCCAGATACCTAGCAACATCATTCCCCTTTCTAGCTGGACAGGCAAGAAAATATATGTTGAGAGGCTTATTCATTCGGCAATTCATGTCATCAATTTTGAGGTGCTTTTAGATGAAACACTAGGTTAAACTGAGAGAAAATAGTCTCTCAGAGGAAGGGGGTGTCTAAAGGAAGCTGAGTAAAACAGAAAAATTGACACAAGAGCTGGTAAGTTTTACTTGTACCACATAGAAAAAACTTTAGATTGCTCCAAATAACCCTCTTTCTTATTGATATCCACCCTATCCTGTTAACATTTAGTATGTTACACAGCGATAAATATCCTCTTTTTTTTTAATAATTAAAAAAAATCATGCATGTGAATTGTACCATCCACCTTTTTTTTGTTGTTGGTTTAGAGTGTTTTTAAAACTTTTATAGCTAGTGGTTATATTATTTGGGAAAGATGGGAGTCAGGATAAGAGGCAAATATTTACATCTGCTATGTATGAATGTCACTGTGTTGTCCATTCCTTATTTATTGCCATCTAACACTGTCTTCAATGGCAAACGCTAATGACTGCACAATTACAGAAAATACCGAGGAGACAAAGTACATCCAGGAAGACCCTCCAGTCAAACTGAAACTCCCAGTAAGATCTCCATTAATTAAAATCTCTACAGATGGGTTCCTTAATTGTAGGAAATGGAACACAATCCCTGTAATTAACTCTTCACTCAAAGGCTTTTCTCCCCCCCAGCATCTGGAAAGAGTAGCAGTGATCATTTGGCACCTCATTACTGGAGGCTGCTGCTGCCTCTCCAAAGCGTCCTGCTGCCCAGGGCCTCACACCAAAACCAGTCTCATCTCTTTACTCGGTCTGCTCCAGCAATCCTACCATGTTGCACTGAGAGGTTTTGTGTTTGCATGGATCACGACGCTGGTATCCATTAGTGCAATGCCCATTTCTCTTTGCCATGGAGGGAAATGCTGGCCAGTGATAGGGGCAGTGGGTCCAGGCTGGAGCATGGGAAGTTCCACGTGTATGTAAAGAAGAAACTTCATCACTGTGAGGGTGATGGAGCACTGGGACAGGCTGCCCAGAGGGGTTGTGTGTGGAGACATTCAAAACCCACCTGGATACATTCCTGTGTGATTTAATCCAGGTGATCCTGCTCAGGCAGGGGTGTTGGACTAGATGATCATTTGAGGTCCCTTCCAACTCCTAACGCTCTGTGATTCTGTGATTCTCTAAGGTCTTCTCTGCCTGGGCTGGAGGGTGAGCAGTTCTTCCCCAGTGCTGTGCAGGGAGAAATGCCAAGCTGTGGAGCAAGTGGTATCAAGGAGAAACCGAAGAAAACTTGCTGCCCCTTTGGAGCAGCAGGTGGTCTTTGGGGCAGACCTTGCCTTATGCTGAGTTTGTGGAGCATCTAACAGTGTGGCACCAGCAGTTTGTGGGGACTGCCAGCCAGTCCCAGTGGAATTTTTGCCTCTGTCTCCAAGACTGTTTTTTTCCACCACAGCTCTGACATACTGCCTTTTCTCTCTACTGTTACAACTAAAAGGCTTGTCCGGCCCCTGCATGTCCTGGTTACTGCCTCTTTCTCCTCTTCCATCCCACTATCCCCTCTTGTTACCACCTTCCTTTGCATACTCTAAGTCCTATAATTGTCTCAGTCTTTCTCATTCAGAAAATTGTTTTTCCTTCATTAACTGTATCCACTATGAGGCACTGAATCCCATCAGCTGTCCTTCCTTTCCTTCTTCCTTCTTGTTGAGTCAGCACACCAGCGTGGGACACAGCTGAAGAGACTGAAACAGCCTCCTCCCTGCAGTGGCTGTAAAACTCTAGGCTTTTTTTTTTTTTCTTCTCCTTTTTTTTCCCCTCCTTTTTTCTTTTCTGCTGCAGTGCGAGGCTCCATGGCACAGTGAACAAAACTTCCCATGAAAAGCAAGGCGGTGCCAGGAAAACTGAAAATCGTGTGCTCTGACCCTAAAACAGAGCAGCTTGTGGAAAGGTGCTTGCTCCAGGCTACCCAGTATCCCTGGTCTTCTGGGATAGCTTGTGTGCGCCGCTTCTGGTAATGCAAATGACCAAGGCATTGTGTGTGGGAGAGCCTCGATCCCTAAGGGTATGGCAGCTGTTACCAGGAGCAGCTACTACAGAGAAGAGCACTTACATGCGCTTCTTAGCTAAGGGTTAAGTTGTCACCACTGGTGTTAAATGTCCTTAGGTTCTACCTAGGAGAACCACAAGGATGTAGTAATCAGTAGCCCCTGTGCATGGTGAATTTCATCACTGAAGCCTGAAGCAATGTATTTCTGACCACATATCGACTCAGGAAAGGAGCTTTGCAGCCTTTTGGAAAAGCCAGGGGACACCATCTGGAGAGATGTTGCATGGTAGGAGGGCTTCAGGGGAGCTGTGGCTCTGGAAGTAAAGTGTGGTTACTACAGATTACAGCCCCTATTAATATGAGCATGGGTTTTGGAGGATCCACAACATTTCTGTACTCTAGGGAACCTGCTTTGGCAGGGGGGTTGGACTTGATGATCTCTTTAGGTCCCTTCCAACCCCTACAATTCTGTGATTTCATGTCTCTGTAAACAGGGCAGATCTCCAGAAGACATGTTCCTTTTACAACTCCTTCCTGCCTGCTGTGACCGACAAGGGTCCTGGTATTGTGTCTTAAAGGAGCTTCTGTGGAGATTTCCTGTGCCTCGGGCTTGCAGACATGTCAGTGCCATTCTCCAGAGAGCTGTGGGAGCAGCCACAAGGCAGACCTGCACGGTGGCTGCTAAGGGTCCCCTGGAGAGTTGCATGAGAGGACTG
Organism: Heliornis fulica; assembly: GCA_013399135.1. Lineage (NCBI taxonomy): Eukaryota > Metazoa > Chordata > Aves > Gruiformes > Heliornithidae > Heliornis > Heliornis fulica. Next base: position 602,019 of record VXBZ01006467.1, read on the forward strand.
TGGGGTGCAGAGGGCAGCCTTCCTCCCTGCCAAAACTACGAAAGAGAAGGTCTGTGCTGCAGTGTGGAGACCACATCTAGCTTGCAGCTGCGTGCGTGGCAAGCAGACTGAAGAGAAGACACACACTAACCTGAGGTAGGGGGCTGCAAAGCCTCGTGGCATCTTGCCCATGGACTTGACTAAGGAAATTAATTTAATGCAGCATGGACTCTCTGAGTGAGCCCTGACCCAGAATAGCACATTCAAAAGGGAGAAACATGTATGGGGTGAGGCAGTAAACGTGAAAAAATGCATCAGCTTTCCCTTTCTGGCACTGAGTATTTATTTTACTGCAGTACATGGGTACAGACTCAGTATAAATCACTGTGTGCTTCTGCTGAAGGCATTTCCACATTGTGCAGCACAGCGCTGCACAAGGCAGATGTTTTACTGCCACTTCTCACACTTATTGGGCAGGAAAGCCAGTAACTGAAATAATGATTGTTTAATCACTCATGTGCTCTCACTTTGTTCTGTAACAACGTTGTTGGAGTTTTCTATCTATGGCATTTGTGGGTTTTTTTCCCCCCTGATCTTTAGGATGAGCTAGTTTTAGGAACACACATCTGCTTTTAATCAGTGTTTTAAAAAATGCTTTTTTTTTTCCTGGAAATAATTCAAGCATTGGTATCACTGGAATCGCTTGCTCCCTGAGACAAGCTGTCAGCTGCTGTGAAGTGCTAGGGACTGCGGGTACTCTGCAAACAGTTTCAGGCACTAGAAGTTGTACATTTTGCTTGTTGTAGCCAGACACCATTCAAACTGCAAATGTTCACAGTCGTGGTGGGCAGCACCTTTCTATCTGCAAAGCACGATCCCTGTGCTTGTGCCCACACATGGCACTAACCTACATCTCAGGGAGCTCTGTCCAGATTCCTACATTCACGTATTTAAAAAACAATTAGTCGACTTATAATTTTTAGAAATTCTGAAGGAAGCCTCAGACTACATCCTCTCACTGTATGTAAGTTTTGAAAATGGGATATGCCTGAAAAAAAAAAGTATATTTTTGCTTTGTAAGGCCATTGGACATTAATCAGTGGATGCTGCACAGATCCCAAAGAAGTTCCTTTGTTACACTCCATGAAGAAGGTACACCATCCCTTTTGCTCTCGGATATAGCATTTACTCTTTGCTTTGCTCTCAGCCCCTCTGAGGTGACTCCTGGTCCTTCTGTCTGAGAGCCCACCGGAGTAGCAGCCCAGTTCAAACCATTGCTTCTGAATCCAGTGTTCCTAACAAAAAGGAATTCGTTCACCTGGCAGAGAGATTTGCAGAGAAATGCAAAGGGTGTTGGGCTCAGCAGCACATTCAAGGGTTGGGTTTACTAGAGAGAAATCTAAGCATGTGCTTAAGTGCACTGCTGGATTCCTGCTGTAACCTCTCGGTCAGCAGCAGACGTGCAGCCAGAGATGCACCAGCCTTAGCTGCTCAGAATATTGGATAAACAAGATTAAATTCCTCCATTTTCAGTCTCACAAGCACCGGCCTGGCTGTAAACTCAGAGTTCTGCACTGATTTCCTCAGTTTGCAAAAACATGCCATGGCCCCCTATCCTCCATATCGAGCTAGAAAGGGTGTGGATGCCCATCTTACCTCCCTCCCTCCAGGGCATAAACCCTGGTGTCACTGGAGGCATTGTTCTCTGAAGGGCTTGAACTGCTCAGAGGGCAAGATTTGGGTCAGATTTGCTTCTCAGCAGCCTAAACAG
>VXBZ01006468.1:3123-36218 GCA_013399135.1 Heliornis fulica
TTGAAGGGAAGAAGCCAGTGAGTTGACATTACTGGGGCAGAGTCTGTCTGGAGGCCTGTAACTAGTGGAGTTTTGGGCTTCTCCAGTGCAGGCCTGCCAAGATGATTAAGGGAGTGGAACACCTTCCTTTTGAGGAATGGCTCAGGGAGATGGGTCTCTTCAGCTTGGAGAAGAGGAGGCCGAGGGGTGACCTCATTAATATTTATAAATATGTTAAGGGTGAGTGTCAGGAGGATGGATCCAGGGTCTTCTCGGTGTTGGATAGTGATAGGACAAGGGGCTGTGGGTTCCATGCTGGGGCATAGGAAGTTCCATGTAAATAGAAGGAAGAACTTTTTCACCATGAGGGTGACAGATCACTGAGACAGGCTGCCCAGAGAGGCTGTGGAGTCTCCTTCTCTGGAGACATTCAAGACCAATCTGGATGCCTTTCTGTGTGATGTAATCTACATGATCCTTATCGGGCATTTGGATTGGACTAGATGATCTTTTGAGGTCCCTTCCAACTCCTAACATTCTGTGATTCTGTGATTCTGTGGTTCAGTGCATAAGAAAGAGTAACACGAGTTTGTGATGTCCTGCTGATAAACACAGTGATAGTTTTAACACCTTCCTGTAGTTTTAGATCAGAATACTGTTTTGAGCTATCTTTGATATGTGCATGTATTTGGACCTCAGGGTTTCTCAACTATTATGATGCTTGCTCAGAGGGACTAAGAGCAGCCAGTCATCTGTTAAAATTTGGAGGACCTGGGGATTCCTTCCACCCCTTACCCAAGTCACCCATATGCTGGAGTCTTCTGTGTCATTGCCACAATGGAACCAACTTCTTCACAGGGGAGACTGGTGTAAGGCTGGACTACATTTCTATCCATAAGAAGGTCAGTCCAGGATTTCAGTTTAAGACTTTTTTTAACATCAGTTCAATCCAATTTACATTTGATTTATGAAATTGATTTCAGATTGGCATCCAGCCTGTATCAGGAAGCATCACTATCTGTTCTAATGAAGCTTTGTTAGAAACAAGTTTAAACTTAAGATGTTCATTTGCAAGACTTCACCTCAAAACAAATTTGCTTTTACCCAGGGGAAAACAATTTATCTACCTGATTTCCATTTTAAACTATGGGAAGAGCCATAGTGCAAACAGCACATCCTGTAATGAATTAGGTAAAGATACTAATACTGTCTTGCCCACGGCTCCCCAGGGACTCCAGAAACATGTTTTCAGAATATGTTTATGTCTGTATTTTATGTCTGTGTGCTTACAACTGTTTGCTCACTTCCACTAAGCAGATATGAAATACCATTGCAGGGAGGTGGGAGTTCTCTCTACATCTTACAACAAGAAGTAGAAGCAGTGGAACAAATTCAGAAGATGTTTCCAAATTTTGCTTCTGTTGCCATATACAATGATGAAGCAGATCCAATGGTTGGATGGTCCATTCCACAACTGTGGCGAGCTGATGTGACATATGCAGCTATGGTTGTAAAGGTAACTCAAGTCATGGACAGTCTTTTCACTCTAGGACATGACACACTAATGCAGTTGCAAAAGTAGACTTACAGTCAGTATTTAAGCAGCTACTCTGAACAGTAGATCCAACAGAAAGAGATCTCCTTATCGAAACAGCTGGTTATCAGATGAATAAGTCAGTCTTCTGTAGCTTTCTTTGGTTTGTATTAGTTTTCTTCATCTTCCCGTTGAAAAGCAACTCAGAACTACCCTTCCATATGTTGGAGAGTGTGTCAGGTTAGATCTGCCGGATAAGACTATACCTACATATCTCTCTCCATGTAAGACTGCTGCTATCATCTCACTACTGATATCTCTTGCCTCACTCATGTGAGGCATTATTTCCCAGCACTTTCATATGTTTAATTTATTAAGAGACAATCTGATAAAATTAAGAAGTCCCTTGACCTCTCAGCATAACCCTAGTCTTTGGTTTTGGATAATGACAGTACATGTGTTATTATAAATTACTGCTAGTAATTACTGCCATTGATCAGAAAAGCAGGAGCAGAGAATGCTCAACATTCCTGCTCCTGCAGGAATTGTAGCCTAGCCCCCCAGGAAACTCAGCTCTTTGCCCTGCATTGTCTTAGTTTGTGAACAACTACCTTATACAGCATCCAGAGCCCAAGCTGTCCTGTGCAGAGTAGTAATTCTGAAAAACTGGGAGCATGTATGTCACCCAGAAACATGATACATTTTATCAGCTGTTCCTGTGAAGACAAAAGCTTACAGGTCCTTTAGGCTGAGTACATAAGCAGTCCTCTCCAATGCAACAAGTCACTGACTGCATGGCAGGGAGTTTGAGAGAGCAAACAACAGTGTTTCTAATGACATGAGGATAGGAAGGCAGAAAAATAACACTTGGATGGATTGTAGATGGAGCACTGTGTTCCTTGAGAGACATAGTTATGCATTGTTTTATAGTTTTCAGTTGTCAGCCTTCTGAAGTTGTTTGATTCTGATACTTAGATGCAGTCTGGTAAACAGAGAGCTTGAAACCTCTGATATTCTGCAGGAAAACAGCACAGAAACCAATAAAATACTAGGAGACCCAAATCTGTCTTAGCACCAAGAGGGTAAATTGGCTCATTGAGGAAGACAACTCCAGAATTCGGGAATCATTTAGATTTAATTTGGATAGTAAATCCAGATTACTTTAATATTCAAGGCAATTCATCATTTGTAGTACTGTAACCAAGGAAATATATTCATAATTTATACACAGTACTAGTAATAGCTATTTCAGAGACTTTCTACTGGCAAAACTATGTGGATACTTAAAATTTTCCAGTGATTAGTGTATCACCTAAAGAATATTTCTCCAAGAGTTGTGAGAAAGAGCTTAATTCTTCAAATTCTAAATGTCAGGGTGACAGCTTTTTCCAATAGATATAATTTTTTTTAAAAAATAGAGACATTGTGTGTTTGTTGGATTTTCTGTAGGGTGAAGTTCCATCTTCTCTCTGACTTTGCAGGTGATCATCCAGCATCAAAACCTGCTAATTTCCAAAGCCAACAACACTATCAACTACACACTGCTGAGTAATGACAATGCCTTCTTGAGCTACTACCCCCATTACTTCACACAGCGGACTCTGACAGCACGTTTTCAGATGAACAATACAAAGCCACCTCATGTCCAGATGGTGCGGAAACCAGTGTTGACTGTAATGGGCTTTCTGGCACTGCTAGGTATAGTAACCACTGATTAAAGAACACATCAATAACCTCTTATACTTAGAAGCTTCCTGACTAAGAGAGACTATTCCAGTCATCGATAATAGCAGGATTTCTCCTACCTTCTGTTTACTAGCTGTGTTAAAACAAAAGAAACTTGGTTTCTTCTGAGAAATTATTAGCTCAGGAGATGCTCCTTACAGTCTTTTGTTAATTTGATTTAATTTACTGCTTTGATTATAGACTCTGTATGCCAACCACTCCTTTTATTGATGACTGGTACTTCCGTCTTGTGTGGCCATCATATCAGGCTGCAAATGTCTGTAAGAAATCTCCACAGCTGGGAGACCCGTGTAGCATACTAAAGGAAGATGCTAATTCACTGTTAGATGTGTAGATGTTGCTAGTGGAACTGCTAAGTATGTGCATGCTTTGCTGTTACAAAACTAGCCTGACTGAACAATGTACCTGGTAAAATAAGGTGGACCATAGCTTAGCCTATAGATCCCCATGTGTATACCCTTCACATATCAGAAGCTGATGCAGGACTGATTAGCAGTAATTCTTACAGAGTTGATGCACTTTTTAAAGGAGAAAAGCAGATTTTTACAGAAGTGATCAGCAGTGAAGGCAGAAGCACTCAAAATGGCACTATTGGTGTCCTGGCATCTGTTCACACCCCAAGTGAGACGCAGCCCTCAGACAGCTGGCAAGCTACTCTTCTGATGTATTTGAGTGAAGATAACAGGACTTCATCCAACATCACCACTGTCACAGTGAACACCACCCATGTCCCCAAACTTAAAGGTAAACAAACATCAAGTAGGCAGATCACATAATTGACTTCAGAAAGGACAGAACACCTGCTAAAACACTTCAATTGAGTTGCCTTTTGATACAAGACCGAGCTTCATTGGCTAACTTGCCCATCTTTAGGGCACTGCAAGATTTTCTGAGATATAATGGTGGTTTTCAAGGAAAAATTCTTTCCTAGTACTTACATTTTGACCCTGCCTTTAATGGCAGCTGCAAGTGCTACCTTATTGGAAAGCTATTAATCTTAGTGGCCTTGTCTGGATACTGCCAAGCAACAGCTCCCTTACTGGGATGACTCCAGAACATCCAATATTACCACAAGATTACATAGTTGATGGAGTTGTCCAAGAAATGTGTGCAGCACCTGTGCAAAAAATATCAGGGTTTAAATTCTGATTATGGGAGTAATGGCTTCAAATTTAAACTTGGCAAATTTAAATCATAGAGGCTTGTAAGAGTGCTAGTCACATGACTTCTCAGTGGAAGCTAGGCTCCAAAGTGCTGAAGTCACTTTTAAGAAGGTAGACTTAAACACCTTCTGCTAAATTTATTCCTGTTAATTTTAAATCCAAGTTTAAAGAGGATTCTTAAAAACTCTTTTAAGAAAGAGTTTAATCTCTTTCATTTCTGTTCCTAAAGAGCTGGTGTATGTGACATATTACCTGGATAACAACCAAACTAATCCCTACCTGAAATGGAAAGAGCTAGGAAGCCCTGACTTTCCTTCCCCAGAACAGTTCCAGCAAATAAGGAATGCTGAGGTATGGCCATGTGTTTGTTTGAAGTGTTGTTGTGTGTGTGAAGTGCTTGTGAATTGCTTAACTACAGCTAAAGACATGAGAAATCAGCTCGAGTAGTAAAAATTTCCTTAGCGCACTGTCACTCACATCTTGTATACATATGAAAATGTGTTTGCAGTCATGTAAAGAAATGTAGCTGACACATAACTGATACCTGTGCATTTACGTTGTACAAGAGACTTAAATGTAGATGACCACCTTCTTTGCTATTGGCCTACCCTTAACTAAGAAGGTGGAGTTGCTCCAGAGCAAGTTCCGCCTCTTCTCTGAACTGTCAGTGAGCTTTGAGACCTTTTCTGTTTGTCTCCTGAAATAAATCACATGTCCCTGTGTATATTACAGAAGGGGCAGATTGCTGCATTAGAGAGTTAAGTGAATTCCATCCCCCTCAATAACCGAAACCAAACCACTCTCTGAGATGGAATCTACCCAGTGCAAGTTCAGAAGACACTTGACATCTCTCAGGGCTCAGAGAGGCCTGCAGTTTCCCCTTATCTTCACCCATCTGGTGAAACCTCATCCTCAGATATGGGTTGAGTGGCTGTTGTAGCTAGCAGTAGCATTCACTGCATACTGGGAATACATAGCTAGGAGACATAGCTGTGATTTGTAAAGACCACCATCCTGAAAAGCATCCATGGGAGGTCACCATAAGCGACAGGTCACTATAAACAACAGGTTGAATCTAAAGGGTGTTTGTGAACAACCTGGTTTGTGAGATAGACAAACCCTCTGTTTCCTGTAGAGCTGGAAAACAGGTGAGTCTAGAGTCTTCCAGCTTGAAGAGTGTTAATGGCTGTAAGCCACTTACCAGCACCAACCCTATAGGAAATTGACAGACCCAAAATAAATACATTCACTTTACAAAGATGTAACAGTTGGCCTTTAGGTGCTGTAATGAAAGATTATTCACAACACTTCCCTTTGGCTCCACAGGACGCAGTGGCATCAGGCCCATTTCCATTTCCTGAAGGTGGCATCTTGACACTGAAGCAAGATTTTCCCATTCCCTCAGTCTTTCTTACCCACATCTGTGCAAGACCCAGATCTGTTCCTGATCAAGTATGTGTTGTACTCTACTCTCAGATTCACCAACTTAGAAGCTGCTTCCTGCCCTAAATCTCATTAAGAAGAGCTGGGCTGGCATTTGGGGCTGCTATTTATTAGTAAATAAGAAATTCTTCTACCCTTTGATGAGAAGACTCTCCAGGGCATAATTCAAGATAAAGAATTCCACAACAAGTAATATAAGCTATCACTGATATAAATGAAAGTTTATCCATGATGGGAAAATAGTAATTCAGTACTGGAAAGTGCAGTATGTTTTTTAATATCACATCATGTTCTACCAAGCTTGACAACAGCTCTCCAGTTAATAATTGATGTCTAAAAATAAAATGGAACCACGAGAGTCATATATTAGACATCTGTATTTGTCCATTCAGTCCCACCCATGTTCATAGTGGTGGTCAGAGCCACCGGAGCCACCCTGCAAGGTTGACAGGTTGGAGGCATATGCTGCAAAGCCATAGAGCCAGAAATCTTATTTTGTCTTAATAAAGATATTCAAGGCAAATAATTGGGAAGGATGAACATATAAATCTGGCCTAGCTGATGTGTTCGTACAGTTTTCTCACGTGGACATATGTCTTTGGACAGGTGACTGGTGTTCGTTTGATCCCTCTTACAAAGGGGCAAGTCATTGTGTTGTGGGACGATAGCTGCATATATTCAAAGTAAGTAACTTTTAAAATAAAATGGATGTAACTGAGTTACCAGCACATTACTTCATGAGTTGCCACCAGTCCTACAAAGTGAAACTAGTTCACAAATTAATGACTGCATGCTTGTTGAGAGGTGCTGCAATGCATTTGTCTAGCAAAATGACCTGTAGGACTAACATGCAGTAACTATGGAGAGCAGCCCTGACTACTTTGCTTTCTGAGCAAGGGAATCTGCCTGTTGCTCACAAGCATCCAATGGTATTTTTGAGGGACTTGCCTTCAGCACAGCAGGCAGGCAGGTCCATGATAAAGGTTATCCTGGTTTGGGAGTTAAAGATGCCTAAGAATTTGCGATGCTGCAAGTACCTGGTGTAGCAAGTCAGTCTGGGTGTTCTTCTATGGGCTGTTGGAGCTTTGGTTCCTCCTAATACTGACAATTCATACCATCCCACATTCAGTAGGAATGAGTCAACAGACTATTTTTGTCCCTCTTTGTTGAAATGGCCCACAGATTAGGATTTGATTGCTCTCTGCATAATCAGTTTTATCTACTGATCTATATAGTTTTCTTTTCTAGATGTATAAAGACATTTGAAGTAGAGTTCTCACCAGATGGAAAAGAATACCGGCGGATTAATGGCAAAGACACAATATTCACTCTCTGGGTCTACAGTCCAGGTAAGGCAAGAATATGCATTTTAATCGGGCATGTTAATAGTGCAGCTCATGAGTATGTGAAACATCATTTAGTAACTATTGAAAGTATATAGCTTGCTGATGACATACACTCCCGTCACAAATCGGAGCACATACCTTCTGTTAGGACCATGTTCTCAGTGAAAGCCTTATTCTGAAGGACAAGCACAAATTAACAACTAGACATCATGACATTATTAGTAGTATTTTCATGAGTAAATTGCATGTCACAGAAAGTCAAAACAAAGTCAAACAGCTGCAGGTCTGGCAAGCTCCCTTAGAGGTAACGCAGCATGTTTGTCTCTGTTTATAGCTGACATAGAAGCATGCAAAAATGAGAACAAAAAAAAGTTGCTGCACATGACCAGAGCTTGCTGTTGAGCTCTTGGTTGCAGACTCACAGCAAGGTAAGTCTGAGGTTTGGTCTCAGTCTCACAGACATTAGCCATGCCTCTGCCTAAATTTATGCAGTGCTCTTGAAGTAGGGCAGTAGGAGCAAACTCCTGGTAACACTTGGTTTGTATCACTGAGTCTTGAAATATTAGACTGTCTAAGGATGTGGCATCAAAAGACATGTAAGTGGGAAATCGTATCCACCTTTCATGGAGGGGTTGATTGTCTTGTGTTTATCATGATTTGAGCTGCTCCAGGGGAAACTTGCACTCTTGCTCTTACCCTAGTCACCTGTCCCAGTTCCCATTCCTTTTAGATGGCTTAGTAATCTTAAGTTTCTGAGGTGCTCCCTTGTGAGAACAGGAGAGCACTGACTATCTGTCCTGACTATCTGAACACCTAGCCAAGGAGAGACCCTCTCTTTACTGTTTCCTAAAGCCTTCTCTTTAGACCTGACTAGCTGCCTGAGTTTTAAATGTTTCACATGAGAGAGCAGAGAGTTTCGACTTTTCAACAGGCAAAGTTTGTCCCAGAGCCTGTGCTCATTTCTCCTCAGGGACAGCCTTGATACTATAGGAACATACACAGACGAGAAAGGTTGAAAGAAGGTAATGATGTTTTCTTTGGGAGGGTATTTTTTAATGTGTTTGGTTTAGGTTTAGGCTTTTTTAACTAAATGTCTAGTTTGCAATGTGGCTGTCCAACAAGTGTTACTAAAAAACACTGACCAGAGCTGTGTGAAACTCAGGCAGACCTCGCTTCTAAGCGATACTAACGAGGAGCAATTCAGAGATTTTTGCCATAAACAAAACCTCATCTTAGCTTGAGAAAGGATTAATGACAGCAGTGGATGCATAGTAAAGTTCAGAGCTATTATTGCAATGTCAAGGTACACAGGTAAGCAAAGACTGTAAATCATGGCCAGTATCCTTGATTGCTATGCACTTCCTTATTATTTCTAGCATTCTCTTTCTTTTAGAAAAAAATACTAAATCACACATAAAATCAGGTAAAAAGAAGAAGTAAAAAAAGTAAAAAAAACCCATTTATATTGCATGTGAGGTTAAAGACTGCTTGTGAAGGCTGTATTCTTTGAACTGGATCAAGGATGAAAACCAACAGAGCCACAGAACATCAACGCACATACCTTTGGAGCAAGTGATGCCGTTTCCTGAGTTCAGTAGAAAGTTTTCAGTCAGTCCACACACTTCTTGTTCTGCTTCTTCGTTGATCCTGTCTCCACATAACCTGTTGAAAAGGCACAATTCAGGAAAAAAAAAGTAAGAAACAGGGTCATTACTAGCTGTGGGCTGCAGAAGATGTCATAGCCTTCTTCCAAAGAGACTGCTGGGACAGCAGTTCTGCAGCTGTACTCGTAGTGCCAAATCCTAATGAGTAGAGAGGAAGTTCTTGCTGCACCAAAGAAGAAGAGCCAGTACTTGGCCAGGAGGAATTTATAATCATTTTTAGTTAGGCAGGCACAGACACACTCATGTAGAGTACAGAACTTATTTCGGCACATCCGCAGCCCATCCCACAAACCTGCATTTCATAGGAGTAGCGCCTGCTCCACAACCTCCAAGCACCACAGGCGTCAGCCTTTCACAGTGACTGTTTCTAACCTTTTAATTTGCAGGAAGCTCAGTCTCCGGCTTTTATAGAGTGCGTGCCATTGACTACTGGGGGAAGGCAGGCCTGTCGTCTCTTCCCGTGGAGTATGTCGAAGCTGTCAAGTGACTCTGAAGAGCGGTGCCTGGCTTGGTAACTTGGTACGCTCCCTTTGAATGACAAATCCCCAGAAAAATAAACTCCTCCCATGTTAAGGAGGGAGTATCAAAATGACCTGATGAAACTAGTTAGGAATGCAAGTTAGAAGCAACTGCCCCCATTAACTCTTCCAAGCAAAAACAGTGTTGTCAAACAGCCACAACTGACAGCTCAACTGGTACAGTTCTGAGAGGCTGCTGTAGGATTGGGATTCGGCTTCATAACTAGGTGTTAGGGGAATAAATGTTTATTATTCCCTATTTTGCACTGAGATAAAGTCCAGGAAAACCCAAGATTTATAGAGGTCATGTACTGCAGGAGGAGCAAGATCATCGCTTCACTGTATGAAGGAGGATGTGTGCAAAGGCATGAGGAGAACATATCTGAGAGTGTACTGCCTGCCTCAGCTGCCAGGCTGTCTTGACATGATAGTTTGATGGGAAGGCACACAGCAACCAGGTGCATCCAGAGCATGAAGTGAAGGATCCCTGCTTCCCTGCTGGTTAGTCACTCATGCTCCAGTGGATTATTTCAGAGCACTGTCTGTGTCTTAAGATGTATGAGAGTGTCTTCACCCCCTCACAGAGGGCTTTCCACCCAGTTCTTTCTGCACTGGTGGCTATTTGGATGCCAGAGTACCCTTTGCATTACTGGGGCAGAGGAAGGGCTAGCAGCTCATCCTCAAAGGGGTAGAAGGCAGAGGAAGCTCCAGAGCCCAGACTTTCTTGCCTTTTCTGCTTTCTGCTGTTCCCGAGGTCAACTTTTTGAACTGTAGCCACCAGCCACTGCCTCTTTGTGGTGGAGGTACCTTGAAGGCCTCTCTTTCTCTCCATTGCTGTCACCAAGCCAGGCCTCCTACAAGCCTTCAAACTAATATGACTCCCCAGCATGCCTTCTCTCTCAGACTGTAAGTGACCTGAGGCTTGGCTTTTGGTGGTCAGGAGAAAGCTAAAATGCTAGTTAGAGCCTTTTATTTTTCGAACTACAGGAGAGTGCACTCTTGAATGTAAATGGAGAACTCGGCCAACCACTTAGGAAGTTAACCAAGAACAGTTTGAGCTTCTATATTTTGCAAAGCATGTGCACAAGCATGTGATAGCCCCAGATCGTGGACTGCAGAACACCTCTGGCTGCCCTTGCAGCTGCCAAACACTTTATGTGATGGCAAAATTCCCTGAAATTGCAGGGGTGTATTTTTTACTCTCCCTTTTTCACAAGTGGCACAGTTTGAACCGTGCCTTTAAAATGCTTGTAGAGGGAAGGATAATGCCAGTGAAAACAGCTGGTGTGTTTTTCCATAAGACGAGCAACGTTGTCGCACAAACAAATCCCCTACTGCTCTCTTTGCTGACATCAGCCACTTCACCAGCGTAACAACAAAGGCGGTGTATTTGATGAAACATTCAGGTCTCAAACAAAAAAAACCAAGTTTGCACAGTAGGGAAGAGCTGAGCTACCTCAGATGGCCTTGCTTTTACAACACACTAAAGAAACATACAAAAATTTGGAATATATGGTATATATAAGGTGAGGCCTTGTGTCTTCTTACCTTCTCGTTTCTTGTTCATGTGCTTATGCTGAAACAGCCTTAAAAGATGAATTTTATAGCAGAATTCAATTAAATATTTCTTGCCTCATTGAAGTTTTAGTTAAGAGCACTTGTCACATCCTAATCTGCCAAGTATAAAGGCTTGTGAAGAACAGAAAAGGGCCATTACAGCCTAGTTGATAACTTTATCAGTTTCAAAAAGTCAGTGAGAAGTGGAGACTGAAGTGGGGAATCAGAAGACACAGTTAAATAAAACCTAGGAGTTAAGACATACTGTTTTGCCAGTATGAAATTGAACCACAAAAAGAATTACTTTTAGAAATAGTCAAATGTAGGGCCTTGGCAGGTTTCAGTACATCTGAAGCAGGAGAAGATGGAGGAGCTTGAGGGGACAGTTTGCCCTGTTATGATGTCCTGTTTGAGTAACCTTCGCCTTTAAGATTTACCTACATAGACAATCAGAATATAGCAGTCTTCATCAAACCAAAGAACATGCACTAGTTGCAGGTGTCTGAAAAATAATTACGCATAGCTGTCATGAAGAGTATTGATTTTGCTATGCAAGGAATTATTAGAAAAAGTGTAGATGTACCAGCCATGAAAAATAAAAGATGAAAAATCACTGCTGTGCTTTATTTATCAGAGAAATTATACCTCACACAAGTATGGTCACTAATGGCTTATATAAGGCACATGATGCAGAGCTGGTGAGTCCTGGTGTAAAGTCTGGCTTTTGCATGGGTGCAGAATAGAGAATGGTGATTTGCTTACTCTTTCATTGCATTGAAGTCCATCCCTGTGACAAGTGATTTCCTTTAGGGCAAGTTACTGTCTTTTAGAAGGTTTTAGGCTGAGACTCAACTGGCCCAGGATTTCACTTCTCATCAGGGACAGGCATGAGGCTTGCAGCTGACTTGCAAGGTGGTTTGTAATTTCCATGCTTACATTTTTTGACTTGTTAAAAAGCAAAGTAAGACCGCTGTTATCTCAAGTTTCAAGGGGAAGTGTCATACATTATCATATTGCTTATTGAAGCCATGAAAAATCAGAAATTTTATTTCCAAAGACAGAATTGTAGACCTGTGTAGATGCAAATAAAATCCAGTTTCTTAGGGTCAAGTCCAGGCACTTGGAAAATCTGTCATTAGGTCTTTTAGGGCTACACATCACCCGAAGTATGGAAGGCACAGTGTTTTTAGGTATTTTCCTGCCAAATATACACAGAAGGCGGAGTTGACCAGAAATAGTTTTGAATGTCCAGCAAGACCATTTATTTCTTCCTGGTATTTTTTGCTGCTTTGGTATATTTTTTTTGTTGTTTCTTGTTAGCAATGAGCAAGTCTAAACAATTGGAGCAGAGAAGAAAAGTTGCTGTTTCCAAGCTTGACTTTATTTCCAACAAAATATAGGAATTTTGTTCTGCCCTTATTTATGATTTAATGTCTACAAAAAAAGTGTTGCTTAGTCTTTGAAACTTGAGTTTTTCATAACAATCTGTCACTGGTTTGTGTGATCTGGCTTCCAAAATTGTACGCTTAACTCTACTATCGCCTCCATTTACCGGGCCGCTATCAGCTCACCCTCACATTTCTGGTTTTCAGAAGTGCTGGATAGGCATAGGACTAACTGGTGGTGCTCAGCATCAGAACCAAAGCAAGGCTGAAGAGAACTTAGGTGTGTCTCTTGCTGACCATAAATCCAAACAGGAAAATCTAACTGAGATTTCAAACAAAAGCATCTTCAGCAGTGTAACAGTTTAGCAACTGGTAAAATGAATGCTAGGGGAAAATATTTCAAATTAGTATTTTATATTGTCTAATTGTGTAAATAATGCATTTGTTACCATCTTTTGTGATACCAAATAAACCCTGGATTTAATCTTTCACATGAACACCATAAAAACAGGATCTGATCATTGTGTTCTGGTAGCTGCTCAAAACTCTTATGTCAACAATGTAATCTTAGAAAGTAAAGCCTGTTCTCAAGGTATAAATGATAGCTTGATTGGTGCATGTTCCAGCATTAAAATAAAACTGAAGCATGAAGGGACTGTCCCTGTAAGAAATTTCAAGGCTGAAGTAAGAATTTAAGTGCGTAGGTTACCTCAGTTACCACAGCCCAGGGAAAACTGGACTAACTCAACATGATATCCTAACGTCAGATCTCGGGACTTGCAGTGTCCTTTCTGGGAAGAGGTTCACTGGTGTGTGAAGGACAATATTCTTGAAGGGTTCCTCCTGCTGTTTCACAGTCATAGCCCTTCTGCCAGCACTAGTGGACGTTCTGAGGACAAAACAACAGTCCTTTTCATTTGTAAACAGATTTTTCTTTTCTTTTGTTAGTGCAAAGTTTGTGCAGGACAGAAATTAAAATTTGGGACCTGTACACACATTAAAACAAGGAATCACAGACTGGTTCTCGTCAGCCAGCTTGAACAGCAGACACAAGCATGTCTGCCTCTAGACATACTCTAGATGTTTTATGTTGAACTAACTGGAATAATGAGAGAAATATAAATCATATCAGAATATGCTGTCTGCCCTACCCTATCTCCTCTTCTCATTTCCTGCAGTAAATGGGTACGAGCTAAATCATATCTGTTCATTGATTCACCAGGTCATATGATGAGGGCCTGCATGCAGTCTTAACATGAACATGCTCCCCCAGTTTCCTCCAAGAACATGACAGATTCCTGGGGCATGCTAATTCCATGATGCTCCCAGCATCACCACTATCCTCCTATGAACCTGGACACACAGACTTGTGTGGCTGCCTACCATATCTGGACAGGCTGTACCAAGAACAATACAGATACACTTGGTCCTGCCTTTAGATCCTTCTTGCTAGAGCTCCCATCTGCTCTTGTTATACAGTTACTGTAATCTTAGACATTAAAAATCCCACTTTAATACTGGTAGTATTGGTCTGAGTGTCCTGGCCAAAGGCCAGGATCCTTCAGCTAAGGTTTAGCATTGTCTAATCACTTGCAATACAAGTCCTAAGTTCATAGATCTCCACCCCAATATTCTCCTCAAGGGAGAAGGAGGTAAGTGGTGAGCATTCAGTCAATACACTGACCTTGCACTTAGTCCAGCACAAATGGCTGGTATTTTTTAAACAATTAGTAGTCTCTGTCTGTGTAGTCTTTTGTTTACATTGCCTCCTTCTGCTCTTCAGCTTTAGTCCTTAGCTTTAGATGGTAGTTCATCATCTTCGTCACTGTTAGGATAGCTTTACGTAGACCAGAAGAGTAAGGACCACCTTTATTCAGTGCTGGCTTAGAGTTTTAGGAGTCTTGTCCTGAAATTCTGGAAAACACAATCTTGAGAGACATTCCTGCATCCCTGAGATAATGTTTCTGGCCTTGGAGAAGAATCTGCTAGTCAGTGATTTTTATGCTCCTTCCAACAGATGCAGTAGATAATAATTGGATACTCTAGATAAGATTGTGCAGGCACCTTGCAAAAGGTGTTTTATAGTGTATCACTCTGAAGGTCTTCACTCATTATCAACCATGTGCGACATAACTTTTGGAAGTCTCAGAAGTGGGGACTGTTCAGCTTGGTCTTCCCTCTGTGCTTGGTAGTCATGACTTGAAAAACTGTTGCAGACAAACTACAGGGTTCAGCAGTGTGCTGGCAGTGTCCTGGGCTCGTAGGTTGATTTACAGGATACATTCAAAGTGATTGTGAATTTACCAAGAGCAGTGGTAAATATATGTAAAAATGATGACTCTGATTACTCTTTTTTCTAAATGGAGTGGTCTAGATACAGTTTGAGTGCACCTTTAGGCAGTTTGCAGATGACACCAAGTTGTGCAGGAGTTCGAACAGGCTGGATTGATGGGCCTGGGCCAACTGTTCAAAAAGGCTTAGTGCAGAGTCCTGCATTTGGGTCACAACAACCCTATGCAACACTACAGACTTGGGGAATAGAGGCTGGAAAGCTGCCCGGTGGAAAAGGACCTGGGACTGTTGGTGCCAGCTGAACATGAGCTAGCAGTCGAACAGGCTGGATTGATGGGCCTGGGCCAACTGTTCAAAAAGGCTTAGTGCAGAGTCCTGCATTTGGGTCACAACAACCCTATGCAACACTACAGACTTGGGGAATAGAGGCTGGAAAGCTGCCCGGTGGAAAAGGACCTGGGACTGTTGGTGCCAGCTGAACATGAGCTAGCAGTGTGCCCAGTTGGCAAGCAGCATCCTGGCTTGTATCAGAAATAGTGTGACTATTGGAACAGGCTGCCCAGGGAAGTGGTTACATCATCATCTCTGGAGGTATTTGAAAGATAGCACTCAGGGACATGATTTAGTGGTTGGACTTGGCAGTATTAAGTTTACAGTTTTGCCTTGATGATCTTAAAGGTATTTTTCCAACCAAAATCTATTCTGTTGTTTTGACATATTCTGTCTATGAAATTCCTGGTCATAAAGCCGGTTAGGCTTTGTATGACCCTTTACAACATCAGAGTGTTATTGAAAGGAGCATCTGCTTTATTGCATTTATGATTCAGGGGCCAACTACAAATTGTCTATGCAGATTTATGGTTATTTCTGGTACCTTTGAATGCTCAAAAGATGCAGGCAGCAAGCATCACACTATCATCACAGAGTTGTTGTTTCAGAGGATTTCCCAGCTTCAGAATGTAAATAGAAACAATGGTGGGAGTGGTATGTTGTGCACACCAGGCATCTGCAGACACCCATGAACCTTTGTTGCATGGCACAGCCTCACCTGGGACCCCACCTACATAGCCCGTGCACCTGGTCCACAAACCCTCTTCAGCTCAGTCTTGAAGAGCCTCACTGCAGGTAGCTCCATCTCTGACCCAGGCTCTGGTCCACCTCAGAGGAATGCCTGTGCCTTGTGTCTCTTGTTCACTGGCTGGACTTCCCAGGTGAAGCCCAGACCTGCTTTGCCACCATGCATTTGATGATCAGCACTGCCAGGGTACCCATCCTTGTCACCAACCCTGCTCTGCCCCCAACCCTACCCTGCCCCCTCTACTTGGTGTCAGGAAGGGATGCTGCACTGCGTGTGCTGAGGCCACCCTTGGCTGCAGTCTCACCTCTCCTCAGTGAGCAGCCCAGCTCTTCCTGCTACCCAACAGGACAGCAGGTAACAAAAAGCAGTTCCAGAGGTGTGTTTTTTTAAAAATATTTATTGATAAATGCCACTTTAGGTAATCCCCTGAAAATTCAAATATGGATACTGTATTGCACACAGTCTACAAATCCCCCAACATTTTCATGTGTTTTTCTGGAAAAACACACTAGTTCATACTATGATTTTTTTATTAGCTGAGTGGCAACTTCAAGACCCAGAGGTCTGGTTTCTGTGCTTAAGGACAGGATCAGAAGTGTACTTCTAGCAGGCCCCTGGAAAGAAAGAAAGTAAACTTGTTAAATTTGAAGAGTGCTTGAACAGCCTTCTGGTCTTCAGTGAAACTGTAGCTACAGCCTTCCTACAGTACTTCTGAATCACAGTACAAGATTAGGATGGGACATTGCAGAAGTTGCCATCTGCATTGCGCTGTTGGTGTAGCACACATACAGCCTTTGCTCATCCCCTCTAGCCATGCGTTTTCAACCCCCATGAGCACATAGCCATGAAGCCACAAACCAGTTACCCTCCTTCTGCTACAGTAAGACATATGGAGGGACAAGGAGCAGGGATGCCCATTACAGTTCCATAACCTATTCTGTAGTGGAGGACAGGCTCACTCCACAGTTTGCCGTTCAGAAAGCTTTTAGCTGATATTTCTTGTCTGGCAGTGCAGAATCCTTGTGTTCCTGTGGAAACTTCTAGGTCCTTAAGACCAGCTTAATAAAGCACAAGTCTCCCAAAAAGGCCTCCTGTGTGTGAAGATTGTGGGCTTTCGACTGGCAACAAAGAAGTTCCTGCCTCCAGCATCACCCTAAAAAATTATCTTGCCTATGTCATGGAGAACATGTGAGCTCCGATGCCTCCTGAAAAGGAAAAAAGCTGTCTCAAAATGCTCTGTTTTCATATATGCAGCACAACTGGTGACTCCTGCTGAGCAGTGGTTCCAGCTTTACTGGCAGAGCCCCTCATCTCTGCTACTCAGACTGCTGGACACAAATCATGGCACAGCCAAGAAGAGTGAGGGTGGTCCTTCTTGAAGGAAGCTTCTCCTCATTTCCTGGAGGACAGTTACTCAGACCTATGGTAAGATGCTGTTATGCTGGTACCAGGTGGACAAGATAAGCATTTCCAAGTCTGGAAGCACCAGATTGTTACACCTGTCCTATCTAACTACTGGATTTACAAAGCTGATCTTCCTTTGGTAGCCTGGCCATTTCAGTACACAGTACTCCTGTAAGGGTAAACTGAAAGCTACAGAAAAACCCTGTAACAGGTTCTTTCCTTTGTGTGGACTTCCCTTTGCAGCTATTTTCATACAAGATATAACATTAAACAACGAAAGAGAAGTTGTTCAAAGAGTACACCCTAATTTGCTACAGTTCTGTCATGTTTACAGAAGATGCAATCAGCTACTCTACCAGCCGCCTGCACAGCTATCTTTGAGTTTGCTAATTAGTTCACGGTACCTGACTGAAGCACAGGCTGGAACTGGCCAGACATGCAGATTTCTTCCTGCTTCTGACGCACAATGCGCTGAATGGCTGGGGGGAGGCCACGGGGGTTGCGTGAGAAGATCAGAGAGTAGCCATCGTCACAAGAGCCATCCTCCTTTAGACTGCGGCAGGCGTAGGTAATGGCATAGTTATCATAGTCAGTGTCAATCACCCAGTAGTTGTCCCCTGCAACATCAGAACGTAGAAGTTTGTTACGGTGGGCAAAACCAAGCAGCAATGGACCCAGTCATCCCGCAGGGAGACACATCACTTCCACACATGGCAGGGATAGCTTCCCAAAGCATCTGAAGTCATCTCCCACATCCAGCTTACTCCCAGACCATGAAGTGAAGGACTGCAACACGCGTCTTGAGACCCTGTTGATTCCTGTGATGCTCAGAGGATTTTCACCTTTGGTTTCTTAGGCTAGAAGCATTAGGATGACTAGAACGTTTGGGTTTTTCAACGACAAAGTTAGTTGCTCCATGTTTCCCTCAAGTGTGAAGGGGCTCAGCACACCAAGTAAATTTTGTCCATACAGATTACATTCCTATATAAGAAGCATCAGCAAAACATGCCTCCTGTTTTCCAGTCTTGCTCACCTAAGTGTATTTTGGTGTTGCTTACCTGCCAGTATTAAGCAGGTGCTTATTTCTTAATATAAGAGCAGGCCGAGTCCTGCCCTACTTCCACAGCTGGATTTGCACAGCTGTAGGAGCTTGAGCATGGCACATGGGGTGTGTAGGTTGCATAACTGACATTCATCAAGAGCAGTTTCCATGAGTGGATTGTAGTTAACAGCTCCATTCTGTTGAGCCCACCTCTGTCCATGGAGCAGAACCAGGCCTTCTGCTGGAGTGAAGACACATGTGCACACAATGCCTACCTTTAGTTATAGAGAAGTACTTTATAATGGCCACCATGGAGCCCAGGAAGTATTGCTTCCCTAGCTTCAGCACCCCACCTGGCTATGGAAAAATGTGTGTGTGACACTGACTCTAAGCTGTATCCTCCCCACTAATGTATGTGGTGTATAGGTGCGGTCTTTGAGAACCCTTTGGGTGCTGTCCCTCCCATGGAGTTAAAAAGCACTGTTTGACTAAAGCATACTCTGAAAACACAATGCTTTGTCTCCCCAGGAGAGTCTGAGCTCAAGTGTTTTTCCTGCTCAAATACTGAAACACACAAATCTGTGAAGCTGTAAGCTATCAACCAACACCAGTGGGCTGGGGAAGTTCACTCACCACCGCTGGAGAGGTAGCTGGCCAGACCCTGGTAGGTCATGTACATTTTGGCTGGAGTGGTCGGGTCAGGTACTGTATACTGAGCAGCCATGTCAGCACAGATCACCCAGAACCTGTAATGAGATCCACAAGACTGAAGGTAAAACCCCGCGGCATGTGAGCTTCATACAGTTGTCCTTCACTCAGGACTTGGGCAAGAAGCAGGCTACAGTTCAGCAGAACTGCCTCAGGCATGGGCATTTCTTAATACGAAATCACTGTCTTTTAGTCACAAAAATCTGTGGCACACACCCACCCTATCACTTGCTGCACATTGCTGCTGTCTGGTGTCCCTCCTCAGGCTGTCCAATTATGCTGGGGCTGGGGCAGTGCCCCCGCTCCTTCACTTCAACAGGCTTTTTAACACCCGTTTCTATACAAGCAGACAGACATCAAGCAAAAAAAGATGGACAATTTCTTGGGTGCCTGCTAGCTGTTTGAGTGAGCTGACCTGCTTTTGTGCTCATTTGGGCCCTTTGCTGTGTTCCTGTGGACATAGGGAATTGATTCTCCTTTCACTTAACCCTTCCTATATCTGTTGGCACAGGGGTGTCGGTCACAAGTATATAAATAATTACAGCAACTCTGCAATTCAAGATTGTTAAAGGCCTTCACATAGGTAGTGGGAACCCTGTAGGTGCCTGAAGAACCTGTGCTTATTGTTGGCATCTGCGTTCCAATGTTACCTGGATTTGTGAGACAGTGGAAGGGTTTCCATTCCCTTCTTTGTATGAGCTGTGCATCCCTTTTACCCTGCCATTGCAGAAATAAATTCCTGGCAGCCTTGAGACCCCACTCAATTTCTGAAGAGTCCATTGGGAAATCTTCCCACCTGCACTGTGTGGCATGCTGGCAAAGCTTCAATTGCCCCATCCCAAAACATCCTGGAGTGCTGTGCTGTTAAGATTTATAAGGTTTATAGCCACCTGCTCTACTCTATTATTCACACGTTTAGACAGTTTTGGGGAGTTAACACACAACAGAACTAGTGCTAGCCTACTGGAAGCCCCACATTTTCTTTTCTACACCTAGAAAACTATTCAATCACTTTACATGCTGTAATTCCTTATAGTAACCATGACCAATAAGCAAAACTCTTTGGCATCACAGTGGCATCTGAGAGTTAACCATGTTTTTCTCATATAGTCATCCAACACTGTTGAGAGATCTGTGACAGTCACGTTCGCTTGCTCTCCTCTCCTTCCACAGAGCTTCACAGCTAAATGAGACCTATCCCACCCCTGCAACCCCACAGGTTTTGCTGGCTCCTCTCACTTGGTAGGAATTCATTCATCTAAGCACTCCATCACTCAAGACTTGACTTTGTAATTGACTTCGAAATTAACTTCATGCAGTACTTTTGTGATGGACCCATACCAGAACCAGGCTGAAAAGTAACTCAGGACTCGGGAATGCCTAGCCTCTGGCTTCTAGTATAGTACTTTGAGCTTCCCCTTTTGATGAACAAAGCTCAGCCGTGTTGCATGCTCAGGATAGATCACCATCCAAATCCCACTCTTCAAGTACCTCATGGCAGCAGCTAGAGATAAAAGTCAAGAGAACTCACCCAAAAAGCTTCACTCGGCCTTTGGAAGATGCTGTCATTGTGCCATCTTCCTCCACAGTGTATTCAGCAGAGATGTTGTCCTGAAGGAAAAGGCCTTCTGGATCCTTCTTGGCTAGGGCATACCATTTCCCTGCATACTAACATGAATAACTGTTAGTATCTGGATAAATCATCATGGCTAGATTGGCACAAATGCATTTCTGAAAATATAGTCCCCTTCTAATTACCCACTGCCTGCTCTGTGGAGAAAGTCTGATGTTTTGGATGGGTATGTATGTATCACACAGGCCCTGCTGCAAGGAGGAGGAGTGCTTCTAGCAGTTAGGTGTTTAGGTGTGCTTGTCTTCCACCATGCCTGTCACCATGACCCCATACTGAAAGTGCCTCTCATCCCAAGATGGGAGTCAGGTTGGTTGTTCCCTGCTCCTGTTCAGGTTCCTGCTTCTCTGTGGAATATGCCATCAGCAATAACAAATTGCAGCCACAAAGACCTTCTCAAGCTGGTTGGAGACACTCTTGTGGCTTGTTGGGGCCATAGTTAATATCTGATGGTCAAAAGGATCTACCCAGAGAAGCAGAAAGCAGTGACTCTACACCATGAAGACTAGCAACTATGGAAAAAGAAAAGAAATTGAAAGAAAGAAAATTTATATGAAAAAAATGAGTCTCTGAAAATGTGCGAGCAATTTTCAGTTTTAAAACAAGATCTAAACAGGTGACTGATAGGAAGGCTATCAAATTAACATTAGGAGAAATACTGAAAAAAAAAACCAAACCCACAACCTGTGTTAAATTTGATTCTTCAGTGAAGCTAATGAAATCAGTTTGTCAAGTTACATGTTTAAGCCTGAATCAATGTCTCATAATTCCCAAATACAGAAGCCTGAGGAAAAGTTTGACTTGAAAACTGGGATGTTCCCAAAGCTCTCCACAGACATGGGCTTGTTCCCAGCAAAGACAATATTGAATGGATTGCCACCACAGCTGCAGCTGGAAGTGAGGTTTGCTAGGAGACCATCAAAATAGGTACTGGCACACGTTTCTGGACCTGTCCAAAAACAAGATAGCCCTGATTTCTTTATCAGAGACAGGCAGATTAAATGCTGTGATTAAACAAGAGTCAGTCTGTGTTCAGGATACCCAACTAGTTTGATGTGGCTCCACAAAATGGCTGAGCTTCAGGGTATTCATTTGGGCTTTCTCTCTGACAGGCATCTAAATTGTCTCATTCACAGGTTGGCTTAAAGCTGAGAGCTGTATGAACTTTTGAGCTAATAGAAGATGTCATCTAACAGAGTAACATCATTGACTGTGAAGGCTGTTTTTACCATTATGCTCAGAAGGATAAACAGCAGTGAGAGAAGCAAACTACAGGAACAGTGTCTGAGAGGCAGCATACAAATGAACTAAGCTTCTTGGTGAGGAGACCCTTTTTATTAACACAACCTGGAAAAACAGTTTTCTTATGAAACTTTTTCACATATACTATTGAAGTAACCATAATTACCCTTTTTGGATCAAAATTGTCTTTCACAGAGAAAGACTCCACTGCACAGGTCTGAGCTAGGCTATATTCAACAGTGGAGAAGATCGAGGCCAGGAAAACATACTGTGTGTATTTCATTCTGCAAGACAAAAGCGAACATGGAATTTTATTTCATGCAGTAGACATGGGCAGCTAGTGCTGTGCCTACAGATGTATTCCCTTCAATTTAAATTAGTTTCTTCTATGCTGAGTAGACTGCCAACTCCTCCACTGAGAAACCACCAGGCCATTGTGATACCTAAGTCCAGCAAAAAACTGATCATCACTGGCAATTTTTGCAGGTGTATTTGCTTGCCAATAGTAGTAGTATTGTAGTTCATGGCATTTTACATTATAAGTCAAGCCAGGATCTGGATAAGGTTGGTAAGAATTGATTTTTTTCTTTTTAATTAGTTGTTTTCACAAGAAGAAAAACGTTCTGGTGAGCTATGTAAATCACTGCAGGCTGTAAGGATGTTGTTTCTAATCATTTGATGGTAAAGCCCACTTTGCTTTCAAGCCAGTGAAGCCTTGAGAACTATTTCACAATGAACATCACTGAAACAGGCTCTTCCTAACTGGCTACTCTAATGGCAAGATACACCCTGGTATTGTCTACCCTCAGACCATCCATGGCTTCATTTGTCTCCTCAGGTATCCCAGCTCATCTGAAAGCCAACACATTTGTTTCTTGTGCTTTAGGAAGAAAGCACTGCATGTAAATTCTCACAGAATATTTGACCTTGAATACCTGTTCTGATGCCAAGCTAAACCACAATTATCTGAAACTTGCCTGCAGAATCAAAGTTAATCTACCAATCCAGAACTTCCACACACCCAACCAGCTACTCTGTTCCCAGCCACTGCCACAAAAGCTGCACTTCCCTGCTGCAAGAGGTGCTAATCTGGCCCACCTCTGCTGAAGTGAGACCTACCTGTTAGTGTAGAGATGCTGAAGATTCCTGAGACTACTCTTCTTCAACCTTTGGGCTGCAGTCAGCAGGAGAATTTTGTGTCAGCTGCCCTCCAGCTGCCTTTAAATAATGAATCTGCAAAGACATTAATTGGTTAATTTTGCTTGTGTGCCTGAATAAAACACTTAATCTTGGATAATCCATTATGTAAAAACCAACTGTAATCCTCACACTGGTGAGTCTGACTGCTGCACTAATACAGACACAGCTTTTACATAATGGAAAAAGCTGCCCAGAAAGCTAATAAGTCTGCTGATGTGATTGTACCACACCTTTGTCTCATTGAAGTCTGGCAGCTTCTGACACGTGTTAGGAGAATAAGCACAGAGCATTAACCAGAGAAACTCATGAACTATATATACTCATCTGCACAGACACATATTTGATGACTTGCGTGTGGTAGATATATAATTGGGTCTTCCAGTATCTGCATCGTTAAGTTAAGGTGATTCTTGCAAGAGTGGAAAGCTGTTATGCGTTACCTACTACAGGGAAAAACAAGTGCAGAAATAAAGATTATTTCCTTCATGTTCACATCAAAATCTCATAGTCCCCAGTTCTCCTGTGCACTAAAATATCTTTATACACATTTTTTTCCACCTGATCTTTACAACATTTCTAGTTACATAAAAACATTAGCTCTCTCTTTCCCAACATGTTCTCCCTGGAAGCCTTCCATAGGCACACAATAAAACACAAAAAGCTGAGAAGGCAGAAATGGCTAGAAAAATACTATTGGTAGTAAACCACGCCTGTCATTCTCACAATTTCCCCAAATGCTCAAAGAATGTCCCCAACTACAAAGGATGCTCATGTACTCTTTCTACCCAGGGTCACCTGGGAGATTGAAAACTTCAGACACTCATGGAGGAGCTGCAGCACTTGCACTTAATTCTCCCACTGGGTGCAGGGAATCCTTGGACATACCCACCTGGAGTGACACTGTAGCTGCTACAGAGTTAGTGCGAGGAATCCTGAACCTCCTGGTTCCAGCAATCTGGGCATTCAGAGTAAGGCTAAAGCCTCACACACATTTTTGATGTGTGTGACTTGCTGCAGAGATCACTTACATCCGTTTGCCTGGGAATTCCTAAGCAGAAACATATAACCTCATCTTGTAGCTGACATGAGCTGTGTTGTTTTCCAGGTATTTTGTTGAGGATTGTCCATTGTCTGGGAAAGACTGTTTTTCTGGCTGCCAGGGGAAGGTTTGATTTGGCCTCTGTGCATTGTAGGGAGGCAATGATGCTTTGAACGCACACATCTGGCAGAGGGACTGAGCATACCCATCTCACACCATTTGCATGTAGCCTGGGCAAGTTGACCTGATGGTAAGTGGGATAGAGAGGTGAGAGCATCTAACCCAGGCTGGGGGTGACCTGGAGCAACTGCCAAAACATGTCCCCCTCCACCTGATGGGAGGGCTGGATACAGCCTCCATGTCTTCCCAAGCCAAGGTGGGGCCATACCATCACACACAATGATCCCAGCTCTTTCTAAGTGCCTTTGGGGAAGGTGGAGCACTTGGGTGCTGGCCACTGTTATGCACAGTGGCACCTTCTTTTCCCCTCTTCTCCTTGGTATTTTGTCTCTGGGTTTATCCAGGAACACCAAGATCAGGAGATGTGGGGAGACAACATATGCCCCAGCTGCTGTGACAAGGTACTGGCTGGTTTGTGTCCTGGGCAATATGGATCTACTTCATCCTGCCTGGACCCCTTGGCCTAATTTTCTAGAAAGATGCCAAACAGCCATTTGAGAACTAATCCTTCAGCACCATATGTACTGTGCTCCAGGGCTGAGCAGGGTCCTTGAAAGGATTGCACAGCACTGAGTGTGAAGGTAACCAGCTTTGTTAATTCAGGCACAGCTCTTTACCTGTGGCCTTGCACACACTCTGCACTGCCCACCTTCAGCTCTCCTGACACATGCTCCTTGTACTCATGTCTTCTTCACAGCAGCATTTAAAGTGAGAGGAAATCAACAGAAAGACAATCTAATATCTTTAAAATGTATGGCCACTTAAAGAATGATGTAAAAACTAACTTAAACTTCTTTTTGAGGGCTGGATTCCCACTAGATTTTCAAAGGACTTTTTCCTGAGAGTGCAGAAGTGTGCTCTTCCACCCCAACCCACGCTAAAATTTGAGACAGAATGAACTGCAGTGTTTTCTGTAAAATAGAAGGGCTTCGAAACACTTATCACTTCATCTGTTTCCTACAAAACAGATTAGTTTATGTCCATGTGAGACATAGGTGACACTCGAAGCCATGCTTAGGTGACCACTTAATCCCCTGGGGATTAGAGAACTGCTAATAATAGCTAATCACGGCACAAGATTTTGGTTGGTGACCATAACATCTGTCACTGTATTATTTGCTGTTTGGAACAAGAAGAAAACAAAATCAAACTAACTTTTATTTTCATGGTATTATGGAAATTTTTGCTGGGCTTTGGAAAAAAAACCAAACCAAACCAAACCAAAACAAAACAAAACAAAACAAGGAAAAAACCCAACACCTAAGTATTGAAACATTTTTCTGGGCCTGTTAATTTCGATGTGACATGAAATGGTTCTTATAAAACAAAGGTGTGCGGCAGGGTCTGGTTGCCACAGAGTGTATCTAAGGGTCTGTTCCGGACCTGGTCATCAAAATTGGCTGGTTTTTCAGTAGAAATGGTGACCTGACCAAATAGAATGTATATTCATTGTACTGAACTCAGCACAAGACTGTTAGTATTGATGAATAGTGGTGAAACAGGTATGCAGACAAGATGATTATTCTTATCTTCATTCCTATTCTATAAGATAGAGCAGTAGCTTTTGGATTTCTGACCTGTAGCAGCCCCCCACCTTCTGCCTTATTATTGGAATAAGCATTGGGTAAACTGCTCTGGGCATTACTGCAACTGCACTCCTGGTTCGGATTTAGCAACATGTGCTAGCTCAGCAGCCTATGGCACAGGATGAGATCTCTAAATAGCCTCCTGCATCAGACAATAAGTTCCCTGCTGTCCAACTGGCAACAAAGTTGTGGGCTTGTTTACCAGGATGCTGTAGAACAACTCCATGTAGAAGCATTTTGAGTTGCCCTTGACAGTTACCATTATTGCACTGTAAATCTGGAGGATTTCCTTTTCTAGCTTTAGATTCATGCTGCTGAGGACACAGGGCTTCTTCCTTCTGAGGTGTCACACACATGTGCCTGCATTGCTGGAGGACTTATGTCCCTATCCCAGGTCTGCCAAGGACTGAGAGGACAGCAATAGTCTGCTCTACTCCCTCACCAGGCTGGGAAGCAGGAGAAATAAGATTTTCCCATAGTGGCACACAACATGAAGGCATTTGGCTAAGAGGTTCTCAGATTCTGTAACTTCTGCCCAGAAATGTTGATCTTTCCTGATACAGAGTGATGCAATACAGAGGAAGAAGAAATAAATGAATTTTTTTCACCTGTGGTTCAAGGGTAAGGTTCTTGGGTGTGTTAGATCATTAGATAAAAAAGCATCATAAATCACTGCCTCATGAATTTCAAGGCACCATTCAAATACCTCAGAGCTTGAAATTATGTAAATGGACTTCTGATGTATCATAGTGTCACTTTTGCTAAACATATTGATGGACAATTGGTAGGGTAGGGACTCACATGGTTCTGTGAACACAACACACCTCAAACACAGCAGACACTTGTGTTTTCAGCCCCAGTTCTCAAGTGAAAGCAGGACACTGCTGAAAGCACGGAGGAATCCAAGAGCTTCAGCTTCTCTGCCACAGTGGGTAGCCATCCTGGGATGAGTGCTTTTCTCAGGGCCATATCAGAGGCTTGGCAGCAAAACTAAGTTACAAACTCTCTCCTAAGTCCTTCAGCATTGTGCTGCCTTGGCAGCACAGCATGAATGCAGAACAGACTAAAATCTCTCCTGAAGTAGGATTTCGACATACACAGATCTTTCTGGCCAAAGAGTTCAGGTTTTGTGCCATCTCCTGGTTTATGCACAACTGTGTGGACAATGCTTGCAGCTTGAATTGTGAGCTGCTGGATTTCTCTCTCAAAGCCACTATGGTTTCCCTAATGGCCCGTTGTTACTCTGTACCAAAAGACCGCCCACATCTGAGGTAACCTGATGAAAAAGGGACCTTTTTTGACTATCAAGTAAAGAAATAGATATTTTGGTCTTTGATTTCTAGTATTTACTGCTAGGCATGCTGTTGACATATCTGTACACATATCTGTATTTACTACTATTGCTGTCCATTTGCAGACATTGGCAGGTTTGTTCCTTTTAAAGATATAGAATTTGTCTTTTCATGCCAATCCACCAGCTCCTGGAGGGCTGAGATCAGCCCTTTCGTCATGGGGAGCCTGGAGAGCCTGCCCTTTCAGTGTAGACAAAGACAAGGACAGTGGCATCTGCAAGCACCAGGGGAGTTCAGCTGGATGGGCCTAAGGTCTTTGCACTTGGAGACATCTGTAGTATCCATGGCCTGATACTATTATTTCCTGGGGGAAGGCAGGAGGAAGGGGGTTGTTCCTTTGAGGCAGTGAGTATCCTCTGAAAAATTTGCAGTGAACTAGCAAACTGGAATCTGTTTAATCCCATGATGTCTGAGAATGTGTGCAGTTTCCAATTCTGGTTCTTTTTCTGTTCGTGCAACAAAGAAGCAGCTTAAAACCAAAAAGGCAGGAATAAATGTATAAGCTCTAACTTGTTTTGAAGCACAATGTAGTAGCGGTACAAGGTATGTCCCCCATTACATATTGTAGACAGCAAGTGCTGCCTCCACATTATAGCTCCAGATTACTCCAACAGGGTATTTACAGCTCCTTATCTGGCATGCATCTCAAGGTGTTTTACAAAAGTGGTAACCGCTGGCACAGAGCTTGAGCAGTTCTATAAGACAGGATGTCCACGCCAGCCTTGATCTTGGATTTAAAAGTTAAAGCCAGAAACACAGATTACTAAAGCCAGGGGAATTTGTATGTGTGTGCAGCGAAAGGTGCCAGGCACCTGGTGATAGTTAGCAGTAGAGGACACAGTTTCCAGCTTCAACAGAAGGCAGGAATGCAACAAGGAGGGGAAGTCTTAGGTCAGAGCACCCCTCTGCACTACAAGGAGGGGACAGTTGTGAACATAAGGCTGGTGAGTGAGTCACAGAGGAGTCACAGAGCTACAGAATAGGCCAAAGGCCTTGACATACAGCTGCATTTCAGCTTTGTATCTCTGCATCCCCTGTGGGAGAAAAGGATGGACTTCAATATAGTGCTTTGGAAAAGAGAAAAGAACTGCGAGGGGTTTTTTGCTAGGTAATCAAAAACGATAAAATTATTTTTTTTTCCAGGGAGAATTTTATTTGTTTTGTGCTTTAAAGTCCTAATTTTCTCTGAAGCTGCAAGACCTGCAGATAAATCTTCCAAGGACAGGAAATGTCACTGTTTACACCATGGCATGCTTCTTGTCAGCTGAGGGCACTTATAGAGCAAAGAAATTTATTTTACAGAGGAGCCCAGAGGTTCAGGCCAGCTCTCAGGGTCACAAAGTGTTGCCACCTCTGTAAACTTGCAAGGGGAATACACTTAACCTGAAGACCAAGCTTATGCCCCCTTCAGACTGAGCAGTATGCCAAAAAAACTGACAAGTGCAGTGTTACCTCAAAGAGATACTAATGTCCATTAAAAGTACAACCACTGCAGCAGCATCTACTGCAGGAGATGAATGTTAAGCATCCCTCTCCCCACAAGCAGTGAAAAACAAGACTGCAGTGTGCCCAAACACCATAAAAATCTCTGCAAGACAGCCTGCAGTTCTGTGCCTGCAGTCTCACCATGGAGAGCAACAGCTATGCTTGTTAACAACCAGTAAAACACCTGTATGACCAATGCTGTTGCTGGTCTCTGGATTATGAGTCCTCTTTCATGCAGCCTTATACACCTTTACATTGTTCTACAGTCTGCACTGAGTCTATATGTTCTCTCCCAGCTTCTTCTCAAAATTTCTTGCCATAATTTCTTCTTACCCATGGTGGCTTTGCTCATTCCAACACTTCTGGTTCCCCAGTTGCTCATATTTATCCATCCTTTCATTTAAAGCCACTTTCTGTGATTGCTTCCCTGTGCCCAGCATTGACACCTCATCCTCACAAGGCCTAACCCTCAGACCCCTGCCTCTCCATTGTCCCAGTATGCCATCAGCTTCTTTCTAAACCCACCTGATCATGTATTTCTCTGAGCATCTTCTCCACCCTTGTGGCCATGTTTCCCACAAATCACTTAGCTAGGTTGCTGCCATTTTCCTCTGCAGATGTCTGCAAACATTTTCTTTTCTTAGAGCCTCATCTTTTCATCATTTCCACCAACAATGCAGTAGCAAACCTACTTCTGGATAGATCTGAGTATCTATACTGTGTTATTAGTTTTCCTTATTAAAGTTTCATTTTTCTCCACCACTGTATTTTCCTTAATTCCATGTCCAGAGTATTTGGGGAGATGTTACATAAGAAGTGCGTATGATAGAGTTTGGATGTTACATAAGAAGTGCGTATGATAGAGTTTGGGAAGAGTTTGATGATCTTTTTTGTTCTTCAGCTTCACAGGACATTTGACCAGCTAAGTAATCTTCTTACTCAAGGTTCAGTGATTTGTACTAAGAGCTTTGGATACAATCTGTCAATTGGAAGATAGTAAACTCATGTAGTCTTACTGCAGAAATTGCTGTTGCTACTATACTGTAATATTTTTTTAAACTAAACCTTCTCTCCAGAAAAACAGGAGGAAGAGAATCTGTGCATGTTTACAATGTGTACAAGGAAGGTAAAGAGAATGTCAGATATAGTGGACTTATTCAAGGCTTAGGCACATTTCTAGTCTTCTGGCATGGCAAACTTACCTTTTGTTTAAGTTGTCTCTCACAAAAAAACAGCCATACTTTCGAAGTCCCAAAGTGACTTAAGTGCTACAGTGGAAGTGCAGGGCTAACACTTTTGGAAACCCAGGACATGTGAGGTGCTGGGCAGTGCAGAGTCCAGCCTCTTACATCCTATCATCTCCTTGAGTGAAGTAACAAGTACTCTTATATCTCCTCTTAAGAGTAGGTAGTTATTAAAAAAAAAACCAAACACAAACAAACAACACACAAACCCCTAAACTTTTCTTTTAAAAGTTTGCAAGATTTTGCATATAGGGAGAGGTCTGTTTGTTTGTTCCCAGAAATAAAATAAAACAATTGAAAGCTAGCCTTACGTTAACCTGAAGAGGTACTTTCAGAATCTTCAACTGGCGCAATTTGAGGACACTTTGGCTAGCTAACCTGGCATGCCTACTGATCATTGCTTCCTTGGAACATGCTACTGATATAAAGTGAAACTCCATATTTATTTGTGTATTTATAGCACCACCTCCTTTCCATTAAGAAAATGGAACCATTGAGATTTAAGGACTCTATTGAATTGGTGTAATTCACCAGTGCAATACTTCAGTTACTACGCTACTTTAAAAATATTTTTCCAAAATAATTAATAAAGGAAGAATGATGTTCCCTGGTCATGACAATATGGAGCAAATATTCTTGCCAAAATGCAACCAAATGCACTTGCCCAGGCTGGCTATAGGAAGGTTCAGGTACCCATTTGTCCAGCCTGCCAAGGTACCTCTGAAGACTGCCATCTCTGCCCTCAATTTGGTGCCCTCCCCAGACTTGTATGAGTGCCTTCCACTCCTTGTCCAGCTCCCACTTTCTTGCCCAGGATGCCTGCAGAGAGGCTGCTGATGGCCCCACTGGCTGGGGTGGTGATTGCAAATGGGGCCCCAGTAGTGCATGGCATGAGGATTGAGAGCCCAGGGGCAGGGTCATGCTGTGCTGCTGTGGAGGGGAAGAAAGAGCCAGAGGAGGGTGCTGAGCAAGAGCCCTGAGGTTTTGCATGTTAGCAACCTCTGTGTGGCTGGAGAAGCATGTTGGACTTTGGGGGCAGAAGAAGACCCTGGCCCAGGAGAGGTGAGGGTGACAGCTCTGAGCCTTGCTGGGCTCCCACGTCTCCAAGCAGAAAAGCTTATTCTTGAATACAAGCAGGTGGCATGAGAATATTACTTGGTAAATCAGATAAGCTGCAATCTTGTTATGCCAGCGGATGAGTGGGTCAGAAAGGTTTGAGTGTAGCTGTCAATACAGCATCCTGTAAGGATAATGTCTAATCAAATTAATCACTCACTGCTCCCCTCCTCACAGCCTCTTGGTTAGGAGGAAAATATTGTTCCCACAAAGCAGGGGCAAGAGAATCTTCAGACCTAACGTCCCCAGTGCTTGTCATCACCCCTCCTGCTTTGTAGGTAGCATCTGCACCACCTGCTTGGGACACAGCCCCTCAAATGGCTCTAACAGTACTCCTGCTCTTGGGCAGTATGTTTTGCTCCATGTCAGATGCATAATTTGACTTCACAATTGAAGTGTCCATCCTAGGACTGGGAAGAAACTGTGATAGGAGTTGTTGAGAGGGGAGGATTTATATTCCCAGAGATTCCAGCTCATTTTCACCAGCCACCAGCCATGCCTTGAGGTCAGCTTAATTTGAGATTTCCATTTGAAACACTCTTTAAAGGACATCCATCAACACCCAACAAGGCAGAGGTCTTAAGCCAAAACTATAATTCAGTTTTAAAGCTATTAAAAACATATGTGTGCAACCACACGTGCTCAGATATTATTACGCTGTGTGAGAGCCTAGTGCAAGTTTCATAAAATAGCAGCCTCATCCTCCTCCAAAATCCTTCATTGTCCACCTAAGTCCAATCAAACAGCATTATCCTGCTGCAAGCTGAGACAGTAGCCACCTCGGTTATCATTGGCATGCCAGCAGTGGCTTTCATGGTGCCACCTAAGTTTCCCTGAAGGCCTAGGGAACACCTGCAGCCTTTGCACCGCGCTTTAAATTCTGTGTACATCAGCCCAGATACAGTACACCCTTCTCCAAGGGGTTTTCTCTGGCACTGCTGGCTCCCTTTGCACACATGCTTTAGATTTCCACATGCTGTTCCTGCATGGTTTCAATTCCACAGCAGTTATACAGCCCTGGCTTGGCTCAACTAGAATTGCCTCAGTTTCTCCACTTCTGCAGCTATAAACTTCAGTACTTTGGGACATTAATCCTTTCCTCTTGTTAAGTTTCAAATACTGAGGGCAAAGGAAAGAACTGTGCTTGGATTTTTTATATTTTGATCCTGGAGTGTCACTGTTGGACACTGCTTGTTTTTCTTACAAATGTTTCAAAACAAAAACATTTATCTTGAACTGAACAGAACATTTCATACCAAACAAAGAATGAATATTTGGGAGGTTTGGATCTGAAACAGTGACAACTTCAATATGAATAGTTCACCCATTTGCAATTTTTAAGCTCCCAAACTATTTTCCAGAGCCGAAAATCACATACAATACTTTGCATACCCCAGAATATAGCCACTAAACCTGTCTATGTCAGTAGAACATAAAACATAAAGCACATATACATAAAGAATGAAGCCATACAGCCTGGAAAACACCATATGCTACTGAGCATAAAGGACCTTCTGTTCCAAAATAGGGCATCCTGAGTATATCCTCTGATTGTGCTGAGCTAACTAGTTCTGTGCTGTGATACCCATTTCACGCACAGCCTTATTCCTGGACATTGAAATAATTCAGAGAAGTAGCTATAAGACCCCAGAAGACCAAATCAGACCTCTTGGCACAGGGAAAATCCAGTAGATCAGCAAAGTTGAAGGACCAGAGTATGGTAGATTGTAAAAGGAGCTGCCCTCAAGTTCAGACCTTCTTCAAGGTTCAGGTGATAGGAAACGTAATTCCCTTGGGATACCAGAATCCAAAATCCATTATTTCCCTTGCATTTTTTTAGTTGGTTTTACTTTACCCTGTCCTATCTTCTCCCATTCACTGCAGGATGAAACAAGGCTTGTACTTTCACAGAATTACAAAATGTTAGGAGTTGAAAGGGACCTTGAGAAATCATCTAGTCCAAGCCCCCTGCCTGACCAGGATCACCTGGATTAAATCACACAGGAATGTGTCCAGATTGGTCTTGAATGTCTCCAGAGAAGGAGACTCCACAACCTCTCTGGGCAGCCTGTCCCAGTGATCTGTCAACCTCACAGTGAAAAAGTTCCTCCTTATATTAAGATGGAACTTTTATGTTTCTGTTTGGAACCATTTCCCCTTGT
>VXBZ01006468.1:40414-65563 GCA_013399135.1 Heliornis fulica
CTGAGAGAGTTGGGGCTGTTCAGCCTGGAGAAGAGGAGGCTCCAGGAAGACCTTCTAGCTCTCTGCCAGTACCTCAAGGGGGCCTACAAGAAAGATGTGAAGAGGCTGTTCAGTAGGGCCTGTTGTGACAGGACAAGGGGTAATGGTTTTAAAATAGAGGGAGGTAGATTTAGATTGGATATTAGAAAAAAGTTCTTTACTGTAAGAGTGTGGAGCACTGGAACAGGTTGCCCAGAGAAGTGATGGATGCCCCATCAACATGCCCCAGAGACATTCAAGGCCAGGTTGGATGAGGCCCTGAGCAACCTGATCTAGTTGGGGGTGTCCCTGCTTCTTGCAGGGGGGTTGGACTAGATGACCTCTGGGAGTCCCTTCCAACTCTAGCCATTCTATGATTCTGTGATTTTATCTAAGACATTCAGTCAGTCAGTTGAACCAACAGCTTTTCCTACTGCATCGCCAGTGATCCAGAGAACTGAAAGAGGGAATAGGGGACAATGGAATTATAAATAATAAATTTGTAGACTTTTCACTTTGTTTCCACTGTTTTACCTGTGATCTTCTGGAAGGATTTGTCTCTTAACTCCCTGCCCCTGTACTTCCTTGGCTTTCTGTGAGGGTGTTCACCTACTGTTTTGGAGGCAATTAGGGATGGATTAGCGTCTACCTCTTCTGTCTTCCCAAGGACTTTGCTACCTGTCTCCCTTCTGAAGTCCAGACCCACCTATATAAGCATTTCAAATACTGTTATATCAGCTCCTTCTCTTGACACCCTCTTCCCAAGTACCCACAGTTACCTTTGGTCTGGTTTGTACAACTCCTGGCGGTAGTGCCAAGGATCTTTACTGCTTTAACAAGTGAGTCATCGTTATCTTCCAGCAACAAGGTGGATGGGGCTTAGGATCCCTCTGTTGCCCTGTGAGGGAAACTCTTGTTCATAGTTTATTTCCCCTGAAGAGGAGTAGCCTCCATGGCATTCTGCTTATTTTGTTTCCCAGAATGATGCTGTCCCTTGCCTGCAGTTCACACATCATGGTGGCTTCATTGATATGAATAATATAGCTGTATCAATCACAGCCATAATTCCCACCCTTTCTCTACTCATATCAATGAGGAAAATTTTTCTACCTTCCTGGGTGTCCCATTTGGTTGGTTGGCTGTTGTTATTTTCCTGAAGGGCTTCCCATGATTTCTCAGAGTATTTCAACCCGGCCACCCCAACCTGAAGGTCTCCAGATTCCTTCATAGAGGGATGCCACTAAGATACATGTTATCCTTTCCTGATTCTTACTGGAAAGAAGAACAAACAATTCAAATTCAATTGAAATCTTGGAATAAAGCATTGTCTATTCGAGAATTTGAGAAGAACCCTTACAAAAGCAAAGAAAGAAAGAAAGAGGGAGTCCTGAAAGAGCAGCATTATCTCACAAGTTTATTTCTGACCACTGCACTCTTTTGTGAAGAATACACTTCCTACTAGTGCAGGGAGCTGGGAGAGCAGAAATAATAAGATGCTCACCTTGTTAGCCAAGGATTAGGCCCAAGCAGTATATATTTAATTAGACTTTAAAGAGCTTATTTCAATGTTATGAGATACAGTTCTTCCCTGTTGCTTCTGCCTCAATATAGTTGTTCCAGTGAGCGTTCTGCTTATCAAGAGAAAGGAGAGTGTTTTCAGATATTGTGAGTACTTAGTTTTTGTTTGCATTTAGATTAAGAAGAAGAAAGTTGACCCAAAGCTCTTGTAGAGGTCATCTAATCTGTTTCGTTGAGAAGATCTGTCCTCCCACAGACTCACCTTCGGCACTATAAAGGAATACCTCTTCCTGATGACAAGCTCTCTTTGCAGTGTTACCTCATCCTTGGTCATTCTAGAAGCAACACCTATTACAAAAATCTAGGAACTACATCAGAAACTAAAGTGCTGTTTGTATAGACCACATCCTTGGACCACTACCTACCACAAGACCCAGGGCATTCACAATGAGCATTAGTGAAGACGACGTGGAGAAGTTTCTTGATGGCAACCCTGCTTTTGCCAAGCAGTACTTTGAGAAGAAACTAAGAACAGAGTCTTGGGATAACAATGAGAGTGACATCCTATTTGAGTTGATCCAAGACATGCAAGAAAGCATCAACATGGAGAAGGTTGTTTTCAAGACCTTGAGAAGAATCAGTTTCCTTATTCATGCTGACCGCTGTAGTCTTTTCATGTACAGGCAGAGAAATGGTACACCTGAACTAGCGACAAGGCTTTTCAACATTCAAGAGGGAAGTACACTGGAGGAATGTCTGGTCTCCCCAGACTGTGAGATTGTCTATCCGTTGGACATAGGCATTGTGGGCTACGTTGCACAAACTAAGAAAACTATGAACATCAAGGATGTCAGTGAGGTAGGTTTGCCATTTATTTGTTCACTTGGTAGAAGAAAGGTTCACATGCCTGCTAGTACAAAGCTGTCAAGAGGTAGCAGGGCATTTTAGTGCTCGGTCAAACCTCTTGCAGTGTAATGGCTGAGTGGTGGAAACCAACGCACCAGGAGCAAGTCTGTAAGTTGCTTCCAGCTTCATTTATGGAGTTGGGTGAAGCTAAGCACATTAATTAACCTGGGTTTTAATGCTGCAGCCAAGTGCACTGTCACACCTTGCCTGCCTAGTTAAAAAAAAAAAAGAAAAATCACATATAGGCCAGCAGACGAGAGGTACAGTCAGAGTTGTGCTTAATAGAATTTTCCACACATATGTGTATTCCATGAGTAATTGGCAGAGAGAGAAAAATCCTTTACAGCAAGCCCAGAGAGGTTTTTCCACCATGAATAAAATTTGAAAACGTTTGGTGTCTGATGGAGCTTGGGCCAAGGGCCTGTAGAAGTGCTTTTACCAACCAGAGGGTGTGGACCTTAGAGCAGGTGGGTTAGTTAACCTGTGTACAAGTGATCTTCATCAGAAACAGCAAGAGATAAACTTTGACCAAAAATCCTCTTTCAGCAAACAGCACATACTGCAATGCCAGGTGGGATACAGGGAATTTCAGTGTTTTATGCCTTCACAACAATATTTACTTGCCGTGCCCCTGAGTTGAATCATAAAACTTTGAATGGCAACAATAACAATCCACTTGTTCTAATCATAGGTAACTAACTAAAATCCATGTGACCCACATATGGCATTTGGGATTACTCTATTGTTTGCTTGTTAGAAAGATACCATCTGTCTGTCCATTTGTTGCTCAATACCAGCATATCAAAATGCTTCAGCAAAATCTTTCATGTCCTCCACAGAACATATTGAGACATTGATTTGGTCTTGCAACCATTTGTTGTGAAGGGGGAATAAAAAAAAAGGCATAAAACTGTAAACTTTTTAAAGCTCTCTGGCTTCAGACATTTCTCAAAAAATATGGAAGGATTTCAGTGCTGTGAGTCAAGTGCTGCACTCCAACTCTGTCTCAGGCATTGCCATAATGCAATTCTTCTGAAGGGTGCCCAGAGACTTAACACTCAATTTACCCCAGTTGGCAGAGAAGGTCAGCAGTGGGGGAGGTATGGAGAGAAAGTGCATTAGGGAGTAGCTGTTCTTTCTGGTGCAGTCTTCTGAATATGATCAGATGTGAGGACCTTTATGTAAAAAGATATGTAGCTGACAAATAGGGAGAAGGTCTTGGGTTAGCAAGACCATCCCTGCACTCCCTATCGACTGGTGATGATGGTATCAATAAGGCCCTGTGCAGGCAAGGTGGTAGGTCACCTGCCTTCCCTTTCTCTGCTTTCTGTTATTTTGGGATGGGGGACAGCAACATTCATGTAAGTAACAACTGGTTGTGTTCCCTTCGTGTTACCCCTATAGCATGACCTAGCACTCTCCTGGTGACTTGAATGGCCATTCCCTCACAGGCAGGCAAAGTCCATAGTGATTCTATCTGCACGTTGCATCACCTGCCAAAATGTTATTGGGTCAAAAGGGGGGTGGGTTGCTCTCAGGGGTAGAGGCAGAATGCAAAAAACCATGTGCTGCTGTTTCCAGCTGCATCCTCCATGGGGATACCTTTCCTACCATCTACTGTCCCATGCACAAAGGCCCAGTGACACAGGAGAAAATGCCTGGGAGAATGTATTCAGGATAAATGAGGGTTAGATGGCTTCATGGAGGCTGCAAGCTGGCCCAGGCAAAAACAGAAGAAAAATGAAAATGAGCTTCCCAATGATTGTACCAAATACCTCTGGTTTATAAATTGTGGCTGCGTGGCACTGCAGGGAACTGTCTGTACCCTCTTCTGAGTGTTAACAGAAGTCAGAGGAAAGGACGGAGGACATACTCTGAAGGATGCCAGTGATCTGAGGAAAACCAGTGGAGAGCTTTCTTGTTTTGAAGGAGTTTGATGTGTCAAAGCTTATGATTTGCAAGATCTTTGCAAAAAGTGAATAAGCGTATGTGTGGCAGTCAGAAGCCACAACCTTATAATCAATTTCGTGTTAATTTCTCTTTCTCGATATTTCTTTAAACAAATCTTTCATCAGGCAGCTGACTTTGAGACTCTGCTTTATACTTGGTTTTAAGACTACAGACATCCTGGAAAATGCTTAATTTGTAAATTCTTTATTGAACAGTGTACCCAGTTCAGTCCTTTTGTTGATGAGCTCACCGACTACACTACAAAAAGCATCCTTGCAACACCCATCTTGAATGGCAAAGATTTAGTTGCTGTCATTTTGGCTATTAATAAGCTGAACGGCCCATACTTCACCAGCTCTGATGAAACAGTAAGTGGTCAGTAGCTCAGTTTTTATCAAGCAGTTGTCGCTTTTGCCATGTAACACTTCTGCTTTAGTGAAGCTCCCCTAGTGTAAATTTCCTTATAGGGGAATCACAGTCAAACAGAAGCAGCTTATTATGAGGACGCTTATCTCATAAATCTTTCAGGGAAGTTACAGTGGGATAAGCTTTATCTTAGACCAGTGCAAAGCAAAGCATTTATCCAGGGGAATTACCACGACGTTGCTAAAGGGGTGTTATGAAATCCAGTATACATGAGGCTGCTACTGCATTCTACTCAATCTCATTGTTTGCTGTTTCAGCTTTTCCTGAAGTACCTGAATTTTGCCTCACTGAACTTGAAAATTTATCACTTGAGTTATCTTCACAATTGTGAGACTCGAAGAGGCCAGGTAAGCTTGAAAATGCAGATTAGACCTTCTGATTCCGAAGGTGTAACTAATCTGCTCTAGGGATTTGTGCCCGAAAAACGGACAGAAAAAGGTGCCCTCATCTTTCAGATACTGTTCATCCCCAGTCCTTCATTAGTCTATCTTTCTGCTGCTCTTGGCAAAACTGCAGGAGCTGAGGCACCAGCTTCAGCAGGACTGAGCTCCAGATGTATTTTCTCCTTATCTGCTTATTAAAGAGTGCTATTTAATTTCTTCTCAGTGACAGTAAACTTATTCTTATATGTCTGTTGTAGTGGCTTCCCTCAGCCAAATTGCACATAGAAAAGGGTTTTAGGGTATCCTGAACTGCAAAAACCCAGCCACCATTCTTTTCCATGACTTTCTATGAAAGGACTCGAATTTATTGGGTTGGAGGCAGCAGACAACTGGTTGTTTTTGAAGAAGACATGTAGTCTCATTAATGCTTTATGGCAGCCATGCTCTTCCAGGTGAATGTCCCCATGAGGGATAAATGTTTCCTTAGGCAGCGTGGTTGCAGAGTAAAAGCTTATTTTAGAAGCCTTTGGGACTGCAGTTATACTTTCTAATTCATGTTCCTCATCTAATTTTTTCAGTAATCAAAAACAGGAAGTGTTCAGGTGATACAGGCACAAGACAGTAGGGAGTAATGCAACTAAAGTAGAACTAGCTAAGATCTATCCTGTTGAGGGCTTAGCAATAGGCCCAGGAAAGGTAAGGAAGGAGTGAGGAGACAAAGTGAGGATCCAAGAGAAGAAATGCCTAATGTCACCCGCTGAACCCAGGAGCACTGCGTTCATGTGTCACTGATGCATCAGGAGGTCACACAGGGAGGTAGTAAAGCAGGAACCACACACAAGACACACTGCTAATTCCATTAGCAGTTTGGTTGGCAGACCTTTGGCCATCTAGATCTAAAAGGTCTGAGTGAGCATTAGTATGGTTCGCTGTGTTAGACTTACAAGCATTGAAGTGCAGAGTGAGCAAACAACATACTCAAAGGTGGTCTGGGATTTTAATATTGCACTTCCCAACTGTAAAGACTGGGTTGGGGGCACTATAAGTAAAACAGCTTGTCCAGAGGCAGTTCTGTCTGCTAGTGCACACATAACGTGTAAAAGTCTTATAAGAACACCATGTCAACGCATTCTGGCCAACTTCTTTACATCATTCCATGAAGTGGCCATTCTTCAGGTAGTCTTTTTTTTTCAGTCCTCCTTACTGGGCTTTCAGCATTACTTATTGCTTGTGCTTTAAAATGCAAAAAAATGCTAATTTTCCTCTAATTTTTTGTATAACACCACCATTATCTTATCTGAAGGGGTGCTCAGAGGCCAGTGACATTGATCACGTAAGATTTTATAAGAGTGGAAAAATTATCCCAAGTTACAGATTATGAAACAGAGAATGATGCAGCTCAGAATTGTCAAAAATATCTACTAGGGCCCAGCAAGGAGTTGAGCCATCTTTTCTGATTGTGGTCTTGTACTTCTTATTCAAGCCAAGGGTCTGGTCAGCCTCAGGTAGAAGCTCTTGGTGTTTCTGAAGCACTGCTCCCAATGTCTCCTGGGCTCAGAAAGCAAAGCACACATCCTCAGACATAGGCACTTATGTATTAGCTAAGCTAGACAATTGTACAGGTGGCTTCCTTACCATTTCAGAGAAAATTAAGTTCTTCCATAGGGCCTCAGACACCCTCCTTGTGCCTCCAGAAATACTTTCCTAATTAGTTGCATAATGCCCATTTTTGCAAATGAAAGATCCTAATAGCAGCAATTTCCTTATGGGTAGATCTTTGGGGCAAAGTATGGGAAAAGGATCATAGGTTGCTGTGCATGCAAAGGAACTGTGCAAAGGCTTTGACAAGAGTGTTAAATGGAATATTTCCAACTCCAGCCTCTGGAATTTGAGACATTTTTGTTGTTAATTGGTTTTGAATGCAATTTTTTTACTTATGGGTATAAATGTAAGTTGGACAATTGCTTTATCTGGCACCACTTTTTTTTTTGTGTGCTGTATTTGTCAGAATGGACTTTCATATAGCACTCCGTGATAACCTGACTCTTCCTCAGTGTGCATCTTCCCTTCATAATGCCCAGTGTGAATAAGCAATGCAGTATTTTCCAGTATATGCTGCTATTGCATTTTTCAGGAACTGTAGCATATAACCTCATTTTCCTTGTTAACTCCAAACATATTTGGGAATCCCAGCTCTCAAGAAGAGGCTCTGAAAACATTTAGATTTTTTCCTGCAGGTGCTCTTGTGGTCAGCCAATAAGGTTTTTGAGGAACTGACAGACATTGAGAGGCAGTTCCACAAGGCTTTCTACACGGTGAGAGCATACTTGAACTGTGACAGGTACTCAGTAGGTCTCCTGGACATGACGAAGCAGAAGGTGAGTGTTCATATGTGTGTTATACATCTTTCTGCACTGTTGTTATCCACTGAGGGGTGGATAGAACAGCTGAAGTGTAAGCTCTCTTTGAGTCATTATTCCTGCTTTAGTTGGCTTGGTTTTATTCCATCATGCAAATGAAAAGCCTAGGATAGAGAAGAGAGGGAATGGGAAG
Source organism: Heliornis fulica (assembly GCA_013399135.1). Taxonomy (NCBI): domain Eukaryota; kingdom Metazoa; phylum Chordata; class Aves; order Gruiformes; family Heliornithidae; genus Heliornis; species Heliornis fulica. Next base: position 48,169 of record VXBZ01006468.1, read on the forward strand.
AGCTTGTTGCTGGAATGGGACTGTTGAAGTACCTGGAGGCTGGGAAGACAAAGGAAGGGCAACCTTTTCTGACCACAGAAATCCTATTCAAAGCCTGCAAAATAAGCCTCACAAAGTCTTAGGGTATCATAGAATCATAGAACACTTTGGGTTGGAAATGACCTCAAAAATCATCTAGTTCCAACCCCTCTGCCTTGGGCAGGGACACCCTCCACTAAACCGAGTTGACCAAAGCCAGAAGTATAGTGAGATGATTGTGGAAACTCCCAGCAGCAAAGAAGCAGCCTTCCTCATGAACTCATCCAAGTGTGCTTGTGACCCAGGCTTTTAGATAAAATTTGGCTTCATACAAATGCAAACTGACAGAAGCTGCTGCAGCTGTGATTTGATCTAATTGTTTACAGCTTTAGCCAGCTTTATGTGGGAGTTACACATAATCCTTGTGCTCTGCTCTATTCCATGGTCAGGCTGACTGAGGCTACCATGGACTTGGATCTCTGCCATATTCTCAGGACCTTTATAGCATGCTGTCTTGCAAACAGTTGTATTAAAAGATCATTAGTGTGCTAAAGACACTTTGATCAGCATTATAAAATAGCCTAAGGGTAAGAAACATAACTTTAGCAAGCTAACAAACAGTACATCATCCCTGTAGTCACATTCTGGAAAATGAAGAACATATGAACTATTGACAGCCCATGTTATTCACTGAGTGAAGCAGCATCCTGTGTATAGGCAGCATATGACTAAATACGGCAAATAATGCACATGAAGTTTCCTGATTTAGATAGATCATTCTGCTGCCTAGTATTAACCTAGTCTTGTTATTTCATGCCTTTTTTACACAGTATCAAGACCAACCTGGTAGAGCAGTGATTACTTTGAGTTTCAAGGTAGAGAGCATTTTTCAGCTCTAAAAAAATGCATCTTTTTCAGGAATTTTTTGACCTGTGGCCAGTCCTGCTGGGAGAAGTTCCCCCCTACTCTGGACCTCGCACCCCCGATGGCAGAGTATGTGACAGCCACATTTCTTAAACTCCTGTCTGGATGGATTGCCTCACCATTAATTCTAACACCACTCCTCTTGTTATTTGCAGGAGATTGTCTTTTACAAGGTCATCGATTATATATTACATGGAAAAGAAGACATCAAAGTAATCCCGTAAGTGACCCGTATCTGTGTGGTAGCTACTGACAAAACATGTAGCTCCAAACAGTGCTCCTTATGATTTATGGACCCTCATGAGGAGATATGCCATGGGCCAATAAGACATTAGTAAGAGCACCAGAATGTTGGTGCTTTGACTCACATTTCTGTGGGACAAAGATCTCCTTCAGGGCATCAGGACCTTGGCTTGCAGGTCAGGCTCTGAAAGTCACTGCAACCAATGATGCATTTTAGAAGCAGAATTGAACTACAATTCTGCCATTCTCCTTGCCTGGCTGAGGCATCATTTCTCATTGGTGCCTTTACTGTGTCAGTGAGTGATCCTATCCAAATTGCCCTGGTGTTGGGCCATCAGTTGTCTGAGCTCTGCCCCTCATCCCTCTGTACCCTTCCAGTCTGTCTTGGTGACTCCTGCCCTCCTGTCTATCTTCTAGCTTCTTCTCTCTTATCATTCAGTCACTGGTCTCATCTCAAGGCTATCCTTGGCTTTTTATACTCTCTTGACACCACACTAAAACTCCCTCTTTCAGAAACCCACCCTCTCCTCTTGCCACTGAATTTTTTGGAGGAGCTTTAAGCACCATGAACAAATTTGACACATCAGGAGTTTTGCTCTTTGGTGGTCACACTACTTTGCATGGGTGTCAGTGCTGCAGAAAAGGCCTCCATTGCTTAGATACAGCAGCCTTTGAATGCTCAGGCTGGCAGATACCCTTAGCTAAAGAACTTTCTTCTATTGTTCTCTGTGCTGAAGGTCTGATATGTGGCCCCAGGAGTATATTTTTTTCCTAAATACCTGCAGGCTGTGATGTTTTAGGAATTATTCAGTATTAAATCCTTAAAGGAGAAGTATTTACATATGTGAAAAAAAGTGTTGCTTGAACACATAAACTCTTTAAGGTAACAGGACTGCTTAGTAACTGAGGCTGAAACATGTAAAAGTGGATCTTGCAACCAGCTAGATACATGTCAGCTCCATGATCATTCTTCAGTAAACACATATCCTTAATTTCCCTTATGCATTTTATTTTCTTTCAGAAATCCTACCCCAGATCACTGGGCACTAGTTACTGGACTGCCAACCTATGTGGCTGAAAGTGGGTTTGTAAGTAATTAACTTAGGCTTCACCATGGCTTTCTGAGATGAATTCATACTAATGCTGCTTTCTCATTTTTTTTTTTTGTCTTAGCATTTAAACTTTACATTGCCCATTATGTAAAACTTTTTGTTTGGTTGGTTTTCCCCCTAGATTTGCAACATCATGAATGCAGCTGCAGATGAGATGTTTAATTTTCAGGTACTGTGAAAACTTCTAGTCTGGTCACTGATTCTACATTATTTTTGGAAATCTAATTCAGAGTAATGTTAGGTATATAAATATTAGAAGTGTTGATGTAAAATGAGAGTGCTGATGTATTTAGAAAATACATTAGTTACATGTTGTCTTTCTGCTTGCTATTGCTTCAAGGAAGGTCCTGTAGATGAATCAGGATGGACTGTCAAAAACGTTCTTTCCATGCCAATAGTCAACAAAAAGGAAGAAATTGTTGGTGTTGTCACATTTTATAACAGAAAAGATGGGAAACCATTCGATGAACAGGATGAGACCCTCATGGAGGTATAGTTCCTTACTGTGGCTGGAAATAGTTCATGTGGTTGAGAGAGGCCACTTTTTCTCACTGTACATCATCCCCCAGTGTTATGCAGCCAAGTAAGTTTCTTTGATCCTTGTAGAGGAAAAACCTTGAAAGTTTGAAAGGAACTCTAAGAAATTCTGTGGGTTTTTCAGACTTGGAAACCCAGCTATGTTTACATTATTTTGTTGCAGCACCCTTGGGTTGGGCAACTAGCCATGAGCAGCTACGATGTACTAACATGTCCATTCTAACCTATAGATGACAGCTGGCTCACACTGTTCGGGCAACTCCCCTGATAAATTTTACAGGAATTGTCTGTGTAGCTAAGGTACAAATGGTGGCCAACTATCGAATCTACTAACAAGAGCTCTAAGGAAAGACTCTTCTGCTTAAAAAGCCTCCTATGCTACCTTCAATCCAAGAGGGCCTTTCAGCTCGTGGCATATCAATCAAAATGTTTCGTGAAAAAGGCTTTTCCTAACAAACAGAAAGACTGTAAAGAGAAAAACCCTTTTTATTAAAAAAAAGTTTGAATTGGTTGCTGAACAGCAAATTAGTTGAGAGCAAACACAAGGTATGAGTGCACATATGTGAAAGGTGACAAGGCCACTTTGCTCTCCCTTGATACAAGGGCTTCTGACCTGCTGACACCATTAGGGCACCAGCCATTCCACAGGCAGGGACACATTTGTAACAGCACAGAATTAGCTTTACATATGCTGAGCTGGATAGAGGGTCCTCTAACCTCCACAGCATGGATACTCCGAAGGACTAGGCAAGTTCAACAGCTGGGGAGCTACTGTGCTGAGAAGTTAGGAGCAAACACACAGTTGCTCATTGCTAGACTCATGACCACAGTGAAGCTTGTGTTTCTCTAAAAACTTATCATTCAGTGTTATATTTCTATGTCTTTGAGAAACACGTGTTCCGGATGTTTCACTATTTCCTTCTTTTCTCCTCAACAAGTCCTTGACACAGTTCCTGGGTTGGTCTGTACTCAACACAGACACATATGATAAGATGAACAAACTGGAGAACCGGAAAGATATTGCTCAGGATATGGTGCTCTACCACGTGAAATGTGACAAGGATGAAATCCAGGAAATTCTGGTAATGCCTCTCAACATGGATCGGTCCCACAGGTGTCCTGGCTTGGCCCAAGACATAGGGCACAGACACAGGTCTTCCAGCCACCATGGTGTCAAGGCAGTACCTGATGCCCCAGTTACTGCAGAGTGGTATTGCTTTAAGTGTGGTCTGCCCTTCCCCTCGGCACCCTGCTGTGCTGTGTCCTTTCTAATGTCCTCAGCAAAGACAGCCTTGGTGGTGGATTTTTACAGGGGCTACTTAGGACACGGTTGTAGGGGTGGAAGAGCTCTACAAAGGATATGGAGTTAGATTAGTTAGCTGGGATACTGGCTTTAGGGAGACATTTACAGGTGGGAGAAACATGAACCAAAATCAGGGAGAGGAGAATATTTTTTCCAGGAAGAATGTAAGGTTGAAAGACCAGAAACACAAGTAAGGTCCAGGAAGAAAACATGATGTGCATATGAAACCTGCCCTAGTTTGCCACAGAGCTTCACAGAGCAAATTCCATTGGGGTTCAGTCATCATTTTAACACATCCATGCTCTTTGCAGCCAACACGAGAAAAGCTGGGAAAGGAGCCAAGTGAGTGTGAGGAAGAGGAGCTGGCAAGTATCCTGGTAAGAGCAATGTACTGCTGTAATGGAGAGCCCTGACAAACAAATGTTGCCTGGGTGGATGCAGGGAAGAGTTCCCGGTGTTGGAACACTAGTATGCATCAACAGGGCACCTGGTGAAGGGTGAAGGCAAAGCACACCCTTCCCCTGTGCTGTGTGAGTGTGAGGTTATTATCAGGTGGCAGCAAATGCCCTCCCCAGATCCCATGGAGTACCTGCTCTCCACCACTTTATCTCAAGATGTTCAAAGTACAACTAGAAACACATAAGCCACCTTGACTTGTCACACATGTTGTTCTCCAGAGTAAATATGAAGGTCTGTATGACCTGTCAAGTTTGTACAAACTCTATCAAGTGAACAAGAACAGTGCTTAACAGAAAACAATGTTTCTCTCACTTGGCCAAAAATGCCCTCCCTTTTACTCTGCTAACAGACTTGTAATAAAAAGCTGCATCTCAGACTACTTATGTGTTATATTCTAAAAGGAAAACTTCTCAGCAGTATCAGAGCATTATATTTTTATTAAGAAAAACACATTCCAGATGTTTCTAGGTATGACATAAGTAGCACAGCAACAAACCATCCCACTTCTTTTACAGAAAGAAGAACTCCCAGGGCCTACAAAGTTTGAAATCTATGAGTTCAGATTCTCTGATTTTGACTGTACGGAGCTAGAGCTGGTGAAGTGCGGCATTCAGATGTACTATGAGCTTGGCGTGGTGAAAAAGTTCCAGATCCCACAGGAGGTAGGAGCTGGCAACTCCCAGGGCTCTCATCTTCACTGGCTGGCAGACTTGTCCTGTGGCTGATGTCCCATATGTCCTGCACTGCTAATGGAGCTGGCAGAGGTCTGGGTTCGCAGGGGCTTGCAAGGAGATGGGCATGTGTCCTGAGCCCCCTGACCCCACTGAGGGCAGGGGACCCCTTCTCAAATTCCCTGGTCGCTACACATGGGTTTGAAGCATGAAGATGTCCTCATCTGTTTTGCACTGTCTGCTACAGGTGTGGGTTTGGTCTCTGATCTATACAGAAGAGTGCTGCACTGTGCTTGCACCTGCTGTGACAATGCCACTCACAGATGAATGTAAAAGCACAGTTCCCAGCTGCGGCACAGGGCAGTGTATACTTGCATACATGCCTTGTTTGCTATAGCATGTATCCTATAGCTTTCAGCAATGTACTGAAACTCACACTGGAGGTTTCTCTGCTTTTCTCCCCCTTGCAAACAATTTCATTTGCTGTAGTTAGCACTGGCTTCCCGGCTGCTGGCATCATAAGCTGTGTTACCTGGTGGGAACATCATATACATATACATATACATATACATATACATATACATATACATATACATATACATATACATATACATATACATATACATATACATATACATACACATACACATACACATACACATACACATACACATAGTTTATATCATATACATTTTACATTTTATATTTTACGTACACATACACACAGACACCTGATGTGCAGGTCCACCGCGCCTTGCCACAGTTCAAGCCCCTCTAGGACTTGGGGAAACTGGCACTTCAGCAGCTCTCGTCCTCCCGAGGGGATTTTCAGAGCATAATGTGAAGTTTATTTCCATCTAGTGGCCTCTGGTGGTAACTGCAGGAATAGTTTTCACCCTGTAAAGGTAGGCTGGGAAGGAGGGAAGTGCAGAGCTCTCGACAGGAATTACTGCTGTCGCCCTTACCTCCAGGATGTCAGTGTCAAAATGTACCTCTAATACCTACTCTGGAAAAACTAACCGTTGATACAGGTGTAAAAAATGGTCATTCGTGACTGCCACTCTGAGCAGTTGAGATTTTTAAAAGTATATACTCAGCCATGAAAAAAAAAGAGGGAGAGAGACGCTAGAACACTGAGAGCTGTATTTTAGTGTCCCCATTAGCTTTCCACTAGGCTTTACTATAAAAGCAGCATCAGGGAAGCCTGATGATGTTACACCTTCTGGGGCCACCTCTGTAAAGCTGCTCTGAACCTCATCTCTGATTTCTGTGTTTCTTTATTGCAAGAACAACAAGCAGCAGCTTTGTCACACAAGGTAACATCCTCTTCCACAATTTGCAGGTTCTAGTAAGGTTCGTGTACTCTGTCAGCAAAGGCTACCGAAAGATAACTTACCACAACTGGCGCCATGGCTTCAACGTCGCACAGACCATGTTCACGCTCCTGATGGTAAGGTACCACCACCCCAGTTAATCGTTGACATGACTGTATTTACAGGAGGTCTTCTGTTGTGCCTTGGAGATACGCAGGTCTTCCTTGGAATCCTGGTGTAGGGTAAGAGTTTGTCACTCCTAGTACTTCCTGCCAAGGGAGGTCTCCATTTGCCTTAAGTGGACATTGCACAACATGCATGCCTACCTGAGCCAAAAATGTTTCATTCCCAGCTGCTTCCCCATTTTAACCCAAGTGAACCATGTATTTCATTTAGCTTTGCAAGTATTTTCAGTTCTCCTGGGCTGTTTCAATGAGGAGATCCCCAGCACAGAGTAGTCACAGCTCAGAACCTTTTCCTGTAAGCAATAGTAACATCTGACATGCAAATTCTCACCCTCCAGACTGGCAAACTGAAGCGTTACTACACAGACCTCGAAGCCCTTGCAATGGTGACTGCTGCTCTGTGCCATGATATCGACCACAGGGGAACCAACAACCTTTACCAAATGAAGTAAGCACTTTCCTACCATTTCTAACCATTTATTGTTGCTCTCAGTGGAGCTGGATCAAGCTGTGACCACATCCAACACCAGCGCAGCTCTGTTTTATACACAAGGAGTAATGACCTCCTTTTGCAAATAACCTTGCTTTTCAACTCACTTCAGCACTTGGGCTTCTGCTTTGGCCAGTAGGGAAACTGAAATTTTACAGCTCTCTGGGGCTTTTGTTACCACATAGCAAACATCCTTTGATGAAAGGAAGGCTCCACATTGCCAGGAACAAGTGCAGCACAGACTTTTAATGGCGTGAGCATCATAGAGAGACTCAGGATGCCACAAGGAACATCCTGGACATAGAAGCTTACTTTTTGCTGGAAGGTATCTATGGAGAAATCACCACGCATGTTACTGCCATCACCACCTGCAGAAACATAGGACCTGAGTGCTCCTCTCAGTAGGTGGCTACTAGCTGCAGAAAAAACATTGCATGATTTTATTGACTCGTTAAGTCTCTGTTGCTCACTTAAACCAGTGTGAGATCACAGTTCTTCTGCAGTGTTTCTTGTTCTGTCTTGCACTGTTTTGGAGATAGATTTGAGAAAATGCAAGTGAAGCTGTCTGGTCTTTTGTATAGAAGGTCTTGCTTTTCAGTTGGGAATATGTGCAGGGTTTGTTGGTTTTTCTGTTACTGTCACCAGATATCAACATACAGGTATTCAGGAATTAAACAAGGTCACTATGCTGAGTAATAACAGTATGCTCATAAACAATGTTTTTGTGAAACTTGTAGTTGGAAGAATGTTTTATGCGGTGCCAAATAATTATAAGCAGTGCCAGAGATGTATTTTACTAGACCAAAGCTATTAAAAATATTATTCTTAGAACCGTTAAAATTAGTTGAACCCATTCAACTAAATACAAAATGTATGACTAAATACAAAACAGGACACTTCTTTTTAAGTGCTGCACTAACGTTTTTATTTTTTCTTTTACAAAACCAGATCTCAGAACCCATTAGCTAAACTTCATGGATCCTCCATTTTAGAGAGACATCACTTGGAATTTGGAAAATTCTTGCTCTCTGAAGAGGTTGGTAATGAAATGTAATGAAAGGACATGAATAATTTAATTCAGGGAAATTTTTCATCAACAGGAAAGCTGTCAGCTTAGCACAAGACCTATGTCTGTGTTGGATACCTGAGGAACTACAGCTGCTGCACTCCTCACATACCCTGTGCTCGCCCAGGACCAAAACACATAGGCTTTCCAAAAGTATGACTTGGTTTCTTCAGGAGCCATATGGTCAAACCCATAGGAATATATTAATAACAGGATTGTCTTCCTGTAGCCCCTCTGACAGGACAAAGTCTGATACATGCCAATTGACAACCTTCAGGCACTCACCCTGTTCAGTGAACAGAAGAGGAGACTAGGCACCACACAGAGCAAACAGGGCTCACAGCCCTTGCGCCTTAGGGGAGAAAGCTGAAGCTATTAAATTTAAAAACAATTTTTAAAAAGCTAAAAAACCCCAACCCTAGCACACTTGAGAAAGGCAGATGGTCAGTGATTCATGCAAACACAGTGCTTGGATTATGCAGCTCCCTTTCCTTTGCCTTTCAGTCACTGAATATATGTCAGAACCTCAACCGCAGACAGCACGAGCACATGATTCACCTGATGGAAATTGCCATTATAGCAACAGACCTGGCACTCTATTTCAAGTAAGTCAGTCGCATTACACTGTGTGTGAAGGGCAGAAAGCCCTTCTTTACATTTACTTTACAAAGGCAAAAAGTGATGCCATGCTCTTAAAACCCCTAGTGCAGGCAGTCTTCTTCACAGACACAGCTTCTGGGAGGCTGCCTTTGAAGCTGACATCAGGGCTGACAGGGAGAACTCAAATCACTGAAAAGAATTCTGAACTTTTACTTATTAGATCACATACATGGCTTTTTAGCCCTCTATTTCCAATGAGGCAGTTCTATATGATCCCCTAATTGAAAGAGTATGTCTGTGGGTTGTTTGGGATTTTTTACCTAGTACTTCAGCACTAAATATAAATTAACTTCTCTGGGAGAGAGAAGGGCTACGTTAACTTCTTTGGGAGAGCAGCGCAACTCAAAAAACTACTGATCCATTTTAGGTGAATATCCACTTCATAGCCTATTTCACACCCAAAAGCCAAATGCGCCAAACACCTTGGAGCAGATATGATGACTTCCTGGGAAGTAACACTGGAAGTCCACAACATATGACTTCCTAATTAGTAAGGAGCTTTCAAAATGTGCTTTCAAAATGCAGTGCCAAGTCCAGAGACTGCTTCTGTGTTTTTCACTGAAGATGACTATGGAAAGGAATGGGAGGGAGGGTGCAATATCCAGTACTCTTACTCTGGAGGTAGGTTGGCTATATGGGAGCAGATATCACCACTTCCTTACCAGATGGGAACAAACCAGTCTTTGCTCTCCTTGGTCCATGGTCTGCAAGCAAAGGGTAAGTTAAGATCAGACTCAGTGCAAAAAGATATGGACATAAGACATTTGCGTTCCCTTTGTGGCTCTGGCCTGAATTTCTTCTCTGCTAGTATTGTAACAACAGATTTATTTCCAGATTTTTATGCCACTCAAAACATAGGTGTGCTGTGTAGAAACCCTAGACAAAATGTGGTACGTACATTTAGGTATATAAATAAGGTTAACAAGATCTAACTAAGATATAACAGCAGGTAGTTTACAAATACTCCAGCCAGCTCCATGTTTCCACAGTTTGTTTAACATTCAGGCAAAAAGCCTTCTTGTGCTGCCAATAAATGTTTAAGCATTTCTCAACTGACATAACTTGCAGTAGCACATAGTTTGAAGTTCCTGCTCATGCCTTTCCCCTACATTTATTTTTAAGTTATTTACAGTAGTTTCACCTATTTAAAAGAAGCATGTGATGGTGCTTGGTTTTGTTGGTGGCTTCCATGAGAACTTAAATATCAGGACAGAAATGCTGGAAACCCTTCTGGAAGGGTATCGGTGCCAAGAGCAGCTGCCTTTTTTGAATCTAATTTCTTTCCTCAATTTAGAGCTTTTTTTTTTTTTTCCCCCTCAAAGAAAGAGAACAATGTTCCAAAAGATTGTTGACGAGTCCAAGACGTATGATAACATGACTGCCTGGACTGAATATCTGTCTCTGGAAACGACAAAAAAAGAGGTTGTCATGTGAGTAATCAGCTCTGGAGAGGTTATGGTCGCCTCTGCCACCTGAGTGAGAGCTCCGAAATGTGCTTTGCAATGTACTTCACACAAAATCAGCATGTGATACAAATCTGATCTAGAGAAGGAGGGGCAAAAAAGTTTAAAGTGGTTATTCATCCAGATGAGTGGTTTTGGAGTGTCCTTCTGGTGATATGCTCCAAACAGGATGCAGGATCAGTTCTGGCCATATACATCCTACCAGGCCACCCTGTAGACCACAAACTCAGGAAAGCTGAAATGACAGATCTATAGGGTTCCAGTCTAATAGTTGTTCTCAGTCGGAGTTGCACAATGCTATTGTGACCAGAGATCATTTACAGGACACTTTGCACTGGCGATGAAGGGTACCCACAACCTCACAGCAGTCTGCACTGCTACGCCATCACAAGGGAGACAAAGATGCTACTGCAAAGTCATGAAGTAACTGAAGCAGCAAACATCTCAGTGCCAGAAACAAGCAGTTTGCTAGCAGAGGTCAATTTCAGTCACAAAAGCAATCCTTGATGAATGTCTCAGTCAGAACCAAGGCTGTTACAGCTACCTGTCTCTATTGCTTTAGCAAGGATCAGGTGATATCTGATGCAGTGTTGGGGATCCTATGAGAGGCAGAGTGCAAGCTGTGGAGAACAAACTAATTTCTTTCTTGTTTTTAGGGCCATGATGATGACTGCCTGTGACTTGTCAGCAATCACAAAGCCTTGGGAAGTCCAGAGTAAGGTCAGATGCTTGATATACTGTTAGATTCCTCTAGCTTATAATTCAGAGTAATGCTATTTCCTGAGCTGCCCAGAAGCTGAATCAAAGTCTCCTACCAAAGCTACCCAAAAGGACTTTAGAATAATTATTGCTTTGATGAATAATCCAATCTTCAAGATGATAGTTGTGAATTCTGTAGAAAATTCATATTTACCAGAAAAGACCACACACACCCCACACCTGCCTGATATTTAGCTTCTCGGGTTAAAATGAGGAGTTTTGCATGTAGCATATGGGTTGATTTGTACTCAACAATATCTACTGTTCACTCAGTTGTGAGTTGTTTAATTTCCATGAGGAGTTCCTTCATGAACTGTACTTGAGCAACTGCTAAGTAAGGAACATTAAAATGTAAAGGACCATAAAAGTAATAATTCCCACCTTCCTGTGGATGTAGGAGGGAACAACTGAGAAAATCATTAAAACCACACGTATGACCAAGAGGCAAATCCTTGAGGGAAACATAACGGAAACTTTTCTTAACAGACAAGCAGTGGACTATTGAGCTGCAGTGCAATGAGGTTGTTGAGCTGTCACTACACAGATGAAATAGCCTCAGCACTTCTGGCCTTCCCAGAAGAAAGGCTGAGGCTGGTGTTGGACATGAACTGACAGAAGGTCTAGAAGTGAGATTTGCTTCATGGCAGAGACCTGAAGCACATCAAGTTATAAAGCTGAAGTCAGTGTTAAACTCTCTTTTTCCCTCCATGGCAATATAGGTAGCTCTCCTGGTAGCAGCTGAGTTCTGGGAACAAGGAGACTTAGAAATAAGTGTCCTTCAGCAACAGCCCATTGTAAGTACCATGCGAGAGCCAGACAATTCAGTTCAGTCAGCAAGTCTCAGCAGAGACTTAGCACAAGTACGCTGCTCTCAGAGCACTCTGAGTCTTCCTGAAATCACCATGCCTGATGCAATCCATTGGAAAGTGGGTACTCAGCTGGGGAAGACCCGCTGTCACAGAAACTCTTGTGCAGATCTCCATATAGCTGGATGGGTCCCACTGGCTGTGAACCAGCAAGGAGTGACTGTGTCTCAAGAGACTTTGTACTGACCTGTAAAAGAAAAAGGGAAAACTATATACATACCTTTTAGAGGAAAGTAGAGTTTCCAATGAAGAGGAAAACTACAAACACACACTTCATGGAGTCCAGAAATTTCTGATAAATGGAAGTGCATTTAGAGAAGTGTTTCTTAACATATGCTTTCTGCTATAATAACAAATGCATTGGCATTGAAAGAGACAAGAGTTATTCCCTGTTGTGGCTTACATTTGCGTGGTTTCAGTTTTCTTTAAATCGACTTTCATGCACGCCTTCTGCCCACAGAGGTATCACAAACAACAGAGTAAGCAGCAAGGCCTTATAAGAATTTCATGTTCAGTTTTGTTTTAGAGAGTTGCCAACCTCTTCACCACCTCATGACACAAGCCTTCTCCCAGGTGTTCAGTTGGAACGCTTGAGGGAAAAACTCTCAGTCCTTCTCCCCATCCATTGGCACTGAAAGAGCTGCCTAGAAAATTCTGCTGTAATGGCCAAGGAAATGAGTCCACTTCACTCCTGTGCAGCAGAGGAAGAAGGCTGTGAGGAGATGGCATGGCAAAACTGCTGGGCTGACACAATGAGGCAGTTTGGGGAGAAAACAATTGTTTTTCAGTGAAGTGTTGTCACAAATCACAGTGAACTTGTGTTGTCCCACAGCCCATGATGGACCGGAGGAAAGCTGCTGAGCTTCCAAAGCTTCAAGTGGGTTTCATCGACTTTGTGTGCACATTTGTCTATAAGGTAAGCAAAACACACCCTTGCACACCCCGTCCTTCTCATCAGGGACTCCAATCCCAGATGATTGAGTGTCAGTGCATCAACACTGCTCATGGAGGTATAGGAGACAACAGCTGCCCCTCTCCAGAACATTGAAGTGAGATCTGTCTTTGTGTCATGAACACTTTCCCCGCATGAGCCAGCCAGGGAAGTGAGGTTGTTGGGGTACATTCAAAGATATGATGGACAAGCATTGTCTCTGTGCTGCATTGCACTGACTGGTGTGTTTTTCTCAGGAATTTTCCCGTTTCCATGAGGAAATTCAACCTATGCTGGACGGGCTGCTGAACAACAGAAATGAGTGGAAGACTCGTGCTGATGAGTATGATGCGAAAATGAAAGCTCTGGAGGAAGAGAAGAAAAAGGAGGAAGAGAAGATGGCTGCAAAGAAAGGTGAGAAACAATACTTGAATGTTAATTTCTAACTCAAAAGCATACTAACATGATACTCTCACAGATCTGCAGCAAGCTTTGCTGACATGGCAAAGAGTCAGATGTCCAGAACAAGTTTCCTCACTTTTGCTCCACTGGCAAGATTCAAACCTGAGGCTGTCAAAAAGGCCACCTGCTCAAATACCCACAAGATAGTGCCCAAGAAACTTGTAAGACTGTGTTTAGCACAAGCATCCATTGCAGCTGAGGACAGCAGAAAGTGCACATAAGTCCCTGGTAAAGAACAAGGACACATCCCTTTTACACTGGGGCTGTAGCAAATATGTTGGACCACAGGTCATGAAGCAGAAAGAGTTAAGAAAAACTAACACCCTCCTAGGGAGAACACTTGAAGAATTTCAGTGCATCCCATTTCTAGACCAGATTTGGTACTACCTAGAAGCAAGTAGTAGCAGTAGCAGTAGCAGTAATAGTAGTAGCAGCAGCAGCAGCTGCAGCAGCAATTGTAGAAGTACTACCTGACAGAAAAATTAATTTTGGTCAAATCCATTTTTCTCTGTGGGCTCAGCTGCAGATCCCTCAGCTGCATTAGGCAATGGCACGAAAGTTTGTTTGAGAGCCTGAGGATTGGTTTGACTCAGAAAGGCAGAAGCAGAAGGCTCTCTGAGCCTCTCCCAAGTGTCTGAGCAAACATCTGTCAGAACTTGGTGCCTCCACAGAGACTGCTTCCAAACTGTGCCAAAATCCCAACAGCCAAAATTACCTCAAATGACACAGTTTAGAAATCATTAGAGAGGTCTAATTTTAGTTTAATTGGCAGTATTTAACTTAAAACATCAAAAGTAAGCGCTTTCATATAATATGGAACATCTCTGAAGAATTACTCCCTGAGTAATTGGTATCTGAATGAGGAAGGTTTCTACGAACTCCAAAAACCCTCTTTGAGAGCAGCCTTACATATATGAATACTTTGCAGAGCAGACAGCTCTAGATATGGGTACTATAGGCATAACCTACACTGGTCACTGGATAACTTAAAAGTGTTAAAAAAACCTTGTAATGACTGAGAAGGAAATTTATGACTGCACATCTAATTCTCTGTTTCTTTTTATACGGCAGATGGGATAACCTGTAATGGAGGAACAGCTCCAGCTTCCAAAACCTGTAGCATACTTTAGACCTATTATAAATATGATCTATGTCACACAAAATGAGAATGCCCATGCTTTTAAAAAAAAATCAGAATCATGGCATACAAATATGTTCCTGATTGGACTCTTCTGCTACTTTAATTAGGCTTATGACCAACCAGGGAAGGGCTAGATCTCGTTTGCCTTAATTGCATCTCTTCCTCATGGTAAGGAGTCAGTTCTCTCCTGTCTCTTGCTCCACTGAATGTACCTGATGTCAGATGGCATATGGCAAGTCAGAACAACTTTTGGTCCAATAAATCAGGTTGCATGGCTATGAAAGAGCCTTTCTCCTGCACTGAAACGCTTCTTGACCCAAAGCTGGTGGGACAGTTGAATTCACATCCTACTCCATGTGATTGACAATGTATGTAACCATGATCCTCAGAGTAGGAAGATTGAAAAAGAACCAAATATTGTATCTTAAGTCTGTATCTGTTAGGATGTCAGAAAGAAACCAGTGGTTAGGGATGAAGCTGGACATAGTAAACCTCTGAACTGCTCTAAAAGCCACAGTTCCATGTAAATCCAGAAAGGCTCACAGAGATAATAGCTCTACACTCAACAAGAATTTGGATTGCTGTTCTAGAGCATGGGGCAATTCATGCAACACCCAGTAGCTGCTGTTCCACACTGTGCACTAGCCAAGACCTCTCTTTGCAACATGTGATTGTGATAAGACAGTGCTGTCATTACCCATTACAATTCCAGTTGCAGTTACCCAAGCAACCTGAATCGTGGCATCTCCTAAATTTGTTCTGGTTTGCCTCATAATGCCAATGTTATTTAATGCAGTCCTCCTCTGATTAGTACCAACCATCCTTTCTTTATTGCCCCTGCTGAGATGTCTGGGTTTTAGATTCCCCTCCAGACTTTGAAAGACTGATAACTGTACTGTTTTATTTCAGATAAAAGTTAGTTTTCATGTGTACTCTTGCAAACAGATTAGAACAGTCAATTACACTATTGTAGTGATACAGACACCCTTCTCCTCTCTCTCTGTCTTTTTGTTTTTGTTTTTTTTTTTTTTTAAGTGTTTGGAGATCTGTTTTGCTGGGGATTTTCTTCTTGTTCTTCATCTTTTATTACTCCTGCTTCCTTCAGTGCTTTTACCCTTCAGTATCTTGTTTTGCATTACAAAAATACTGCAAGTAAAATGAAAACTAGAGCTACAGTGGTACCTGGTGATCATTTATCTGTGTCTCAGTGCAGTAAACTGCAATCTTCTGTCACCTCACAGCAATTCCATGAGCAGTGACATGCCTTTCAAGAAAATTCAGAAGCCTATCCGCTTGCATGAAAAGCAAATATGCCACTAGTAATGACTTTGTGCAGCATGTCTCAATTTCTCTGAGCCATGTAGGCGGCTTTCATCACACAGCATACAAAGTCCTTTTTTTCAGCAGGAAAAATGTCACGAGATTGTTGTATAGAAAGTGATAAGCGGGGGTTTTTAAAGATCACTACATGACACTGCACTCTTAAATGCTGAGAAAAGCTCCTTAGACCCTCAAATATTTTTTGGGAAATAAAGCCAGGAGTCTGACCTTCCTGCCCCCTATGCCCAGTCTGAAGTGCTTAGAGTGCTGCAGGGTGCTCCAGCAAGGATCCTCACACAAGGAGTGTGGGGTGTCTGGCCAGCACACTCCACAGCACAGGCACGGTCCTGTGCTCCATCTGCCTGCACAGCATCAGGGAGGGCACACCGCCATGTGTTTCTGAAGGGAACCACACACACACATGGGTGGAGGGGGTCCAACATGCTGAGGGAGGGTGCCAGATGAGGAGACTGTTTCTCAAGAATAGCCCATTTCTGCATAGACAGGAGGGTCTCCAAGGCTCCTCTCTCCAGCAGTGGTGCTTGTGCACCCCGGGAGCCCTGCTGCAGTAGGGAACCTCATGTGCATGTACCATAGGAAGCTGTGGATGCTACCATGAACCAGGCAAGCCTTCTCTCATCTGTCCCTTCAGCCCCTGCATCTGCCTCCTGCTCTTCCCCTGTCTGCTCGTGGCACCTTGGGCAACCCAGGCAGAGCACAGACCTCTGCTCTCTCTTTGGTGAGACCATATCTGTAGGTCAGTGTTTGTGTGTTCTAGCTGCTCTGCAGCTGTCTCTCATGTCACTGTGGGAAGCCTCATGAAGTCATCAGAGGACACTAAGAGAATCAGCAAGCAAAAACCTTTAATTTTCCTTTATTAGGGGTGCATGCTGCAGACTCCTTATCTGTTTTCTGCACAGAAGCTGTATCCCTGCTGGATAGTGTTTGGGAGCTTCTTCAAAGGGAGTGACCTGTGACAGGAAGTAAGAGTGATCCTTGCAGATCTCTAGGCAAGCATCATCTCTGCACTAGTGGTACTGAAAGGAGCTGCAGGGTGGGGTGAAAGGACCAGTGGGAGAGCATACAGCTGTGGTCTGATATTATCCAACATTGAAGTGTAGGGTAGCACTTGTCCTTCATCCATGGTACCCTGGGAAAGACCCTAGCCCCTGACACCACAGGCTGGCTCATGCGGGGAGAGCATTAATGGTACAAGGCAATGCCCCAGAGAGGGGCACCTGGTGGGAAGAAATGTTTTTCTCCCCACAGCTGGGGATACACTGCGACAAGGTGCTCTGTCTGCTGCTTCTACAACCTTCTCGTCTGGCACAGAGCTCTCCAGCCACAGCACAGGCAGCCCTGATCTCCAGGCAGCCTACCCTTCCCTTCTGCTCCTCACTGCGGCTCTACTCCCAGTGAGAAATGATGGTAACGTCTGCGCCTGTGTCAAAAAGTTCTGTTACCTTTACTTG
>VXBZ01006469.1:7663-20378 GCA_013399135.1 Heliornis fulica
TGCCCCCCGCCCCCAGAGCACCCCTCAGCCCACACTCCACCGCGGGGGGCCCCTGGCTTACGTCCATGTCATCGCAGAAGGTGGAGTAGGCACCGTACTGCAGCCGGCACTGGTGGCTCACATCGTAGAGGACTCCCGGGGGTACCAAGGGGTAGTCCAGCACCTCATGGGTGGGGGGGTCATCCAGGCACAGCCCCCAACCCCGGCTGGAAGAGAGAGAGGTCGGAGCAACATCACCACTGGCCCGGCACGCTCCTGNCGGCACGCTCCTGCGACGCTCCGGCAGCGGCTCGTGGGGAAGCGGAGGTGTCCCCAGCGTCCCGGCACCACGAGAAGCCACGAGCACCTCAGCTGCCATGGGCCTGGCTCTCCATCCACCCTGCAGCTGCTCTGGGGGATGCACACATGGGGGTGCCTGGGTTTGGGGGGAAAGGGGTGCAGTCACCCCATGGCCCCCAGGTCACCCCATGGCCCCCAGGCATGGTGGGACATCGAAGGGGCAAAGGTGGCAGCAGCTTCTCTGTGCGACCGGTGGGCTGTGCCTCGCCCGCTCCCCCTCTACACCCCAAGATGTCCCTGTTCTCCCTATGGAAACCCAGAAATGTCGTTTTCTTGGGAACAACCCCCTGGATTTGTGCTCAGTCCTCAGCCAGGACCCCCCTTTCACCACTCAAGGTGAAGGGTTCAACCGAGCCAACACGAGGAGCAGACGCTGTCCCTGCATCCCGCCGAGCGCCAGAGACGCCCCCGTGGTCAGCACAACCCTCGTGTCAACACCCTGTGAGGGGAAGTAAAGCAGGTTGTAAACCAGACTCAGCTTCATCCACTGCTCCAAGCAGTGCTCAAACTGGGCTGGCCAGGGTGTCCTTAGGGAAGGAGGTGGACACGGAGCCCATGAGGCCGTGGCGGGCGGCCAGGCAGCCCGGGAGCCGCGAGGGACGTTCCCGGCCGCCTCTCAGCGCCGAGTGCTTTTGCTGTGACACTTCACAAGCACAGGAGAATCTGTTGCTCTTTCAGTGATCAGCACTGGGCTGAACAAGCCTCTCTGCAGCCAGGCCAAGTCCTGGTGTGGGGTTCTCAGCAGATTGGATTACTCTGGCTGCTGGGGATGGGGAACACGAGACTCCTCTGTAACCCAGAGCGGTGACACGGGAACCAAGGCCAGCAGCACGGGAGAGCTCCTGCTCTGGGGTGCTGGCAGCACCACGGGGTGATGATGCCCAGCACAGGGGCACCCCTGGACCCCTCTCCCCATCCCACCCCACTGAGGTCCATGCTGGACGCCTGCAAACAGCCTGCTTGGCCAGGGACCACATCCCTGGATCTTTCAGAGCAGCAGATTGAAAAACCAGCAAACCAGATGCTGTCAGCAGCCCAGCAGCTCCCAAGTCTCTTCCCAAGGCCAGGGCAGCGGCAGCATCCTGCCTGTCCCAGCCCAGCAGGGAGGGAAGGGTCACTGCAGGAGACCCTCAGGGGCTGGTACTGGGACCAGTACTGGTCAGTGTATTCATGGATGAGCTGGCTGAGGGAACAGAGTGCAGAGTCAGTTTGCTGAGGACACCAAGCTGGGAGGGGTGGTGACACCCCAGAAGGTTGTGCTGCCATTCAACAAGACTCAGCCAGGCTGAGGGCAGGGAGAGATGGGATGAGATTGAAACAAGGGCAAGGGCAGGGTCTGGGGATCCTGCTCTGGCAGGGGTTGGACTGGGGGGTCTCCAGAGGTCCCCCCAGCTCCTCACGGTCTGGGATTCTGTGACAATGGGCTGAGCTGCACATGGATCAGGCAGCTGGACCCAGGATCACAGCATTGTGCCTCCAGAGGTATTTTCTTTACCTGCTGGTGGAAAACACTGAAAAAGAGTATTTTTTTTTTGCTAAAAATGAGAAGAGCAACATCTCTACTGGGGGAAGCCCAAGGTAAAGCAGTGGGATCCAGCATAAGCTGCGTGCATGCAACCAGTGCCACACACATCACCCCAGAACCACCCCAGTCCCCCTGGGGTGGTTCTGGGGTGATGTGTGGGGCCCCAGGCCCTTCCTGCCTTGCCCCAGTTTATGGGCACAGTTGGTCTCTGTCCCAGCATAGAGGGACAGGGTGGGGTGGGGGGGGATGGGTGTGATTTAGATTTGCTGTCAGCTTTCCAGCACCATGTTACAAACTATTTCTTCATTAAATATTTTACAACCATCCTCCTGGTCTGTTCAACTGGCCAAGACACATTATTGAGCCAGGGGAAGAGTCTGTTGTGAGCTTCCCTCTGCCTTTGCAGGGACGTGCAATAACCCACCGGGCGGTGGAAGCTCGCAGGGGTCTGCACTGCATCTGATTAAACCCCCACATGTGGGCAGGCTGGGAGGATCCCCAGATACAGTGGAGGGCAGGATTAAAATTCCAAAAGCTCTCAGAGAACTGGAGGAAGGGTCCAAAAGGCTGGGACTGAATTCAATGAAAAAACAAGGACAAGGATCAGGGCTTGGGAAGAGCCGGCTGCACAAATGGGGATGAGGCAGATCCGGCCACGCAGCAGGCAGGGATGGAGAAGACTGGGAGTCTCCACACTCTGGGAAGGTGGGAGCTCATGGGAGGATGATGAAGGACAACCTCCAGCACTGTCAGAGAAGCTGAAAACTGGCTGTGTGAAGGAGAGAAGAGCTGGGAGTGGGGGTGACTTGCAGCCATGCCAAGGCTGCTGCTCCACACCAATTCACCCCAGGCTGGGAGAGAGCTCACGGCAGGGGGTGGAGAGCAAAGAGCCTCACAGCATCTTCTGGAAAACCACAGAATGCCAGAAAGGGCTCAGAGTGCTGGGACAGTGTGGGGCTGAGGAGATGCCTGGGTCGGGAGCAGTCCCACTCTCCCAGAAGCATCTCCACGTGCCCTGGGCTGGCCTGAAGGAGGGATGCTCACTGCTGGGGGGACACCCCCGCCACAGAGGTGATCCCTTACGTCCTCCCTGGGTGTCTGTGTGGTGTCACACAGCCTGGCCTGGAGGGTCACCCAGCCCTGACTGCCCCCAGTGCCCAACGGGGCCGTGCTGCTGTTGGTGATGGGAATCACTTCCAGATGCTCAGCAGCATTTGTAAAATAACAACTGGTTGTAAAGTAACACCCAGCACCTGAGAACGGGATTTTTCCAAGCACAAGGCATGTTCCAAGCACATTCAGCAACCCCAGGTCAGCAGGGTCCCAATTCCTGGCTCTTGCCTTGGCACTCTCCTGCCAGCTCAACTAACCACACTCCTGAGCACTGGCAAGGGGCCTCTCCCTCGCCTGGGGGATGTGGCACCCGGTGGGAGACGACCTGCTTCCCAGTCCTGCCTGGGGACCAGGATTAAATGTCCCTTTCTGCCCCTCCTGAGGACTTGCTGGCAGGATGGAACCACCTGGGTATGGAGTGAGCCCAAAGAGAAGGACAGATGTCTGAGCAGGGATGGGATGTGCTGCCGGGCTCAGCTCCGCTCTCAGGGCAGAGCAAGGAGACCAAAACCCAACTGGGGAACATCCAGCTGCTCCGTTTCTTCCCCGTCGCCGCTCGCAGCAGCCCAAGGTCATCACAAGCAGGAAATTCTTAATCCAGAAGTGAGGGTTAAGAGCAGAGGGCCAAGAACGCTGCGGATGCGAGAGCGCCACGGCGAGAGAGCCGCGGGAAGCCAGGGATCACCTCGCTCGATGCTCTTAGAGGTCTGTGTTCCAGGCTGGGATTTAGAACCAGGGGCTCAGCCCAGGCAGCCCCCCACACTGTGTAATGCCCAGTCCCTGGCCCAGCTCTCCCCAGTGTCGTTTCTTGCTGATGCTCTCATTGTTTTCTAACCTTCCCTGAAGCAAGGAAGGAAAATGCTTCTCCAGTGCAAGCCACTGGCTGGCAAACACCAATCTCCAGGCTGAAGAGCCAGCCACGGGGTGCTAAAAATAAACACATGCACTGGCTTTGGCTCAGTCTCCTGTCCTCACGTGGTGCCTCCTGGCAAACATCATCTGCCCCGTGCACAGACTGATGAAAACTGCCCAGAGCATCCAAGAGAACTGCTCTGGCTTTATTGGTTCAAGCCACAGCCCCTGTCCCACCACACAAACACGCTGCTTTCGGGTTCAACGCCCCCAGCCTTCACAGCAAGGACAGAGGCAGCCAGCAAGGTCAAAGCATCCTCCCCCTGCAACCCTGAGCCCTGGGGCTGACTCAAAACAACTGCCTGGGTCGGTCCCTGGCTGCAGACCCAAGCCCCAAGCCCCACCCCCAGCGCCCCATGAGCGAGGAAGAAGAGGAAGGGAGGACTTACTCGAGGAATCGTGTGATGTACTCGCGGCTGCAGCGGGACCAGGTGAGTGGGGACGTGTCATACAGGAGCTGTGGAGACATGATGAAAGGTCTTTTCCCAACTGGCTCACAGTCATTGCTGCTTCCATCATGCTGAATCCCAAAACTGTGTAAGAGCACAGTCCCACAAAGGACAGGTGAGCCGCACGCCGCCACAACCGCGCAGTGACGACACGCGACGCCGGACGCCGCAAACCGTCCCAGCTCCGCGGTCACCGGGGCATGTGGTCACGTGGGACCTTTTGGGGCACCGAGGACCCTGCCTCAGTTTTGTCCTGGGCTTTTATTTTAGCTTTCCCACGGAAAACTCATCTGAGAACAACGCAGTGAGACCACTGGACAAGGTCAAGTCAATTGAACTTCCTGGGTGTGTGTTTTTACCACCCAGTGACATCTGTCATGGACTGTAATGTTTGAGGGATCTTGTCAAAATTTAACTGAGAACAGGGCAAGCAAAACTGCACACACAGAGCTCATCCTCAAACTCCTCAACGGGCACAACCCTTCTCCAAGAGCTCTGGTGTCGCTAACGCAGGGGAGCTCACTGAGCCGTTTGTCTGGGCTGCTTTGGATTATGCAAGACATGACACTGCAGGACACGGGAGCATCGGGCAGACGGTTGGGCTCGATGCTCTTAGAGGTCTTTTCCCTGATCTTCACTGAACCCTGGGCAACCAAAACCTCCCAGGGTCACTCCCCAGGGAGGGGGGGAAGCCTTGCACCCGGGAGCAGCCGCTCAGCGATCCTCTCCCACCCACACCCTCCTCAAGCCCCGACCGAGCAGCGCAGAGGAGGAAGCTGATGGTACCTGTGTCCGAGCTCATGGGCCACGGTGAAGGCCAGGGGCAGCCCCGTGTCCTCGTTGATGTTGCAGCTCCTGTGGGGCTGGCACATCCCCGCCACGTGGGACAGGCCCAGGGTCTCGCAGGGCCTGTTCATCGCCGCGCAGATGTCCTTCCTTGGGCGACAGGGACAACGAGCACAGAGACACAGAACAAAGGGGGGGTCTGAAGGTGGCAGAAGCGTGTTCCTGGCGTGGCAGGACACGTCCCAGCCCACGGGGGGAAGACACGCAGACACCAGCCAAACAGAAGCGGGAACGGAGACGTCCAACGACTTTCCACAACGGAAAGATTTACGACCCCTCCTTTCCCCTTTACTCTCCCAGTATCCCCAGCTTATTACTGAGCCTGATTAATGGGAGCTGCTGGCCAGCCTGGCGACTCATTCCACTGTGTAAATACAGCCAATGCTGGGACTAATTAAGCAGTTACTGCACTGCCTGGTGAAGCAGGGCCCGGGGTGCTGTGGTGAGGGGCAGAGGTGCTCCAGCCACCCAGGAAGAACAGCTCCATCAAAGGACGTGGCCTCAAGCGGCCCATTTCTGCTACAAAGCAAACTTCTGAGAGAAGATAAAACTGTTGTGGGTTGTGAATCATCGCAGGAACCACCACCACAGTGTCAACAGCCAAGCTGCTACAGCCTGAAACCATCAAACCCCGTGCTGACTGCAAGGTATATAAACTTGGCTGGAGGCACGGATTCCTGAGAGCTTCATGGGAGGTCAGGGCTCTTCTCCAGGCTCCTCTGCCAACCCCAGCATCAGTCTCCCCCGAGGGAAAAAGGAGAGTTAATCCCTGCCTGCATCTCCTGGCAGGACCCAGCGGTTCTGGGGCTTGGCAAGAGGGCCACAGTGAAAACCCGGGTTGGATGCCTCAACTGGTAGTCAACTGGGAGCCATCTCCAGGCTGAAACCTGACATTTGAGACCGGTTCCAGCCATTAGGACCAGGTTATCTTCAGATTTCATGCTGCACATCTTAAGTGCAGGTGTTCAAGTGGGGCTCAGCATGGAGAGAGAGATTTCAACAGCTCCCAGAACCCCTTGGGTTGGAAGAGACCTTGAAGCCCAACGAGTCCAACCCCAGCCTGACCCTGCCAAGTCCATCTCTAGATCCCACCAAGATGTCCCTCAGCTGCCTGCCTGCCCCAATGTGTTTGTAGCTGCCTGCACAGCACCCCCAGCACGAAATCAGCACACAGGCATCGTACCTGGTGAGCAGGACTGCGAGATCGTGATGCAGGGGATGGGAATCTCCTTTAACGTTGATGCTCTTCTGCCATTTGCAAAAGCTCCTCAAGGTGTTGTCTGCGTGGTGGGAGATTTTCAGATCCTCCTGCCAACATAATGGAAAGCCTGTTGTGATATCACTGATGGATCTGTTTGGTCTGTAGGATGCTGTGGGGAGGGGTCTGATCTCCTACACATCAGGGTGGAATCAGGTGTAACTGCCATCCAGATGGAATCGCTCCATATTTATAGGCTGGGGGGGAGGGAACACAGCCCTTGTCTGCTCTCTTTTGATCTGTGCTTCCATCTAAACATTGCACCACCCAGCAAAGGGAGTTCAGAAACACCGCAGGAAGATGTCCCACCCTGGCTGGTGGCGAAGGATGCAGCTGGGGATGAGCCCACCCGGGTGGCATCGGGCTCCCAGCGAGCCACCGCTGCAGCCAGCAGCACCCCCCACCCGTGATCCACAGCCCCCCACTACTGGTGGCAGTGCAGAGTTCCTGTAAATGACTACAAGCACCAGACCCCTCTGACCCTGCCGCCCCCAGGCAGGGCCGCGGGGGCCAAGGGAGCGAGACAAGGCCTGTGCTCCTCCAACGCGCACCCGTCCAGGCCGCGGCGGCAGCACGGGCGAGCGCGGGGGGCTCTGGGGCCAGCTCCCCACGGCCATGGCACGGCCACAGCACGGCCACTGCTCCTGTTACCTCGTGGTCCTCGAGCAGGATGAGCCGCACTATCGCGATGTTGATGGGGTTCCCGATGCTGGCGTGGTGGAACAGACCCGCCACCTGCAAGAGCCGACAGAGAGCCTGGGAGAAAGCCCCTGCCCTGGGGCTGGTACGTCTGCAAGGAGCTACTGAGGGGTGCCAGAACCCTGGGAGTGCCAGAACCTGGGGAGTGCCAGAACCCCGGGAGTTCCCCAGAATGAAGGAGGAGGCGCCGACCTGGGCTGCAGCACCGGGAGCGCAGTGATACCCGTTAATAACCAGTACAATCTGTGTGGCACGTTGGAACCCAACCAGATGTGCCCTGGGAAGCACCTCTGCCTTCACACCCAACAGCTGTGTTTAACATCTGGAAGGAAGCCTCACTCTCTGAGTGAGGGTGTTACCCGAGGTCCTCTCCCTGCTCCCACCCCTTCTCAACCCTCTCTTCTGAAATGCAAACAGGCACAACCACGACAGACCAGACTAAACTGGCTGATTTCCCTGCACCCTCCCAGGCTCCCAGCAGAGACCACCTCGATCTGGTGCTCCTTCCCTTCATGGTCCTCAGGGGCACTGTTTGCATCACTCAGAATCCCAGACTGATATGTCCCAGCACCCACCTCCTCCCCTTCCTGGTGCGGGAGGAGCAACCCTGTCCTTGGGGTATCGCCCTGGAAGGCCACATCACCCATCCCATCATCCATCCATGGAGGGAAGGAGAATGGAACAGCTCCTGAGCCTCATGGAAAGGTGAAACCACTCCCATCTTCACACAGAGTTTGGCCATGCTGACCCCGACCCATCCTCCCACAGCGGCCGGAGCACCGAGCAGAGCAGAGGTCTGCTGAGGTCCCACAAGGGACAAGCCCTGGCAAGCCCAGCACTCAATGTCCCCTGGCCCTGGGGTGGCTCTGCCATCAAGGGGACCAGGACTCACCATGTTCATCACGGTCAGCACGTACTTCTCTATGTTCTCGCTCCCGTGGTACTCGATCATCTTGGTGTCCGCCACCACCAGCGTCTCCACCCACTTCTCCCTGCTGATGGAGCGCTGCTTTATTCTCCTCTTCCCATGCTGCTTCTGCTCCCACCTTTCCCTCCGCCTCTCGGACCGCTCCAGGCTTTCCTGAGACTCTGGGGGATTAAAGGGGGGAACAAAGGACTATTTTGGGGGGAGCAAGACGCCTGTGACTTCAGCAACATACCATCATGGCCTTGTTCTGTAATTCATCTGAAGAAATGACCTTTGGTGCTGAGGAGGAGATCCCTCACCCATTCCCTGTGCTCTGCGTTCTGGACAAGCTCCGGGGAAGGAAGAGTCCAACCTCGGTCAGCATGAAAATAAATCTGAAGAAGTGAAGCATCTGCAGCCATGCGGAGGACTGGAACGGGGTTGGGACACCACACGAGGAACACGGAGCCTCCCGGGACGGAGCGCTGAGGGAAGTCGGTGGCAGCCCCGTAGCGGCACCTGAGCACGTGCCACCGGGAACACAGCGCCCGTGTCCCGGTGCTGCTGTCATCCCACATCTGAGCTTTGCAGGGACAGAGGGTGCCCCATCACAGTAAACTCTGTGCCCCCAGAGCTGCCACATCCCAGAGATCACCGGCGTCCTGGGCGGGACCGCGGCGGCGCGGGACGGCACCGAGAGGTTCGTGGCCATGGGGGGACTGACCTCGGCTCCATCCCGGGAGGAAGAGCCGGGATGTTCATCGGGCTGACAAGAGCCGGAGGGGAGCTCGGGCGCTCCTCACGCGTGCCAGAGACTGGGAATTCTCATGTGGAGACTTTTCCCGTGACGCTGCTCCGAGATCAAGGTCAGGGTCGGCCCCAAGCTGGGTAAAGGCTTTACAAACCGCATCCCACACAGTGGGAATGGCTTTTGTGACCGGCTTCAGAGGGCTCAGCCTCACTTCGCTAACAACAGACCCTCACATTTAGGGACTGCACTGTACTCGAGCTGTGAAACAGCCTCTTATCCCCCGGGCTGAAAAATCCCAAGTATCTGGATAATGTGACGGATTGCTAACACGGCCCTGACACTTTAATCACAGCAGCTTCCTTGGAGCTTGTTTCCATTGTGTCCCTCGCTGCTAAGCTCCTGCCAGGACGTGAAGGGACTGCAGAGAGGATGGGTGAGGAGCGCTCCCGGGATCCCAGGGAGGCATTTTCCCTCTGGGAGCCCTCGGGAGCCTGTCCCAGCTGTACACACAGGCTGTGCTGGGGCCGACAGGAGGTAAATAACACCTCACAGACCATGTGCTGTGCCACGTTTTGCAAGGAAAACGGGCAACACATCAGTACAAAATGAAAGCCTGGTGGTAATTAAACCCTGGAGACTTTTGGTTTCCCTTGCAGGGCGTACACACCACGCTGACTTCGTTAGCCCAGCGTGCAGCAGATCCACACACATCACTCACAGGCCCTACTACACCCAGCAATGAACAGACCTCAAAGGCTGGAAGGAGCCATTATGGTTATTGCCAGAGATTAAACAATTAATTTACATTAACAGCAGAATACCTGAAGATAACCTGGTTATAGTAAAATAACAACACAACAGTTTCTGAAAGCAGAGAAGTGCACAAAACCTACAGAGCTAAAATGCCAATCCTGGGATGAGCGACTGGCTCATGGGAAAGCACAAGAGAAAGGGATGGTACCTCGCACACCACAGGCTTCCCGGGAGGCTGGTGGGCTCCTGCTTTGCTCTTCCCTGCGCTCGGGCACCTGGCGCTTGTAAATCCGGTGGGGCTGCGCCGCTCCACCCTCCTGAAAGCTGCTGGACACTGGTTCGATGAAGTAGTCCTCGTCCATGAGCCGAAACACACCTTTCTGGCAGGGAGAGACAAAGTTGTCACCGTGGAGCCGTCACCACCTAGCACTGGCTCACACCGGGGAGCCTGGGAATGGGAGAGGGCTTGCAGAATTTTCCAGGAAGAAACAGGTCTTCTCTAGAGAAAGTGGTTTTATGGATATTTTGAGCTCTAAACACACAGACAAAGGAGAACAAGGCAGGCTGGAGCAATCGTTTGAAGAGCAAGAAGCCAACGAGATCCCATCCCAAAGCACAGCTGGGTGGTGAACCCAACGGGCGTCCGACCGCGAGGAGCCCAGGGACTGCGGGAGGGAGAGGTGCCTTCCCCAGAGCCCGAGCACACCAGGAATGGCTCAGGCTGTGCTCACACCACCCTCTGACCTTCTGGAGATGCGCTGGGGGGTCCAGGCAGACAGCCTGAGGGATGGCTTGGACCACACTGCAGCACCAGAGTTTGGAGCAAGTGCTCCACATCGCTCAGCGCACTTTTCTGTGGGTTAGTATCTGCCTGAAAGCCATGGTTACTCTAGGACTGAGAGGTTTAAAACAACTTAAGGTGAGCTTTGCTCGTGGCTTATGGACTGCAGACCCTCTCACAGCACTGTGCTGACACCTTCTCGAGCTTATGAGTTTTCCTGCTTCTCAAAAATAATTCTAACCCGTAGCAACTCACCTCACAGACCTTAATGATGGGGTTCACCACGCACCACCGTGAAATGGGAGATCTCAGGTGACAAATTATTCAGTGAAAAACAACTTCTCCCGCTCTCCCATCCATGGTTAATTCAAAAAAAATGAGTTTAATTCTCTTAACTGGTTAAGAAGTCCCATAACCAGTAAGAATTCACTGCGGTTACGTCCTTCAGGCTGCATTACTAAGGCTGGTGGCAGATTTCAGCTCGCTGGGAAACGCTTCCAGAACCATCACACATTACTGGGGTGCCCACGAGCAAACAGAGGTTCATGGGATGGTTCATGGCTCTTTCAAGTGCTGTGTATGTGGCAGCCCTCAGCCTTTCTCTCGTATGGAAAAACGAGTCCAAAGGCTGAAGGTCCCTACCAGGAGCATCAGTCTCTTTCTTAACCAGGCGATGGACCTGGCTGTTTTCAGCAGCCCCCAGAGAGAGGGGTGCTGCATCAAGTGCAGGGTGCCAAACACCCTCAAGCACTGTTAAATTGCGCAGGAAAAGAATGACCAACGCATTCCAGGATGTGCCCAGCTCCTGTCCTGCCAGTCCCACCCCACCACCAGCCACGGCACAGAAGGACTGAGCTCTCTTCCCGCAGGTCCAGGTGCTGGGGAGGCAGCAGCAGTAACTCAGCACACACACACTGTGCCCTTACTTAAACACAGGAAGCCTGAAACGCAAACACAGCTCCCAGCTGCCCGAGGCCACCTGTGGCAGCCTCCTCCCACGTGTGACGGAGTCACTGATGTGCTGATGGAGTTACTGTCCCTCTGAACACAGAGATGCTGCCTGTAGGCAGCGCTGGTCACCCCCATGATTGGTGACTTCAGCCCCTACGAAGGAGAAACACCTCCCTCCTACACCCACCACCTCCAGGGAACCCCAGTAACCCCAGTAGCTCTGCCATCCCACGGTCCCTGCTCGGGAATGGGGGTCTCTGCTCATCACAGAGCTGCACGGTGACAGCTCTGCCAAGCCCCGAGAGCCTGCGGGGTCCTGCTCCCTGCGCTGCCCACATGCAGCGAGCACAGACAGGGACTCTCACGCCGACACAGGAGCCCCAGCTGTGAAAATGACTCTGGCTCTCAGCCCCACTCACACCCTCGTGGGTCACAGCTCAGACACCCTGGCAGAGGCGTGGGGGTGGGTGGGTGATCACACAATGCACACAAGTTTCTCTTCTTCGCCCCAACCCCCCCAGGTCTCAAGCACCTTGTCTGCAGATGTGTGTTTCCTAATCCCGCTCGTATGGGCTGGAAGACCCATAGGAGGTGACACGAGAATCGCCCTCTCTGGGAATTCAGGCACAAACAAGTAAACACAGTCCCAGAGCTCCCAAACCACTGGAATCCATGGGAAACTTCCAGGCAGCTCCTCCGCGGCCGCATCAAACCTACGCGATGAGACCCCGGCCCTGCGGCCGGCGGGAAGAGCTTCGCTATCGCGTACGGCGGAAAAATGGATTTCCCAGAGTTCTGCCACTCCCGCCCCGGCTGGGAAGCTCCGGACTTACCAGGCCATCGCACGTGCTGAGCGCGGCCAACCCCCCCGGCAGCGCCCGGCTCCGGACCTCCCCGAGCATATGGCAGGAGTTGTAGGTGTGAGAGCGGATCTTGGCGTTGGCGATCCCCCCGTACCGCCTCTCGCTGACGAACCCCGGCGCCAGGAGGTTGTTGTTGAGGCTCAGGTTGAATTTCAGGGGTTGTCCTTTGTAATGTAGCTCATAGAAGGCGAGAAACTTGCTCCTGGAGGAAGGAGACCTCCGGTGAAGGGCTCGGTGGGACAGATCGTAAGACAGGAACGATCCACGCTTGTCAACCTTGATGGGATGGACGATGTCGCTGCCGGAGTACGGCAGAGCAGGCTCTGGGAAGAAAGGGGGGGTGGGTTAGCTTTAGGGTACGTCACCTTCCCTCCCCTACCCCTTCATCCCGCTGCTGAGCCCCCAAGGCAGCCCGGGGAGGGGCGGGGGGAGTTAAGGCACCCAAATACCAGTTGGGTCTGGTAACTGGTGTCCTCCGTAGGAGCCCCATGGCCGTGGGGTGCCCGGGGCCCCCACGCTGCCCCTCCTGCCCCGCGGAGAGGGTTACGGTCAGGGTTAGGGTGGGGAG
>VXBZ01006469.1:22192-51789 GCA_013399135.1 Heliornis fulica
GCGCTCCCCGCTCGGCCCTGGCAGCGCGACAGTGTGAGGGAAAACTCGGTCCCCGATGTTTTGTCTTCCTCATCTTCCTCCTCTTCCTCGCCAGCGAGCAGCGGCGCTTTGCTGTCCCCTGTTGCTCTCAGCAGGCCTCGTTTTCTCCCAGGCGCGGGTATTCGTCTGTGAAACCCGCTGAAATCTGCTAAACCTGCCAGGACTCGTGTCCTCTTGAGGTCAAAGCATGGTCACTGCTTCGGTCATTGCTTCTCCTGCCTTACAGGGGGCTCAGGTAGGGACCCTCATGTCGGGGGGACACAGAGCTGTGTTGACATCACAGCCCTGGGCAGAGCCACCGGGCAGCTGCCAGGCGGAGAAGGACCTGGGGGGTTGGGTGATGCCGACTGGACAGTAGCCAGCAGAGTGCCCAGGTGGCCAAGGGCATCTGGCTTGGGTCAGAACCAGCGTGGCCAGCAGGGCTGGGGAGGGGGTTGTGCCCCTGGACTGGGCACTGGTGAGGCTGCACCTCGAGTGCTGCGTTCAGATGAGATGTCACAAGAAATTCTTGCCCCAAAGATCTGTGGAGGTGTGGGACAGGCTGCCCAGGGAGGGGGGGGAGTCCCCACCCCTGGGTGTATTGACCAGATGGGAGATGAGGTGCTCAGGGAGATGGGGCAGAGAGGACTCGATCTTAATGGTCTTTTCCAAACTTTTGAATTCTGTGACCAAAAAGCACCATCCACGTAATCCTAACCCTTATTCCCATACATACAT
The DNA here is from genome assembly GCA_013399135.1 of Heliornis fulica. Taxonomy (NCBI): domain Eukaryota; kingdom Metazoa; phylum Chordata; class Aves; order Gruiformes; family Heliornithidae; genus Heliornis; species Heliornis fulica. The sequence continues at coordinate 22,949 of VXBZ01006469.1, forward strand.
GCTATTCTGTCACCTATTTTGTGTAGGTTTTACTATTTATCTTATGCTGGTGGCCAGTGCCAAGATGATGGTGCTGACAATGGTACATAACACCTGCCTCACCCTTTCTTCACCACCTGCCCCTTGCCTGGGCTCCTCCACTTTCCCCACGCCTGTGGTTTACCTCTGAAGGTGGAGTGTGCAGAGGAGTGACTGGCAGCCAGCTGGTCTGGGTAGCTTCAACAGCGCTGGGGTTGTACCTGCTTCGTGGCCACTGATGCCAGAGCACGTTCAGCCCTGCATCAGTGTTCTGTGCCACGGGTTAGTGCCAGCAGTATGCTCAACCTGCAGAAATAACTGAGATTATAATGTATGAATTGCATTATAATAATTAACATGGAATCAAGTGAACTGTGGAAACTAAAACTTAAGTAGAATTCCAGGCTGAGGTTATGTTGGCAGCTGTAGGAATAGCAGTAACCTAAATCTAATGCAGAAGTTTAAATTTGTAGCTTTTTTCCACAAATGTAAGTATGTTTCATCTTAACTGAAACACCAAGGGGAGGAAAGTGCTGTGAGTTTTCCTTCCTGCAGCCCTAAGCCTTAAGTGCTTTATTGTTGTTTTTCATGGGATGACACGTGAAAATTATTGTCATTGTAGTTCTTCAAGGTAAACATACATTGAAGGGTATTAGGTAGACTTAGGAGTTACCTGTACTTGCATTTTTCACAAAGCAAAGGGTGAGGAGGAGATGGTATTTACTGTGAAAGCTCTGGAATCTGGGAAAGCTGAAATGTCAAGCTAGAGGTGCAAGTACCCATTAAGACGAAGGGGCTGATGTTTGGATGTAGGCACGAGAAATGAGATCAGCAGTCACAGATGTGAACTGAGAGCTGCAGGCTCTTGAGGTGTTCAGCATCTCAACACTGACTTTTTTTTAGAGCAAATACAAGAGTCTCAGGTGTCAGATTCAGCTGAGTGGCTGCAGGCAGGTTTTCCTTCTGCTGGTGCTGATGAGATTTCAGTGTTTGCTGGTCTGCTGGCTAGCCTGGTGCTTTGACATCCACGGCATGGCGACACTGGTGCTTGTATCCTCATCCACAGATTGACAGCCTCTTGTTTCTATAAATACCCTGCATGGAAAGCAGTGGAGGAGTCAGATGCTGAATTCTCACTTCCCAGAGCTGTTCCTTGCCAGAAGCTGTGGAGAAGCAGAGCTGCCCCCTCGGAGCCTGGCTCGTGCTTGTGAGGTCCGTGCTGGCTGGGCGCTAGCGCGGCAGCCGTGCCTGTTCAGAAACGCTCCCTGGAGCTGGGCACCCAGGGCAGGGTTGGCATTGACCAGGCACAGCAAGGTATTCTCTAACAGCTGCTTAGGCTGAAGAGCAGTTCTCCTACAAGTCCTCTTGCCTTTGGGATGAGGAAGAGCTGTGGGTGCTTTGCTGCAGTGGTGGGAGTGTGTAGGAGACTGGAGTGGTCTGTGGATTCAAGGAGAGGTCGTCTGCGTGGCTGCAGTAAGCTGGGAGGGAGCAAGAGCCTGGTAGGTTGTCACAAAGACAGAGTAACCTTTGTGCAGAACTGGGATTCAAATTGTTTGGGGTTTAAAAAATAATTCTTGGTGATTTTGGACCTCTTGCCTAGGAAGACCTTGTGTAATACCTGAGATAGAGACGTGTCCTTGGGGAGCACTGTGATGCATGAGGATAATGATGTACATTCAGATTGTTTGCCCAGGTTGTAAAGATACTTTTTAAAAAATGAAAGTGCTAACTGTATTAAATCTCATTTCTATGAGACCCTTTCTAAACCTTTTCCCTTTTATCTTGGTACATAAAAGCATTTCACAAGTAGAAATATATTTCTGACCTAGTTTTGTGTTCGTGGATTTTGCTGTGAATACTTGTTTCAGATTTGTGGGGATCATGGGACCTGCAGGTTGGATGATAATGAAACCTCAAAACCTCTTTCTAGTCAGCACAGGAATGAAGGGGTGGACTTAGTTGCATGTTGTTTGGAGCCTGGATGTGTTATCTGCTGTGTGATGGTGGCTGTGCTGGTTGAGGAACCTGCTGCTGTATCTGTGTCTCTCGCTGGTGAAGCTGTGTCTGCATCTCCATCTGCACCAGGTCACTGGCCATCAGCTGCCTGGTAAAGTGTCACTGCCCTGGCCCTGCCACAAGTGTGTCAGGAACGAGCACTGTCACAAGAACTGAGCTGTGGGGACACACAGCTTCTGTTTTGGGGAGTAGCTGTCTGACAGAGCCCATTGGGTCCAAAGTTTCATTACTGTCATGTGTCTGTGGGGTAAAGAGGGAAATAAACCCAGAACTGAGCAGGCTTCAAGGTGTCAGAGTTAATGATGTGATGTGCCACTGGCTGCATTTATCTTGAACACGAGAAAGCAGCTCTGAAGAGCAGAGTAAAACTTCCACTGGAGGTTACTGTGAAACCAGTAGCCTGTGAACTGGGCTTCACAAGTAGGAGCTCTGGGTGCCTTCTTCCTGGTGAGACAGCCTGCTTCTGCACACCTCCTGCCCAGCCCAACTGGGGATGGAGCAAACCATCCCAGTGGGATGTGTGCTGCACAGCAGGCACCTGGAGACGGGGTGTACGCATCCTGCCTCGGAAAACACGAGGTGCTGCAGCTTTCAGGGAGGAAACATCTGCACTCAGATATCCTGTGTTAAGTATGCTCCAATTCCCTTAACATAACCACACAATAAGACCTTGCCACTCAGGAGAAGAAAAAAACAGGCTGAAGAACAATCCCTTCCTACTTAAAAACCACAAAGTGAGTAACTTCCCTCGCTGTTGCGCGGGCCTGGCGCTCTGCTGTCCCCCAGGTCGGAGGGGGGAGCGATGCTGGGGTCTCTCTCTTCCTGACTTGATTGAACTGAGGGGCCAGGAGTTGTGCTTCCTGCAGGAAGAGGAGCACTACCAGCCCTTGCTTTTGTGTTGGGAGCTTAATGTGCAGAGGTGACCTCTCTTAGGAGAGTTAATTTCCTTCTCTGGAGTTGAAATGCAGCGTCATGGAGATGAAAGACTCCCTTACAATAAGATGATTTTACCTGCTTACTGCTTGAGTGCTTAGGCTGGAGTAGGCTTTCTACCAAGCCAGTGTGTTTTGGTATCTGCATCCAAAGCTCAAGGCTTTGGAGGAGTTCTGTGCCAACCTTGCAGCAGGACACAAGGGGGGCACTAACCTCAGTTGGCAGCACGGGCAGCAGTGTCAGCTGCGGTGCCAGTTTGCTGAAGGAACCAGCCTTTCTGTGCAACTGGGCAGGTCTGGCCCTGGTTTGCACACAGCTGTCCTCACACACTGCTCTTCAGGGAGGTCCCCAGGAACCCTTGCTCCATGGTCTAAACCATCAGAGCACTGACCCTCTCCTGTCTGCTTTGGAGCTGGTGTCTGCCGCTGGCTTCGTCCACGCTGGACCTGGGCTGTGCTACAGGGACGCTGTCGTGGCACTGTCTGAGATGTTGTTTTCCACTTTCTTTCAGGTGAACGAGTGCTTTGTTTTCATGGACCTCTCCTTTACGAAGCAAAGGTATGTGTGGCTGCTTGGGCTTCTCTGGCTCTTCCCTGAGAAAATAAGGAGTTGTATTAGTTTACCTGCTGTGCCTCGCTATAGGTGGGATTGAGGATTGGAACAAAATGAACAAAAACTCATAATATATAAATTAGCTTTAAATCTGGGAGCTTTAGAAAAAAATATATTTCATTTTATGTGTATTATAGAAAAATATATTACAGAAAAATTTCAGCAGGCCCCATGGTACCGTGTGGCTGTTCTGGTAAACTGCTGCAGGCTGGGTGCTGTGCTGGGCACCCGGCACCTGGCTCCCAGAGCACTGGAAAGTGTTGTGCTAATGCATGAGCTGGTGAGTTACCTGCAGTCTGAGCTTCCTCAGAGGTGTAGGTGGCTGAGTACACTTGGTGGTCTTCACATGGGACAGCACCAGAGAGGGTAATGCTGGGTTGAAGTGGCCGAGGAGGTGGCGTTCTCGGCTCTGCTCTTCAGCCACAGGAGCCCTGCATTGCAAACCTGGACTGGGAGTATCCCTGCTGCTCCTGCTGCAGGGCTCTGCCAAAGTGCTTCCAGTGAGGTGCTGCTCTTGGCAGCCTTACTCAGGGGTCACTGCTGTGCCTCTGATTTACTGGAGGTGTAGCTCCTAATTTGGCTGCTTGCTTCCACTTCCTCTGAAAGGGAAACAAAGGGCTTTTGTAGCTGTGGGGATTGGGACTTGCAGAAATTCCTGGGGTGCTTTAAACAGATCCTTTAGGTTTTAGTGTTAACTGGAGAGCTTCAGGGAGGTGCTAGATGGCAGCTAGAAATACCCAGCATCTCTTCTCGTGCCATTGGGGAGTAGCTGCTCTAGTGTTAAGATAAAGTCCTAGCAGTTGCTGGGAGGGGATGTGCTTGTGTAAACCACTTTGGTTTTGGTGGTTCTGCTTTGTTCTCCCCTTGCTCTGGGAGACTGGATGCATGCTCAGAGCGTGGCCTTCTGCCAGCTGCCCAGGTGCCAATGCAGACAGGAGCCATGAGGGCACCTTGCCTGCTCCCAGCAGCAGTCCCAGCTGTCAGTTTGACTCCTTGGAGCTGCTACAGCAGTTGGCTTCTCCATCCTGGGCTGAGCCCCCCTGCCCTCCTCATGCAGGTGTGGGATGGGTGCTGCAAGATAGCCAGCCCTGAGCTATTTATATGGAGAGCCTGCACCTTCTGGGCTGCAGAAGTGGCAGAAGGAGCTGGGGTTGGTTTTCCAGAGGTGCTTTGCAGGTAATAATGAACAATAAGATGACCTCAGCTTTCCCACTGCCCTTCTCAACTGGTTTTTTCTTCTGAGGTTCTCATTGCACAAGTTACTTTATTCCTGATTCTCTTCAGAATTTCCCAACCTCCAGCAGGGAGGAAAATGTTTGGTGCAGGAGTATGTTGGAATCTGCTTTGACTCCTGCTCACTCAGCAGCCACTTCTTGAGCACAGGCTGGGTTTGGCTGCCTCGAACTCCAGGGCTGTGGAAAGGAGCCAGTAGTACATCAGACAAGACCAAAATTTCCTTACATCTGGTTGCAGGTCTGGATGAGGACTGAGTTGGAAGTTCCCTTTGTGGCACTTTGGAAGTTTGTGCTGAAACATGACATTTTTTTTTCCATTGACAATTACTTTTTTTAATTGGAGAGTGTGCCAGAAGGCATTGCCATGGAGATCTTGGCAAAATGCAGCAGAAGGCTCAGCCCTTTGGAGGCAGCTCAGTTAGCATGGGAGAAAATAGCAATTATGACTCCTGTGAGTAATTTTTTCACTTTAGTGGAGAAAAAAAAATTATTACAATGGAGTGAAGGGTAGAACTGAAGAGGCTGGTTCTCAGTGTTTACAGCACTGATTATTTCACTGCTGAAGCAGTGCAGTGGCATCTGGATCTCAGAGCATCCAGGCAAGACGTGGTTCCTTTCTGGATGAAGTGCTTTCCCCAGGCTGGAGCTGGTGGGTTTGGTTTGGCATGAGGAGCTCAGGGTTAGGTGGCTTCTGTTCCAGGCTGTGTGCCTGCAGGAGCAGGCCTGTCCCTGCTGGGCTGGTTTCACATAGCTGTGGTGTGCTGGGCTCTCGTGAGCCAGGCTGTGAGGTGGGGGAGGCTGTGGTGTTACTGGGCAGTGTGGGGGATCACTGGGCTCCCCTGAGCACCGTTCCCTGGCTGAGCTGAGGCAGGGCCGAGCTGTGGGGCCTCACTGCAGGCCCTGCCCAGGTGGAGAAGCCTCTGATGGACACTCTGGCTCTGAGCGTGGCTGTGGGGCCGCTGGAGTAACCCTGTTTGTGCCTCTTCCCTGGTGTCTCCTCGGATCTTGCTGTGGAAGGGAGTCTCTGGGTTCATAGGTTAGTTTTTGGTGGAATAACTGTTTTTATTTACCTCACTTATACCTTCTTAACCTAGAAAAAGCCCTTATCACAACCTTTTCTGCTGAGTGTAATGCTCTCTCTGTGGCTGTAGAGACCCATATTATTCATTTTACTTTGAAGACCCCTCTGCTCCAGCCAGCTTACCTGTCTGTGAGGTAGGGTCTGCATGCCACCCAGCCCTCTGGAGAATGGCTCTTGGCTGACTGGGGGTAGTGGAGTGACTGCTTGTCTACTCCTGTCCTCCTCATGAGTCAGGGGTCCCTGTGGATGGCTGAGCAGAGTGGCTTGTTGGCCTATAGTCCTTCCACATCCATAAACAGGCAGGCTGGGTTAGCTGACAGTCTGCTGTGCAGTAGCTGCTGGTATCCCAGTTGCTTGCATGGAAATCTGCATGGTCATGCTCCAAAGGCTAGGGGAAAAACCCAAAAGCAAAGAACTCCTTCAGATCTCTGTTCTCATTGGCACTGACTGAACTTTCTTTTCTGTTCCAGTGTGTAAAGGTTGCCATAAAGGACAAGCAAGTGAAATACTTTATCCATTACAGTGGTTGGAATAAGAAGTAAGTATTGCATTAACTGAAGGCAGTGTTCTGTTGTCCTTGGGGAGGAGGAGGCAGGCTCTGCCAGCTGGAATGGGGGCTTGGTGGGCCAGCACTGTGTGTCAGGGGGCTGGTCTGACATCAACTCCAGCCATTTCTGTACATAAGCTGATGATTTGTGCTAACACAGAGCAAACATCCCCTAGTTAACCTCTCCTCAGAGCTCTGGCTGTACAGACAGGGTAGCACAGGGTGCCACAGGCTTGCTGAGTGCTTGCTTATGTTAGACACCAGTTACTGTCATTCCTCCCTGGCAGAAATCCCACACAGAGACACCTTGTGTGTGTTGGTAGGAGAGGGAGCCCTGCTGAGGTGAGGCAAAGCTCTCTACTCAGAGGCAGTGCAGTGTGGAGGTAGTTTGGTAGCCAGGGTTTGAGGCAGCACTGCCTTAGTGTTGGGGATGGGGCAGCCCTTCACAGGAGCAGGTGTAGCCTGGCTTTCAGTCCTTGCCTCACATGCCAAGGTGAAGTTGGAGCCACTTGTCCCTTAAAGCAGTGGGATTCTAGGTGAGAGACTGCTGAAGAATAAAGACCTCGAGAAATAAATTGCAGGTGAATAAAGAGATTATCACACTATGTAATTAATGCTTCAGCTCTTCAGACTCCACAAGTCTGTTGGAGAGCACTTTCTCCTCCTGTGGTTTGGTTTGTTTCATTTCACTGCTGCAGACCCTAGAGTGAAGGCTTAGTCACTAACACCTCGATCTCACTGACACGACTAAAAGCTGAGCTTCACGTTTTACTTGTGTGACTTCCTCAAATGCATCATCACCCCTCCCCTTCCAGTGGACAGGTAACTGCCAGTGTTTACAGCAAAGCATTTACAGGGAGTGTAATTGGTTCTTATGGTGGCTGCTGTATATTAATGAGGCAGCATAAATTAGTTCCTCCCCTGTTTATCTCTGACTGGTGCCATGAGCAGTGTCATGACTCTCGCTTTTCTCGCTTGTGCTGTTTGAGTTTTTTTGCCTTCAAGCTTCCAATTAACCACATTAAAAGTGGCATTGCTGCAAGATCTAGACAACTGGAACAATATTGACTCCTTAATTTTGTTTTTTTATAATTACAGTCCTTTGTTACTTGTTAATTGCTCGACTTCTTAACCTCTTTTCCCAGTATCAACAGTTAGGATGCAACAACTTTCCTCACCGTACGGCGTGATGTGCCGTAGCACCTTCTGTTGAAGGTCTCTTGCAGCTGTACAGGCAGGAGTAAGAGAAGTGGCTTAAACATCTGACCAAAGCACTACCCTAAAACCATAGTGTACAGCTGGACATGCACCTCTTTAACTCCTGGATGCTAAGCTTGCCTTGTAACGCTCGTGAGGGCCTCGTACTCCTGTAGTAGTGTTGGTTTTGCTACTTCGATGTTCCAAGATGGGCAGCTCTTGCTGTGAAACAGAGCTTTAACTTGCTACTTTAGAATAACTTGGCCACTTTTAATGTGTTTTATTTGAAATAAGTTGTCAGATTGCTCACATAATCCACTCTTTGTCAGAGTGGAGTTCTTGCTCGTGACGGCAATTTCCCCAACACCTGTTCTCTTAAATCGTTCACTTCAGATTCTTCAAATATTCATGCCATCTTGGTTTCCTTCACAGACAGAAATCAGAGCTCTTCTTCTTACAGTAAGATCTTATTGCTGAATTTGTTAACCTATAAAATGTTGGAATAGATAAAGGAAACTTGCTTCATAATGTAGTTATGGCTACAGGTGTCCCATGGTTTAGTAAGCATAGAATTATTTTTTTTTCCTGAGATGCTTCTTTTAAATTAAAGACAGTCCCCTCCCTCCTAAATTGTCCATCCTTCAACTTTGGGAAACTGTTTGGAAATGACTGAGGGTTAAACTTCCCTAGAAAAAACCTTTACAGCTTCAGTCAGCGGGGAATGTGTTTGGTACTCTTTGAGTTGTGCCAGTCCATGACTTGCCACAAAAGCAGAGTTCAGACTCAAGTTCTGTGATGTTTTTATTGACTGTTGTGTGTAGGATGCAGTTGTGTCGTGGTTTGGAGTGATCATTTGGGTTTTATTCTCTTTTTCAGCTGGGATGAATGGGTTCCAGAAAGCAGAGTGCTCAAATACGTGGATACCAATTTGCAGAAACAAAAAGAACTTCAAAAGGCCAATCAGTAAGTGGTTTTGTTTGAGGTCCTTGACAGTATTTTTTTTTATACAGCTTCAATCCAACAACTGTGTATCAAGGGAATCTAGTGAGTTTAAAACCAAAAGGAGGTGTCTGTATGCTCACTTGTTCTTGAGATGCTTTGGTGCTTAGAGGTGTTCTGGTCTTTGTCCCCTGGCTCTTCAGAAAGAGCAGGCTGCTAATTAGTTTTAAAATGGTAATGAGGCTTTAAGGAAGGGTAGGCTGGTGATAGGAGAGGCAGCCTTACTAACTGCACGTGCTGTGCTGTGGAACTTAGGGGCCTAAACGTGACCCTTGTGCAGAGTAAGGGGTAAGGATCTTCTCAGCCTGCTTTAGGATGTCTGCAAACACTTGGGTTCTCCACGTGCTAACCTTCTGTTTAAGTGGGAATGTTCTTACTGAGAGGCTGTCTTCTGTCTGCTGCTCCCATGTGACTCTGAATAGCAAGGGTGATGGGAGGGGGGGAGTGGGTGTTCATGCTGCTAAGTGTGGTGTGGAGAAGCCTGAATCTTCTGGGTACCGAGTCTGATTTGTTCCTGCTCGTGACACATACTGGTTTGCAAAGCTATTTACTAGACAGTCTCTAAATGTTTTACATAACTTGTTACCCTTTGAGGGAAAACAAGCTGCTTTTGCCATTAAAATATTGTTTACAAATGTTCTTATTTACAAATGTGCTCTTTTTAAAGGGAACAATATGCAGAGGGGAAGATGAGAGGTGCTGCTCCGGGCAAGAAGACTTCTGGTCTGCAGCAGAAAAATGTTGAAGTGTAAGAAGCTTTTTATTTAAAAAAACAAAACAAAAAACCCCACAAAACCACAACAAACCAACCCAAAACCAAATGAAAAATCTCACAGGCTTTTGCTTGGCACTTTTATTGACCTCTAAATAGTATTTTTCTGAAAAGGTTCTGCAGGCTAAACTAATTACCTCAGACACAGCCTGCACAGAAGGCTGTGCTTCACTTGTGTGGTGTCAGAAAGGCCTTTGATGAAGTGTTTTATTAAAACCTCCTGCTTGGCTTGTGCAGTGTTTAATACTGACTCAAGGTACGAGTTGACACTAAAACTCCACTTTTCTGCACTCTGAGTGGCCCTGATGCTCAAAGTGTTGAGTCCTTGTGAGACTCCCATATCTCAGTGAAATCATTTCCCTATAGAATTTCACAGTTCTTCCAAGCTGTGCAAGCACTTCTGAATCAGATCCTTAAAACACTTTGCCTTCTTACTGTATAATTGTTAAAACTGCACTTCAGGAGTCTTTGTTTTGCTGCCCTTGACAAAACTAAACCCACATGCAATAAAAATGGTTTTGCATCATAAGAGACCAGAAGCAAGCTCAGACACTAGAAAAAAAAAAGTAATTTCAGGCTGTAACTGTCAGATCTCCTGCATTCCATCCTTTTTGTTTGCCAGAACAGGCTTGCATGGGGTTCAGGTTCTCATCCAGACAGTACAGCTCTGCTGCCTTGCTCGTGTGCCATCGAGCTCTTCTCTTTGGGGTAGTGCTTCACTTCACGATGAAGATGGTCATTACTAGTGTGATGTTTTGAGCTAACTTCCTTTAGACTCTGGTCTTCATGAGAGAGCTGCTGAAATGACTTAGATTCCAAAAATAATTTGGCCTCAGCTTCAGGTTTCATGTCTCATTTGTGGGCACCTTTGTTATGAAGTACCCATTGCTGATTTGAGAAGTGCAGTGGTAGTGTGGGTAGTTGTGGGGATTTTGCTGTGGATCCTGAGTGCAGATTTCACTGTAGGATTAGCTGAGGCTGTGAATTGGCTCTCCTGGAACAGGGAGTCCTGTGGCTCAGCTCCAGTGCCACGTGTGTGCTGCCTCATGGGCTGCTGCCCGAGCTCCCTGGTGCTGTTTCACTGCTGCTGTGGTGTGTGCAGTCAGCTCTGATGGGCCTCTGGCAGGGACAGTCACCTGTTTGTCTTCATTTAGGGTGGGAAAAACACCAACCCAAATGTCTGGTTAGACAGTTTCTAATTAATGTAATTAGTCTGATGAAAACAGATCTAAATTATGGCCGTTACTGTTTGAGGGGTGTTGTACTGGAGCTGTTGTGCATTTTAGTCAGTGGGAGCAGAATTAATTTCCCATGTAAGTTTGACACAGGTAGTGATGACTCAATTGTAGAAGTGTACAATTTGCACTACAGAGAGTATACCAGTAGTAACTGCAGGGTTAGGTTCCCCATACTGTCAGCTTTAGTCATCGTGGTCCTTCAGTCTGACTGCACTTGTTTTCTATGGACAAGTAGATGCTAAATATTAACCTGTGCTTGAAGCCAAAGTTGGCTTAATCCTCTCAACCCCACCTAATAATGTTGTGTCCAAGGGAGACCCACACAGCAGAAATGACCTCATCTTATGCCTCTGTGTAACTAAAGCTTGAAAGTGTGTCACCAGGTCTGTCTTTACTGTGGCTGAAACCTGCTGGGGAAAGGGAGTGGCTTTTCATTTGCTGCCATCACTGTCCTGAGCATAGGTGCTTGTTCCCAGCATAGCACACCAGACCATAAGCCTGCAACTTCTGTTTCATATTGGTTGTAAAATTAGCTCCTTGGAGGTGGATTTCCAGAGTGGTGAAGGGGAGGTGGGAAGCTCCTGTCATGAGAACAGCAGTCCTGCACGATGGGTAACAGGGTCCCATATGCCTGTGGCACTGATCTTGCTCCTAGTCTCTAGCCATTACCTGCATCCAACACATCCTTCTAAATTAGACCTGTGCTTCCTTCAACAAAGTCTCCCAATTCTTTTATTTTTATTTTTTTCTTCCCTATTTGGACTCTGAGGGAGAGGAAATGCTTTGACTGACCCTCTCAGTGATGCAGGGTCGTGATACTGATGTGGTATTGGCCAATCTGCTGCTGCTCACCCCCTGCTCACAGCTGAGGGCACGATGCCCTCGGAAAACAAGCCCAAAATACAGCTCCAAAATAAAACCTCTGGGTTGTTCTCTGTTGTCAATCTATGGTGGTTGCAGAAACACAACATATGGTTGGTGGGGAGGGGGAGAAACTGGTCACACAACTGTTCTAAGAGGGTAACACTGTCAACCTATTTGGGCCTCAAAATTTACCTTTTGTAGCATTCTTGGAGGATTGAAGGCAGGGGAAGGTTAATTATTTTCTGAAACTTACTCTTCAGACAGCCAAACAGTAACGGAAAGGGAATAATCTAAGCACATTTATCCTCCAGGAATGTTCAGTCAGACTATAACATGCTGCTGAAAAGGTAAAATTTTGAATCTTAAGTAGATTCTCTTTAAGGCTGAGCACTGGGTCTGACATTCTCTCCTTAACTCAACCCCCATTGTGCCTAGATTTTTCAGACGAGATGGAGCGCACACTGTCTGCTGTTTGGAGACCCCCACAATATCGACGCGGTGAGTTAAGGATGGACTGTCAAACCAGGATTTTCATCCTGAAACCAGACCTCCTTGCTTGCATACATTGTTTTGAGACTCTTAAAGTCCTGAGTTGTAATAAATAAGCTTTGGTAGCAGTTCACTGACTGTAAGTACTGCAGTGCATCGTTTGGGGGTGTTTTCGAGCCGGGTCGCGCTGCCAGGTTTTAGTTGCCATGGAATGTGTGTCTCTTCCTTTGGGACAGCATGTTGTGAGTAGAGAAATGCTGTCAGTCTGTCTGATGTTTAAAAAGTGGAGGACAGCTGATGTCAGGTTTCTGAAGCTGCATTGCCCTAGGTGGCTGCAGGGGTCTGCATGCTTGCTGCAGTGGTTGGGTATGTTTATAGCAGCCCGAGCGCTGCCCCCGTGCAGGTCGGGAGCACCCAGCAGTGTTTGCTCTGAGTCCTGGGGGCAAGGCTGTTGTGACAGGTGGTGGTAGAAGAGCAAGGTTTGAACCTGCTCCTTAACCCCCTGTGTTTTCATTGCTGGCTTGAATCTCTTCTGCAAAACTGCCTCTGGGATCTGCAGCAACTGGCTCAAAAAGCTTTTGAGACTATTTTGTAAGCAGTATTTGATCAAATGCATGCATTGAATGGAATTATTTGCCTTCTAACTAGGAGCTGTCATAGAAAAATGGGTATGTTTATAGCAGGTTGCCAAAAATGCTATATAACACTAAGGTACTGGCTTCTCCAGACTGCTTTATATGTAGCTCTGCTGAATTCCAGATTCTGAAAGTTGCTGCTACCTTTGATGGGCCCAACACAATTAACTTGTGCAAAAAAAAACAAACCTAAAATCAGTAAACAGAGTCAGCAGGTGCTTGGGAAATACAGAGGGCAGCTGAGAGCTCTGGAGGAAGGATATGGCACTGAATGTCAGATTTGAGAGCAGCATCTGTGATTAAATGAGATGCAAGTGCTCTCGGGGATGCTCCCAAAACAGTATCTCAGCTTCAGTGACTGGGTTTCTTTTCCTTCTAACAGGAGCCTTGTTCTTAGTGTGCACAATTACTCAAAAGCATGTGCTCCTGCTGCCTGTCTCCTGTGGCACCCTCTGCTGCTTTGGGCACAGCTGGTAGTGTGCTCACAAGCAAGTCTCCTAAATGCCAGGCAGCCCGTGGGCGCTGCCTGTGTGCCAGCTGTCGAGGGCTGGAGCAGCACTGGGACCTGGCTGACCTCTCCTCTTGCCTGGTGGCCACCAGTAACATGTGCTTAGGGACAATCAAGGGTGTCAAGTCTCCAGTGCTGTTCTCCTCAGATACCCTTTTGGTTTCTGGCAGCCTGTAATTAGGGGACTTGAGAGCTGTAGGCTGTATCCATGTGATGGGTCTAATAGCTTGCTGTACAGCTGCCTTAGGGTTAATAACCTGTGAACCACTTGGGCTCCTGGCATCCCCAGCATCTTGTGGCAGCATGTTCTTGTTCTAATTCAGTGCTGGGGAGGAGAGGGGAGGAAAGAGGGTGACTCCTCCTGTTGCATTTCATGTCTTCTGCTTTGGTTTTTTGGCCTTTCATCTTAAGGAAAGACTGATCAGTTCTTCCAGTTTCCCTTTCATCGCTGGGGATACCTCTGCCACGTCGCCTCTGCCAGTCTCCTCTTCCCACCCAATTCTCAGCATGAGAAAGCCCTGGGCTGCCCAGTTGCTTCTGATAGAGAAGCTGTTGCACATTACCAACCACTTTTGTTCCCTTTATCTCCCCTAGTTTTATTCTGTGTCTTCTAAGGTCAGGCTGCCTGGCCAGGCACAAGACACATGTATTTACAATCCAGACTTTGCTTTTTATCCCTTGTCTAATAATGTTTGGCTTAATTGTCTCTTTGTAGGACTGCTGCTTCTCACAGCTCTGGCAGTGGCCAAGCTGCTTGGGCAGTAGGGGCTGATTTCATTTTTTCCCCAAAAATTATCTTGGAACTTACTTTTTTATTACTAGTCACCTTGTATTGGGAGAGGCTTTACAATTCTCCAACCCAAACCATCCTGTGGTTCTGTACACCTTAGTTACAACTTGTTTCCTCAGCAAACTGGCATCTGGTCTCTTTGTGGCTCTCAGCAATGTACTGAGCTCCAGTGCTTCAGACCAAGCGGTCGCTGCCTTGGTTCTCTGCTGCTTGTTCCTAAGCCATCTATTGGAGGGATGTTCTAACAGGCCTCCTAAGCTCCTGGTTTTAGGAAAGTAAAAGACTCTGTCATGGCCCACAGCACTTCAGTCTGCCTGGTATTGAACTCCCAGATGTGGTGGAGTAAAACCTTCCAAAGTCTTGAGTTGCTGTTTGTGGTTTTTTCCTCATGTCATTTGTCTGTCTTGAATTCTATTTGCTGTTTGTTATCTTTACTGGCAGTTTTCTAGACACATCCCAGAAGACACTGTGGTTTGGATCTCAGAGCATTCACACCAACTCTTTATGCAAAGATTGAGGCTTCTTGAGGTGGTACCCGAGGTTCTGTGACAGATGCTTCGTATCTTCTGGATGAAGTGCAGTCTCCAGCATGTTGTCCTCAGGGGCATCCTCTCCAGTGGCTGTTGATCATGAACACAGCCCTGTTCTGGATACTGTGACTGGAGGCTCAGTGTTTTGCTCTCGTGGCATGGACTGCTCCTTTCCCTTCTGTCACCTTTGATTTAGAGCACTCCACTGGTGGGAGCTGCTCTGCAAACTGTGATGCTGTTTGTTTTCAAGCAGTTCTCTCGCTTCCACACAGTTTCACGTGGTTCTGTCAGTAGTTCATTTATTTTCAGCTTTCTGATTCAGCCTCGTGCTTTGATCCCCAGTACTTGGATGTCCTTGTAATAGCTGAGTGTTCTCCTTCTGCTCAAAGCAAGTGCTGTGCTGAGCACTGGGCTGGCTTCTTACCAGAACCCACTGCTGACCCTCTGAGGAGGCGACGTCTGACGGACAGATTGCGCCCTGTAAGTTTCAGCTGCAAGATCTTTAGCACCTTGCAGCTCTGTTTGGTCTCTTAATTAAAACTCTTTTCACAGAAGCTTCTTTGAAATTTCTGTGCTGCCTTTTAAGGTTTTTTTGCCAGTTTTCAGTGAAAAATACCAGTCAACAGAGAAAGACATAAACAGAGAACAGCGGCCGGGTCGGGCCTGCGGTATAAGGTACTTGCTGTCCATAAAGCAGTTTGGAGTGATTCACAGGGTGTGTTTTAACCTACCCAAGATACATTTAGACTTTGCAGGCTACACCTTCTACCCCTAGGGCTGTCCACAACCTCTGTGGTAGAGGTGCTGCATCTTCCCCCTGGGTGCCAGGGGCACCGTGTGCTTCGGTGACTGTGGCACAGAGCTGCCGGTGCTACTGCAGGCCGCCCGCTGTGCAGGCCACCAAAACCTGCAAGGGCTGACTTGTTTTGTCTCCAGCCTTGGCTCTCTTCTGGAGCTCAGATTTATCTCTTAGGCTTAGCAAGCAGAAGGCTCCCAGGCATCCAACTTGACACACAAGGAGTGAGGTGGGGAGAGCACAACCAGCTGCTGAGAACGGTTCACGCGGGACTTTGTGCTCCACTAACAGAGATGTGGTTTATGGTCTTAATCATGGTGGTTCTTCAGGTACTTAATATTGTCTGCCCCAGTTTTTTAAGACTCTGTTTCTAGATTAATGTTTAACATTACTTTTGCCTTGTGATTTTAATTCTGGAAAGCACTCCCTGTTCTCCTTGTTTATTGTAGCTTTGGAAGGAAAGACTTTCTCCTCAAAGCACATGTTCATTATCAGGGACTTAACTTGACAATTGTTCCTTCTTTCTGGAGAGAGATGCTCTTTGTTCTGCCCAGGGTTTAAGCCTAATGCTTGTTTGACTTGAAGCTTGAGAAAAAGCCTTACTCAAGCTATCTTCAGACCTTCTAGATGCTTTGACTAATTCCTGACCGGGATAAACCCAGTTCAAAGCCTGAGTACAAGAGTCACTTGAGATAGTGGTGAATTTCCAAGGAAATAATCCTGTGCTAGTAGAGCATTTTATCCACACAGTCTGCAGTTTTCAGAGAGGTTTAACTGAACTTCTGTTGGTAGTGAGCAAATTGAAACATGGCTAGTAGTGCTCTTAAAATTGTCAGAAAAGAGTGAGTATACAAAGTTCAGATAATAAATAATCAGGACAGCTTAGTTTTGCCATTGACACTTGACCCATCTGAATATTTACATGTTGTGTGCATTGAATTCAGGTGGCACTAAGATTTTTGGAAGTACAGCCCATCCTTTGGAATAAAGGGCTAAGGACAGAGACATTAGAGAAGGGTGAAATGTATGAATTAAAACCACTAAGTGTCGAGGGAAGCATTTGGAAAAGACAGATATTAAGGGCAGTGCTATTTAGTGCCTTTCCAGATGTTTCTAGTAAGCAGTGAGTGCAGTCATGATCTCCCTGCAGGTTGTAGCCAGCCCATCCAGTGTCACACATGCAATTCTGGTAGTGGAGGGAACTTTAAATAGCACCTCTGTAGAGGTGAACTCTGGCTTTCAGTACTTCCCTGGAAGTCACTTCAGTTGCCTGAGACTTACCTGGTAATTCCCAGCACTTCTGTTTCCTTGTCCCATGTTCTGTCTCTAAGCAGTCCCTGAAATACAGAAATAAGCTGCCTACAACTCCAGTGTTGTTTCCAGGAGCACTGGGAACGTATGAAACATCTGTAGGTGCTACTTGTGTGTCAGTATGGGGTTTGATACTCATGTTCTTGGCAGGGTTTTGTAGGCTTAAGTTTAGGGTTTCCCTTCAAAAATGGTGGGTTTTAGCCTGGTTACTTGAAAGATCTTGTCATAGTGTAGCTGATGTAAGTCATACCTGATGTTTGTCATGTGCTTTATCTAAACACCACAGGCTGCTGAGAGCTCTCAGTGCTCTGGATGGATGGGCAGCTTCTACTCTGGGTTCTTTAAGTGCTGCTGTCTTTATATCTGCAATAACTTGTGTTCTTCTTGCAGGAAAACAAAAAAGAACAAACAGAAAAGTAAGTATAACTTTATTTTGTGCATAAGGGCATGTCCCTAGTTAAGGGTTCTTTGCTGGAATAAGACCTTAAATCTGCCTCGCTACGTTTCCCTACTGTCACCCTGTGTTGTTCCTCTTGGACTTCAGATGTCCCTTCCTCTTGGTCAGGAGGAGTGAATACACTTTGGGTTTGTACACAACCTGCTTGTTTCAGTTGTCAAGATTTTAACCTCTTACAAGTTAAAAGCAGTGATACCTCCAGGGATCTGCTGAAAGGATTTTGTAAGTCACAGTCATGTTTTCTTACCGGGGTGGAGATGTGACATAGCTGCAGAGCCTGATTGCTGGTTCCAGAAATTCCTGCAGGGAACATTACAGCCACTGACACAGTGATTTGGTTTTAGGCAGAAATGTACAACTTCAGATAAGGGTAAATACAGCAGCTTGAAGTGTCACAGATGTGGCAGATTACAAGTAATATTTAAAAAACATGAAAAAGGGGTGAGAGAAATCTTGAGTCTTGAATCCTTCTGGTTTTTTTCTTTTTTTACTGGTATTTCTCACTGACTTGCCAGAGTCTTGAGCAGCATCATGTCTCTCTCCTGCACAGCTCCAGGAATCGGGGAAGGGAGCAGCACCAGCGAGACCCCTCAGCCCCCTCGGAAGAAGAGGGCTCGAGTAGATCCAACCGTGGAAAGTGTACGTGGGCCTGATCCTCACGGGGTTTGGTGGAGAAGCTCCTGATTGCTGACAGATGCAGCCAGACCTTCTCTGTCCTGCAGGACAGCAGTGCAAAGTGCTACAGCTTGGAAAGGTTCCCAGGGGTCCCTGAAATCAAACAGGACCTCAGATGGGTTTGGGTTGGCAGGGCCCTTAGACACCCCTACCCAGTGCCCCTGCCATGGGTGGGGATGCCCCCAGCACCCCAGGGTGCCCCAAGCCCCATCCAACCTGGCCTTGAGCCCTACCAGGGATCCAGGGGCAGCCCCAGCTTCTCTAGGCACCCAGTGCCAGGGCCTCCCTCTCCCCAGGAAG
This sequence comes from Heliornis fulica, assembly GCA_013399135.1. Lineage (NCBI taxonomy): Eukaryota > Metazoa > Chordata > Aves > Gruiformes > Heliornithidae > Heliornis > Heliornis fulica. The sequence goes on from VXBZ01006469.1 coordinate 40,952, forward strand.
GATTTGTGCCTCCCAGCTCCTCTCCCTCTGCCCTCCTGCAGCTGAAGGCCATTGCCCTGGGCCTGGCCCTCCCTGCCCTTGGCACAGCCCTTCTCCAGCTCTCCTGGAGCCCTTCAAGGGACTGGAAGGGGGTGCTTGGAGGTCTTCTTGGAGCTGCCTTTTCTCCAGGCTGAACCAACCCAACCCTCTCTGCCCACCTTTGCAGCCCAGGGCTCATTGAGCTTTCTTGGCTATGAGTGCACACTGCTGAGGCATGCTGAGCTCTTCATCCACCAGGACACTCAAGTCCTCTTCACAGCTGCTCTCAACCACTTCCCTTGCTCCGTGGGGAGCCCACAGGAGCTGCTGTGGTAGATCCTCAGTCCAGTGCATTCTGGTGGTGCAGATGAGCAGAAGGTGGGGCTTGGCTTGGCTGGTTGGCTGAGAGAACCTTCTCTGGCTTTCTGCTTTTTTTTCAGGAAGAAACATTTATGAACAGAGTTGAAGTCAAGGTGAAAATCCCAGAAGAGCTGAAACCGTGGCTGGTAGATGACTGGGACTTGATCACCAGGCAGAAGCAGGTAACTTGTTAGAGCACCTCACTGGCCTTGCCTAGGCAAGGACACTGAAACAAGACCTTCACATCTCTCCAAGTGCAGTGGAGTGAGGCCTCTTGTGGAGTTTGACAACACCCTGGTGGCCTCCTTAGCACAAACCCGTCGGGTTTTAACCAAAGGTCACCCCTGAGTAGGACTGTGGCTCAGCAGTCACGTGTAAACTTGTAGAATAGACTCAGTCTAATCAAGCATAAGCAACTTTTAAGGCAAACAGTTCTGACAAAGCACTTACTCCAGCTTTGTGTGGGGTTAGCTATGCACCCTTGGGCTGCTGCTGTAGAAGGTTGGGCTGTGGGGACGTGGTATGTGATGTATATTTTATCTCTGCCACTTCCTGCCTTGTTTACATGTCACTGCAAGTGTCTGAAGTTGTCCTGCAGCTCTGACACTGTCACTCAGGCCAGTGATGTCTGCCAGACTGGGCCCATATAAAGCTTTTGGATATGTTAAATTTACTTTAAAACAGAAAGTAAAGTTTACAAACCACTTAGAACATATTAATAGATCACAACTTGCTTCTTTTATGAAGCCACTATAAAGTTGGCAGGCAGCAGAGAAAACAGAGCTGTTGGAGGCTGTTTGTCATTGTTTGACAGGCTGCAGCTGCTTGCTGTGACTTACTGCTGTGACTTACTGCTGCTGGGGGTGCTGGCTCTGTTCTCACCTTCCCAGGTTCATGACAGCCTATTCAGGTCCTACCTTTCCTCTTAGAACTTCCCTCACTGAAAGGGTGAGGGCTTGGACCAGGCTGCCCAGAGAGGTGGTGGGGTCACCAACCCTGGAGGGGATCAGTGTGTAGATGTGGCACTCAGGTCATGGGTTAGTTGGATGCTTGGGATTGTTGATCTTGGTCTTTTCCATCCTCAGAGGTTTGATTCGGTGACACATGGATAAGGTCGACTTCTCTTGGCAAGTAGGAGTTGTAGAGCTGCCTCAGCAGCAGAGCTGTGTAAGCACAGCTGTGTGTTGTGCTGGCTCCAGTTCTGGAGGGTTGTTCTCCTCATCTTCAGGCTGTTGTGCTCTCCTGGAAGTCCACAGAAGCGAGCGTGGGCCTGTACCTTGGAAAAACGGGAATTGGCCTTACAGTGGAGCTCCTGCCTCTGGGTGCAGGTGTCTGCACTGGAGATGGACACCAGCCCTGGTGGATCACAGCTGGGAGTGTTTGTCTGCAGCCCCTCAGGCTGTGATGTAGCTGTGGTACCCTCCAGGCTGCCCTGAGCTCCCTGGCAGTGCCAGGCCCGGAGCTGCCCGTGCAGAACCTGGATGGAGGGGCTGTAAGGGGGGGTGGGGTGTGTGCTAAAGCAGTGGCATGTTCCTTCAACACCACTTGCTATCTTAACCTCTTAGTTGTCTTCTGGAAAGGTCCTTGTGTACACCACTGTAAATTTAGTGTGCAGACACAAACATCTGAGCCATTAACCTGGGTTTGTTGAGTGTTGGGGTGTTGTTTTCCTTTTGCAGCTCTTCTATCTCCCTGCCAAGAAGAACGTTGACTCCATTTTAGAGGATTATGCAAACTACAAAAAATCACGAGGAAACACCGATAACAAGTAGGTGGTGGCCACTTCCAGCCTTAAAAACGACTTTTGCTCTTGCTGGCCATGTGTTTCATGGAGAACAGGCTGTTAAATGTGTCCAGCTTCCTGCTCAGGACAAAGGTGATGGAGTTCAGAATCAAGGAATATTAGGAGTTGGAAGAGATCCTGTCCAGCCCCCTGCCTGAGCAGGGTCACCTCGATTAGATCACACAGGAACATGTCCAGGGGTCTGGAATGTCTCCAGAGAAGGAGACTCCAGCACCTCTCTGGGCAGCCTGGCCCAGGGCTCTGGCACCCTCTGTGGAAGCCTCTGTTGAGGTAATATGGGAATGGGGTTCTGCTTTCTGGGCATGATTTCAGCTGCCCCCACCTTCCCTACTCCTAGAGGAAGCTGGTAGAAGCCAAGTGACTAGTGAGTAGTTCTGTGTCCCTTCACTCCAGCTGGTCACCAGGCAGGTGACGTCCTGGGTGCTTGCTGAACAGCACTGCCTGGCAGGTGGTGGCTTCTGGGGCAGCAGGTGGCAGAGCTGGTCACCTGAGGTGGGACAGCTCTGCAGATTCCTGCTTGTGACTGCCCCAGAGGTCCAGCCCTGACAGCACACGGGGTGTGTGCACTCTTGAGGGAGCTTGTAAAGCTGTTGTGAAGGCAGAGGAACCAGCAGTGTGAAGTTACTCTCTGGGGTTACTGACTTGTCAGGCTGCTTTAACGTTCTTTATGTAACTGTCCTTGTGTCTGTTCTAAACTTGTTTGTGGGGTGGAGTGAGGATTAAACTCAGGTTTGCAGCACTGCTGCTAATTCCTACATAGTTACTCCTTGCTTGGCTCTGAAACTGGAGGCCTGCCAGTTCCCTGGGAGGTTGTTGGGTGCTTGGCCCCTTGTGCCCAGCAGGAGGTGGGTGGGGTCCCACCTCCTCTGTAAGGACTCCTCTGTCTCCAGCTCAGGCTGGAGACAGAGGAGTCCTTACCAACACACTGCTGCTCTGGAGTCAACCTCTGCAAACCAGTGGATGGCTTGAAGCAAGGTCTTGGTTTGCCTAAATCCCCACTGACTTCAGAGCAGTCTGCTTTTTAAAGCAGGTCTTGAAATGCATCAAGTGGCTCTGTGTTGTAAGGTCTCCAGGCAAATTCCCTTGGGAGACCTGGAAGCTTGTAAGAGATGTTTGAGTCTGCTGGGACAGGACCTGTGGCGTGTTCTCTTTGCAGGGAGTACGCTGTCAACGAGGTGGTGGCTGGCATTAAAGAGTACTTCAACGTCATGCTGGGAACTCAGCTCCTCTACAAGTTTGAGAGGCCCCAGTATGCTGAAATCTTAGCAGATCACCCCGATGCACCCATGTCTCAAGTCTATGGTGCCCCACACCTGCTGAGGTTATTTGGTGAGTAGACCCCTGGAGGTGGCAAGATGCTCTGTCCAGAGCATCCAGGGGATTCCTTCTCCTGCCTTGGGTCTCAGGGGAGTGAACTGCACAACTTTGACAGCAGTTATGAAACGTGGTTTACTCTTTGCTCCACGTACCTAAAAGCTTGGAGCCATTCAAGGGCCTGCAATGAAATGGGTTTTCCAGCAGCCTGGGTGTTGGGGGAGGTGTAGATATGGGAATTGGTTCCTGGGCTGCTTCTGTGTGCTGCTGTAGGGTTTGAGTGCACTGAGATACTTGTCAAAGGTGTTGCTGATGACTGACAAGGGCTGTTTCTCTGGAGCAGTGCGGATTGGAGCTATGCTTGCCTACACACCTCTGGATGAGAAGAGCCTGGCTTTGCTCTTGAACTACCTGCATGACTTCTTGAAGTGAGTACCCTGGGCTGTGGGCAGGAGAGAAAGCGTTTGGTGCACCCAGGCTGTTGTTGTGTGGCCTCTTCTCAGGGAACAATGATTATCTAATATCCCATAATACTGCTGCTGTCTCTGCAGTAAGCTCAGTGCAGCCAGAGGGGGGTTACAGCTGGCTGGGTGTGTGTTTGTGTGTGTTAGTCTGCACTGCTGAACTGCCCAGGCCTGCAACTTGCTTCAGCCCAATGCTGAAGTGTCTCTTTGTAGCCTGTGAAACAGCAGCTGACAGTTACAGGGTGCAAACTGTCCCACAGCCACCCAGGAGCAGGGAAATCCCCATGAACTCCCTAAAGCTGGATCAGGGACAGGCTGCCAGGGAGCTGGTGTGCTGCAGTGCCCTGTCTGTGCTGCAGATGGGGAGTATTTGGGATGCAAACCCCACCCGAAAGAAAAACACGAGGCTTGTGCCACACTGGGGGTGCTCAGCTGGGTCTGTGGTTTGTACTGGGTGCAGGGGTGTGGGGTGGGACTGCCCTGGCTGCTCACAGTGCTGATACTCCTGGTCAAACGTGTTAAAGCCATAAACTCCTGTTTGTGACTGTCCTGGAGAGGGGAGATGTTGTGTGCATCTTCATGCCAGGTGTTAGTGGCCTGGTGATGGGCTTTGGAGGTTCTGATGTGTAAGTTACCAGAGGAACAAAGCTTTACACTGCTTGGGCAGTAAATTCCAAGTTCTACCTCTGGGTAACAAACTGTTGGAAGTCAGAAGAAAAACCCTGACAAATCCATGACAGCTGTGCAGTAGGTCTGGAAGTGGATCTGCCTGATGCCCAGGGCAGTGTAGTCAGTCTGGAGTGGGTCATGGTCCCCTGGGGGAGTCTGAAGGCCGGTGCTGCACAGCTCCAGTGGTGCAGGTGGAGGTGTGAAGCAGCACAGCTTCCTTGGGAAGTTGCAGCACATGTTGCTTGTCCTCTGCTGTTGCTCTTGGCTGGCTGTGGCTCGTTTGGCTCTACCTGCCACAGGTTTAAGGTCCTCGTTTGTACAGACAGAACTTCACGGTGTGCTACTCCTTGTCTCTACCCCCCAGAGTAGATCTATAGTAAATATGTTATTGGTATGGCAGCTGGAACCTCAGATGTGTGTCCTACCCTCCTGTGCTCCCTTGGAGCCAGAGTCACTCAATGACTTGTTTGGAATTGATTTTTAATATTTATTTTTATCATGAGCTGTCAAGTCTTTAACTGCTTCACACTGCTGACTGTAGTAGGTACGTGTTGCTTTCCTACTCCTGATACCATGTTGTATGGCCTCAAGTAAACACCTAGCAATGAGCTCCTGGGGTGCTAAAGGATGAAGACTTCGGGCAAGAGGTAATTTAACCCTTCCCTTACTTTCACAGGTATTTAGCAAAGAATTCCTCGGCGCTGTTCAGCGCCAGTGACTACGAAGTGGCCCCCCCTGAGTACCACCGTAAAGCAGTATAGTGCTGCGCCGCTTGGCCACGAGGTGATGCTTGGAGCCTGTAGTGCTGTCCCTGCCACATCTTGTTCTTCACCTGCCCATTGCACATGTCTCTTGCACAAGTACGTGAACCTGAAGTGAGTAAAGTTTGTGTGTTTAAAGTGGAACCGGCAGCTGTAGGTTCGGAAGACTCCTTGCCCCGAAGGGGAAGCTTGGAGTTCTGAGGGGAACTCTTTGGTGTTTCTGGCTTGCTACTGTTGTCTGCATCTGTGGGGTGTCAGAGAATGTTTATGGTGTTTCCTTGTATGAACTCTCCAGTGCTCGTGGGTCTGTTTTGACTTTAAGATTCGCTTCACTAATCTGCTCTGTGGTGACGCCGACGCTCGGCCCCGCGAGGGTGGTGACCACCTCGTGTTGGTGCTATCGATTGATCTGACTCTCAAACCCATTGACCTTCTTGGTGTTGGAAGTAAAATGTGTGGTCCATGACTGTGTGCTTTTATTTAGGTAGTTGAAGGACTGTGACTTTTTTTTATATTCTAACAATAGGAAAATGCGTTATCACATCGTAGTGTCCTGGACATGCTGGTCTTTCACAGAGCTGTTTTACAGATCTTCAAATAAACTTTTTTTATTTCAACTGTTCCTGATGTCAGTGTCTGCATCAGCCTCTGCCTTGTGCCAGTGTCCTGCCACGTGGGATCTGAGGGGTCAGGAGCAGCATAAAGCTCTGCACTGACGTGGGGATTCAGGGTTTGATTTCATCTCTGAGGACTGGTCTCCACAGCCTGTGCATCCCACTCCAGTGGGGGAAGCGGATTCTTCTCCTCTGGGATCATCATTTACTCTGTGAGTAGTGATGATGTAGTTTGACTGTGCTTGTTGCAGAACTCCTGAAAGCCTGAACCCTGGGAGCACACTTTGTTCTCTGGCCATGGCCCCCCATGCCAAGACACCTGAGCAGCCTCTCCGTGGTAACCTGCAGGGCAGGTGAGGTGCTGCTGGGGCTTCTGGCCGGGTTCCTGCTTCCAGATCTTCCTGGAAAAGCTGCTGCAGTTCCCGGTTCTTCCACAGCGCCGCGAGGAGACCTGGGGCGAGAAACACCGGCCAAGGGACGGGAACGCTGGCGGGGCCTCGGTCTGACCCCAGGGGCCTCGGGGCCGAGGTCTGACCCCAGGGGCCTCGGTGGCCGCTGCGCTTCTCCCGGCAGGTGTGTGCTGGGCCCGACACGGGGAGGTCGGAATTCCCTCCGGGCGTTGCAGCTTGTTCTGGGAGGTCCCTGCTGGAATGAACCCTGAGCTGCGAACCTGGGATGAACCCTGGGATGTGACTGGCTGTTGTGTAAGTCTGTCCTGTGGAGGTTTGGTTTCCCTCCATTGCTTCCCTGTGTTCCCCAGGGCAGCTCGTCCCTGCTCGGCATCCCGGAGCCCAACTGTGCCCAGGAGCCACCTCCTGTTCCATCCTTTGGCTGCTGCCCTGTGAAGCAGCTCCTGTAACAGCTCATCTGGACCAGTCTCCCAGTAACCCCTCTCCGTGGGTGAACTGGTGTGGACTGGCACCAGGAAGGGGCTTGGTGAGGTGTCCAGCCCGAGGTGTCCCGCTGGCCAGGGTGTGTTACCCACCAGACACTCCCCCTGCCGCAGCCACCTTTTGTCCTGCGGCTGGGTGGGGAGTGGGAACTCGGCACAAACCAGGGGGATTCGGACCCCGGGGCCCCCCCTCTCCTGGGTCATCTCCCCGTTGGTGGCTCTGTGGAAGGGGGCTGAGCACCCTCCCCGCAGCCCCCAGCGCCGCTGGCTGTGTCAGGGCTCGGGGCTCCCCCCGCTCCCGGCCCCACCTCGCCGCAGGGCCCTGGCACGGGGCAGCTGATGCACAGGAAGGGCCGGAAGAGCTCGGCCTTAATGAGGGGAAGGTAATTAGTGATTTCCATCCCATTCCCCCCAGTGACAAAATCTGCAGTCAGGATAAACCTTTTAGAGAAGCTCGGGGGGGTCAGAGGGCGGCTCACGAGTCCCTGTGGGGTGGCTGCAGCCTCCACCCCCCTCCTCGCTCTCCGGGTTCGTGGGGCTCCAACAACATCTAACCCGAGGGGGGAGCACCCCCGGGACGAGCCCAGACGTGGGGCTGAGCTCCCTCTGCCGTGTCACGGGCTGTGGCCCTGCCAGCACAGCGAGCACCCACGCAGCTCTCGGTCCCGAGGAACACGCAGCTCCTGCGCGGGGGGCACAGAGTCCTCGAGATGGGAAAGGACCAGGGGGTTTGGGGAGCTGGTGGCACCAGAGGGGCTCCTTGTGCCCTCTCACAAGGGCTCTGTGGGCACAAGGGGAACTCATGGGCAGCACCAGCCTCTCACTTCCTCTCCCTTGTCTCCATTTGTTAAACTGGGGGCATGGGTGGGTTTCTGGTGGTGGGCACAGGGCTCTGCCCCAGGTCACCTGAGCCTCATCTGGCCCTTCACGGGCACCAAGACCCCCAGCGCTCCCGGCTGCCCAGCACCAGAAGTCTGACACCTCCCCACGTCTGACTCCATGGCCGGGCCCGGGCTGGGCCAAGTCCCAAGGGGTTGCCACGTGTCCCTGTCCTCCCCTTGGATTGCCTGGAGTGACCCGTGGGGATGGTGTCGCCCTCGGGGACCCCGGAAGCAGGGAGTGCCGGGGCCACCCAGCCCCCACCCGAGCTGGCAGTCCTGGCCGGTCCCCACGTCCCGGTTCTGCCACCAGCCCAGCCCAGGGCTGGCATCTCCACCGCACCCAGACCAGCACAGCGGGGCTGTGGGCCCTGACACAGGCTCTGAGCCTCCTCCCGAACCCGGGTGCAGGCGAAGGTGATGCTCCTCCTCCTCCTCCTGCCGCGGGGTGATTACCTGCTTGGGCCTTCCTCATGTCCTCATGGTCCGTCTCACTCCTCAATTAGCCCTCGGGAGCGGCTGGGGAGGAGTTTCCCATCTTGGCTCTTTCTCACGGGAGTTCCACATCGGCCGTTGCTCCCCGGCAGCTGCTCCGACGGGTCCCGGCCCCGCTGAACCGGTGTGGCCACCGTGACCTCGCCTGTCCCCGCGCCCAGACGAGCCAAGCGCCGGTGGTGCCACGGAGCCAACAACGTCCTTGGTGGGTGAAGGGGTGCACAGAGCTGACTTGGGGTCTGGGGTGCACCAGGTCTCTGCCCCCCAAGCGGCTCTTCCCGTCCTCATGCCACTGAGCATCGCCTGGTGAACAGGCTGGTGCCTGAGCCGGTCCCGCTCGGCATCCCAGGAGATGAAATCGGTGCTTCCCGTGGGAGCAGGGAAACTGAGGCAGGTAGAGGTGGAGTAGGTCGGGGCTGGGAGGAGAGCGTGGGACTGGCAGCTGTCACCAAGAGCTGCTGGTGGCTTGGGGACCCTCCTGCCTCTGCTCAGCCACGCTTGGCTCCCCTCATCTCCCACCCCCAGAGTTGGGGCGATGCTGGGGGGCAGCAGCGGAGGCTGCGGGAGTGATGCGGCCGGGCAGAGCTCAGAGGTACCCAAAACCTTCGGTGGTGACCTCCAAGCCCCTCCACCGGCCACCTTCCTGAGACCCCCAACACCTTCCCACCATGACCAGCAGTTGGGGGCTGCTCCAATCAGAGCCCCGAGGCACCGTGTGCTGCGCTGCCCCAGCCGTGTAACCAAACACCCGGTGCCTGGTCTGTCCCCCAGCCCCGAGGGGAAGAGGCCGGAGCGCTGGATGACATCGCCCCCGCTGGCCTGTTGCTGCTCTGAACGGGTGGAAGATCATGTCTGTGAGGGGCCCTAATTTTAGGCTGTCCCACGTCTGCCCCGGCTGAGCGCAGGTGTAAAATTAGACGGTTTATTTGTGCGCTGGCGGTTACCAGCCGCTAACTCCCGCAGCGCTCGTCGGGCCGGCACCTCTACGCCCGTCCTGTCACCCACCCCGGGGTGGCAACCGAGATCCCAGAGGGCTGTGGGGAAAGGACTCTGTTCCTGTGCTCGGGTGCTGGTCCCCCAGGCTTAGGAAGATTCGTTGGCAGCGGGTTTGGGTGGGCAGAGCTAGGACACGGTGCTGCATCGACCGCGAGCGGTGGCAGATGGTGGGTTGTGGGTCTGTGCCACAGCTGGGCACGGAGAGATGGGACAAGGGGTCATGGGCTTGAACTGGCAAAGAGGAGACTTAGGGTGGGGGTTAGGAAGAAGTTCTTCCCTCTGAGGGTGGGAGATCAGTGGCCCAGGTTGCCCAGAGAGGTGGTGGAGGCCCCATCCCTGGAGACATTCAAGGTCAGGGTGGATGGGGCTCTGAGCACCCTGCTCTAGTGCAGATGTCCCTGCTCACTGCAGGGTGGGACTGGATGGGCATTGATGGTCCCTTCCCACCCCACACATCCCCTGGTCTGATGATTCTATGGTCCTATAGAAATAACTAACATGGAATTGTGGGTCAGTCCAAATCCCGTTCACGGGAATGTTAAATACAGAGGAGAAAGTGCTCGGATCTGGGGTGCTCAGCAGCAGAATCCTCGTGCTCTGGGCTCTAACACACGAGAACATTCTTCACCCTCCAGCAGGAACAACAGAAGTGTCCCAGCAGCTGCAGACCCACGTGCTGACACTGCCAGGGCCACGTGAAAGCGGCAGCTCGTTAGAGTCAGCATGAAGATCCCAGCCAGGTTCAAGCAGTGGGACTGCGGCTGCGTGTCACAGAGATGCAGGTGACTGAGCTGGGACATACACCGGGTGAGCCATCAGCACAGCCCTGACTGCAGCCTCCTCCCACATCCATCAGACTGACCACATCTGTACAAGAGATGTCATGGAATCACGGAATGCACCATCCAGATCCCCCACGGGGCTGGGGGAGATCTCCATCATCAAGACAGCGCCTGGTGCCAGCGCGCCCCAGCACTTGGCACACGTGAAAGGGGCAGAGCAACGGGAGCTCTTCAGGGCCCTTCTCAGGCTGTTTGGATGCTTTGACCCACGGGTTTGGGTTTTTTCCCTCTCTCTTGAAATAAGACTTTGAGAAAGTCCGTCCCTGAATAGCTCTCTCAGCGCCGAGGGCCGGCTCACGTTACCCTGAGGCCAAGGGGCCGGTATTCCCGGCAGCCCCTCGCAGCCGGGGCTGTGGCTGGCGCTGGAATGAGGCCTCTGAGCCCGCCGCCCTCTTCCAGGACGGCTCCGAGGGCTCCGCAGCGGGGTCAGCCCCGGGGGGTACTGATCGCTGCCAGCCTGAGCCGAACCCCTCCACGGGAATTCACACCCACTCACCAGCGGCCAGGAGGCACCAATGGGAGGTTTATTTTGCAGGAGTCAGTGGGTGCAGGAACTGGGCAGTGCTGGTGTGAGCCCCAGGCTCTCCTGTGTCCCTGTGTCACCCTGGGGTTGTGTATCCGGGGTTGTGCATCCCCCTTACCCCAGGGTCGTGTATCCCAGTTGCCCAGGGTTGCACATCCCCATTACCCCAGTGTTGCACATCACAGTTACTCCAGGGTTGTGTATCCCA
>VXBZ01006469.1:58852-100139 GCA_013399135.1 Heliornis fulica
AGCGGGGAGGGGTCCGGCGAGGCGGGGGGAGCCCCTGCCCGGAGCGCGGAGGGGTCCGGCGAGGGGAGGAGGCCCGGCCGGGGGCGCTGAGCGCTGGCCGGGGCAGCGTGAAGGGACTTCGAGAGCAGCCGTATAACCGCACGTTACCGCGGCCTTCGGTCGGGCTTGGTGGCCCTGGTGAAGATGAGGCACCTCCGCCTCTTTGCCGGGAGAGCCCCGGGAGCCGGGGGGGGCTTGCGAGACACCTGGGCACGGCCCCGCCGGAGCCGTGCGCCGCGCTCCGCATTCCTGCGGCCAGATTGGAGCCCTTCTCCCGGGGCACGGGAGGAGGAGTTGGTCGGACAGAAGCTTTCAGGGCGGCCGGTGGCTTTGTGAGTCTGATTCCTGCTCGTCCAGCCTGGGAGCTGCAGCCTCTGGACAAGGCGTCCTGCGTGGTCTCCTGGGCTCCATCAGCAGAGGGGTGGCAGCAGGGACAGGGAGGGGATTGTCCCTCTCTGCTCTGCCCTCAGGAGGCCCCATCTGCAGCCCTGTGTCCAGAGCTGGGCCCCCAAGTCAAGAGAGATGTGGAGCTGTTGGAGAGGGCTCAGTGGAGCCATAGGGATGCTCAGGGTGTGGATGCCCCGAGCCTGGAGGGGTTTCAGGGCCAGGTTGGATGGGCCCTGAGCAACCTTGTCCAGCTCCAGGCCTGGAGGTTGGTGGTTCTGACTGTGGCAGGGGGTTGGAACAAGATGGTCATCGGGCTCCCTTCCAGCCCAGTCTGGCGCTCTGTGATTCTGTGGGGGGTGTCTGGGTCTCCTACTCTGTGGCTCCCAACATTTAGGATGGTGTTAACTGACTTTAACTTGCTTTAATTTTTCATTTTTACTTCATTCCTCTCTGCAGATGACTTTTGGCGACAGAGGTCTTTGTAACAGCAGAAAACTGTATTCAGAAATTTCTGTGGTAAATTGTCTTTAATTGTGTCTGTTCAGTAACCTCTTCCCAGAGAGCTTGCTGGTGGCTGCTCTCCTAAACCCACTGCTGCCTTCCCTCCTAAAGCCACTGCTGCCTTCCCTCCTAAACCCACTGCTGCCTTCCTGCGCTGGTTTGATGAGCTTTCCGCTGGCCACGTGGAGTAGCGGAAAAGGGCAGGTTAATAAGAGACGCTGACTTTTATCAGCCCTCTTTTAAGATATTAGCTATCTTTAAAGTACTCCTGCACACTCATCTTGGATCTGAAGCCATTATATTTGAAAAGAATAGCTCACTGGAAAGATATGTAGATATTCAGGCTTGTAAACTGCTGACCCAACTCATCTGCCAAAATGACAGCTCCGTGTGGAAGTGCGTCGCCCTGCCGAGCATCTCACTGTGCTGAGTGATTCAGAAGTCTTTCATGATAATTTGTAGTGTGTAGGCTGGCTTGTGTTATTCATTAGCCCTGCACTTGAGCATGCTTTGTTATTTCAAAGCCAGCCTACAATATTTACATTTCAACAAACATTTGGAGCATCCACATGTGGTTTTGAATAGATATGGAGACTTTCCACTTCCACAGGTGAAGGCTTTGCTTTCAAAGTGTTGGCTCAGGGCTCTCAAGAACCAAAATTATTCCAAAATAAATGAGAAGTTCCTTTCACTGGGATCCTTTAAAAGCTGGGGTTGTACCTGTGATGTACTGATTTTTCCCTGCTTACTACGTGTTGTAGTTAATGTGATTGTTCCACTGGCTAAACAGTCACCAACATAGATGAATTCTTCTCCCCCCGCCCCCCCCATCTAGAAGGTTCTGCCAGGGTGGGTGTTAATAGGGAGGATGAGGGGGGCCTGGCTGGGTCTCTGGAAGGGAAGTGGGTGGGAATCCTGCCAGCAGGAGCTGTAGAGGTTCTGCTGGGAGCAGTGTAAAAGGGCTGCCTGTTTGAGAAACTTCATCCCTCTCTCCTGTCCCCACCCAGTGCTATTTCCTGGGGGGTGGAGAGAAACTTAATCCCTTCATCATGCTCTGAAAATTTTCCTCCAGGTACTAGTTGGGTGCCCTCTGCCTCCTGATGGTGATTGTCTGGAAAAGGCTTTGTTACCTGGCTGGCTGGAAGCCATGAGAAGCAGCAGAAAGCAACACAGAGTTGTTACCAACTCCACGGTTACACAGAGTGGTTGCCCCGTGTGTGGAGCTGTCTGGCTTTACCAACTGCTGCTGGGGCTTGGAAAAGAACCTGAGCAGCCTGCTCAGTCTCTTCGGGGCTCTGAGCAGTGTGATGGGTGCTTGTCATGCACTGGAGTGTGGGCTGGAAACCTCAACACCAGATTCCTGCGGCACCAAGGCTGGAGGATGTGCTCCTCAGGGTTAGTGGGAGGGGATGCACCTTCACCCAGGGGCATGAGATGTAATTAGTGTGACTGCCCCTATCAGGACCCACAGCAGCACCAGGGCAAGTACTTCAGATTCACACACACGGGCTGGTTTGGGAAGTGTGAATTTGGGTCTGGTTTGTGCTTCTGGTTTGGGAAGTGTGAATTTGGGTCTGGTTTGTGCTTCTGGTTTGGGAAGTGTGAATTTGGATCTGGTTTGTGCTTCTGGGAAGTATGCATTTGCATCTGGTTTGCTCCAGTAAAGTTAAAGGAGTCCTGTATGTGTGAGAAGCAGATACAGAATGCTTGGTGGTTGGTTTTTCTTGGAGATGCCTGGGGAATGATTGGTTTGTTGTTCTACAAAGTCGGTGTTTCAGACCTTTACTGATGGACTCTCATGGAGCAGATGCTAACTGTTGGCCTCTGGGAGTGGGGAGATGTTGCCTACATATCTTTAATGCTTGAGAAATAGCTGTGGGGGTGTTGTGTTAAATGTGAGCTGCTTTATCCTGCTCATGTGGGGGTTGTAACCCTTCTGTCTGTTGTGAAGGGTCTGGAATTCGGGGTCGGAGGCTGCTGGGCTGTTTGCTGGGGCCGGCTCCTTGCTGTGAAACACAAGGCTCTGGGTAGTGCTTTGGGCTGGAGCCGTGTCCTGGAGGGGTGGTGGGTCTGTGTCTCCCTGGGGGGGTGTGTGTGGCCTTGGACATGCCACTGAAGCCAGGGCTGGTGTGACACACGCTGCGGGAACCAGCGGCACCGCCTGTGAGAACGGGGGCGAGCAGACATGAAACCACGTGAAAACCCCCATCAACCCTCTCTCCTCTGGGAAAAAGTAGTGATGGCTTTTTTTAATTAAGAGAAACCAAATGTCATATGTAATTAGTGGAAACCATTGTGCAAGTAACAAAGGTAGACATCTGAGTGCTTGCCCTGGTATGAGAATCTGTGGCTGTTAAATGAATATTGGAACAAGTTCCGTGGCTGGGGACAGCTGAGCTTGTTCCAGGCTGTGTTAACACCTCTGCCCTGTGGGGGCTGCCCGGTCCTGTCACATCGATGTCCCTTCCCCTCCGTACGGACTGGAGCCGGTGGGCTTGGCACACTTAAACCCCTGCCCCAGTAGCAGAGAGGGGAGGTGCTGCCTCCTCCTGATCTGACCCTGTTTGCTGACAAGGCTGGAATGCTTTTTGTTGTCTGAATTTGCTAATTAATCAGCAGTGCTGTGTCTTTGTAGGCACAGCAGAAAAAGGATCTGGAGCCCCGGCGTGCTGTGGGCTGCACATCAGTAACTGGAGGAGTGGAGCACTGAAAGGATCTTGGGTAACCTGGTTTTAAGCAAAGACTCTCAGTCCCTTTGGTGCTTAATCTCTTAACAAAAGGAAATAAATCCCTTTAAAATTAATCCCATGCTGTGGTGTGTGAGCGGGGTGTTCGTGGCTTTCTGTCCCGACCCTGCAAAGACACGACGGTGCCCGCTGGGACGGTGCCCGCTGGCCAGGTGACCACAGCGCTGTGACCCATCAGCAGAAACTTCCCAGCATTGCTGATGGCTGGAGTAAAGTTACTTCTCCCTCTTCCCCCACCTCCCCCGTGTGTGTCCTGATGGCTTTATAATGTCATCTTCAGGCAGCACAGCCAGGATCCCACGCTGTGACACCCAGATGTCATAGAGCAACTGTGGGTGCTCGTTATAGGGAGTGAGGGTCCCAGGAAAGCTTCATTAAGGCCTGTGCTGATGTGTGTGTGCCTTGGGAAGGCTCTGGGATTCGTTTTCGTTTCCCTAACTAGCATGAGGTGCTCGTTTGTGTGATTGTGGTTGGTGCTGAAGCAATGTGGTCAGGCAGGTGGGCAGTTTGTGGTTCGGCTGGACCTTCGTGATGCAGCATCTTTGCAGGCATGCTGTTATCTGCAGGCTCCTTGGGAAGGAGCATTTATCAGTGCTTTAGCATTCAGGAATCCAAAATATTTTTAAAATTGGAGGTACAGCGGGGGCCTGTGTGCAAGTTAAATATCCTTAGCTGACATATTTTTGCAGATAAGGCTGCTTGGTTCTCTTTAACTTAAACCCGACCTTTTGCTCAGATACAACTTATGTAATGCTTTGTCAGTGTTTGTATTCAAATACTTATTAGTAAGCAAATGTTTATAACATGGGAGAGGCTGATATTGTCTCTGTATTTTCATTACTTTGTGGTGATGGGACGGGACAGAGTCAGATTCACGAGCTGTTCCCATCTCCATGTGTGCTTGAGGCCGCTTCCCTGGGTGGTGCATGGAATAGCACCACTGATGCTTGGTTATTGATGAATGGGAACACACACATCGATTGCTCCTTGCCAGAGAACTCCTGATTTTGAATGAATGCCTTGCTGGAGTCCTGAGGAAGACAGGGTCAGGCTGCTTTCCAGGGCAGAGGCAGCTGGACTCTGCCCTCGCTCATGCTTTCTCCTGGGTGCCCGTGAGGGCAGAGCTGGGGGTGGCAGAGCCTGGGCTTCCCTGGCAGCCACAGGACCCAGAGGCTCCAGAGCTCCCTGGTAGTTCTGTGCCATGGTCCCTGCACTGTAAGAGGGTGCAGTGTGCTTTGATGTGTGCAGGTCTGGCCCTGGTTCCCACAGATCATACCCAACAGACTGCTCCAGAATGCAGCTGTGGAAGCACCGCTCCGTCTGCAGAGCACGGAGAGTTGTGTTCCCTTGTGACGTGTCTGGGTGTCACCAGGGAACTCCAGGAGCTTCACCCCTAGAGCTGTGTGCTGGCACGGGGGCATAAGGAAGTTGTGATTGAAAATAAAAATGCTTCCTTTTTTTTTTCTTTTAATTTCAGTGGACTTTGCATCCTTCAGGAGCTGTGTGTTGAAGTGCTTTGACACCTCTGTACTCGTGTGCTGTTGCAGATGGTGCTGGTGGCTTTTCCCCTACCCTGAAGATGTAGAGAAGAGAAACAGGCTGTGCTGTTGGGCAGGACTTACTGCTCCTAGATGGCAATGTACTGTTTGACACGGGCCTGGAGCCCTCAGGATGGCTTTGAGGAGTGTTTGATGTGACACATGGATAGCCAGAAGTGGGTTTCAGTACTCTCAATAATCCTTAATAACTTGATGGGATGATACGTTCCCTGTGGGAGGGAGATGCTTTAAGGACAGGGTAAAATCAGGGATGTTTGTGATGCAGCTGCAGATGGTTACTGTTTGTTTTGCTCTGACCTGTTTTTAGGAGCCTGTCCCTCCCTTAATTACAGGAGGCAGTTACCCAACCTGGTTACCCCACACGGTTGTTGCCCTGAAGTCCTGAGCCGAGCGCTTCGAGCCCCACGCTGGCCTGGGAGGGCGGCTGGGCTTGCTCCCTGCTCAGGCACAGCCTTTTCCCAGGTGGTGTGTTCAGAGACCCCTCTGTAGATGGAGAAATAGCAGTAAATGAGGTGAGACCATCATGTATGTGGGAACCTGCTGGGTGCAACCAGAGCCAGCCTTCAAACGTGCTGCTTTTTCCCGTGTGTAGATGAACCAGTAGATTTTACTCCAGCAATTCCAAGTTCCAGAACACTCGTGTGTGGATACAGGTGTATCCTGATAAGCGAGATAAGTGTATAAAATGCAACATGCTGTTCCTCCCTCACCCCTGTGAGCTAACACTGCCCCAAACCCGGTGTCTGCAGGACTTTCTGGGCAGCTGTGGTGAAGCTGAGCTCTGGGAGATGATGGGTGGTGATGTGCCCCTGCGCTCTGGGGGAGCTGTGCTGTTGGAGAAGCCTCCCAGTAGTCAAAGTTCTCTTTCCTTTCTGTCAGGCTGTGCTGTTTGTACATGAATCGAGCTGCTCCCGTGGCAGTTGTGGTCTGGGGCCATCCCTGGTTTCAGGGTGTGTCTGTGCAGACCACAGTTTGGGTCCCAGGCACACGCTGACCTCTGTAGCACGAGGTGAAATGTCACACGTGTGTGCAGTGCCTGGCTGGGGTGACACATGTGTGTGCTTCAGGTAACTCCCCTTTGCAGTGAGCATCCACCTTTCTCTGTGTGGAGCCCCAGCTCCAGAAGGAGCTGTTCTGTGCCAAAATTCTGTGCCAGGGTGTCATTGGCCCAGGTGGCCAAGAGGGCCAGTGGCATCCTGGCTTGGATCAGGAACAGTGTGGCCAGCAGGAGCAGGGAGGTGATGATCCCCCTGTATTCTGCACTGGTGAGGCTTCACCTCAAGTACTGTGCTCAGTTTTGGGCCCCTCACTTCAAGAAGGACGTTGAGGTGCTGGAGCGTGTCCAGAGAAGGGCAACGAGGATGGTGAAGGGTCTGGAGAACAGGCCCTACGAGGAGGCTGAGGGAGCTGGGGGGGTTTAGTTTGGAGAAGAGGAGACTGAGGGGAGACCTTATTGCTCTCTACAACTCCCTGACAGGAGGTTGCAGTGAGGTGGGGGTTGGTCTCTTCTCCCCAGTAACAGGTGACAGAACTCGGGGTAATGGCCTCAAGCTGCACCGGGGAAAATTGAGGTTGGATCTTAGGAAGAACTTGTGTCCTGAGAGAGTCCTCAAGCATTGGGACAGGCTGCCCAGGGAGGGGGTTGAGTCCCCATCCCTGGAGGGGTTTAACAGACGGGGAGATGCGGTGCTTGAGGACATGGTCTAAGGGTAGACTTGGTGGTGGTGGGTTAATGGTTGGACTGGATGATCTTAGGGGTCATTTCCAGCCTTAACAATTCCATGATTCCATGATTCTAGTCTAGAGAATGAGTCTCAGCAAGAATTACACATCTAATGGTCCTCACTGCCTTCAGAATTTGCAGTTTTGGTAGTTTTGTAATTAACTCCATTAAAGTATGTTAATATTTTTTGTCTAGATGATTTTCAGGGCCACTGATGTATTTTATTTTTATTTTTATTTATTTTAGTGCTTGCTGTTAGTGGTGAGGGTGGTGTTTTGCCAGAGCTCCTGGCTCTCAGCGTGAGCTCTGTGCTTATGTCACCCACTAATGGCATTAGAGGAGGATGTGTCCCCCGTGGATTTTCCCATTGACAGGGTTATCTGCCTGGCCCAGCGGTGACGAGGAGCTGCCTTCACTTTCACAGGTTTATGTCGGCTTTCAGGCTGAAAGGCTTAAGAAGGGCTCTGAATTACAGCTGGGGCTTCTGAACCCAGTTGGGTGACTGCTAAAGATCACCTGTGTTGCCTTTAACATGCTCTTTATGTAGTCTGTGTCCTGCAGAAGTCTTCACAAACCCTGGATGAGCAGTTCCTAGCTCAGGTGGAAGCTTCTGGAGCAGTTCTAGTGCTTCAGCATCAAGTTAACCTCTCAGTTTTGTTTTCACTGCAATATTAAGACCGGTGTTTCTTGTGCCACTGGTCCTGTATTGCCATTTTAAACAGGTACCTCGTGGGTGCTGCTCAGGCTGATGGCCAGAAGCCCCTTTCTTGTGGGCTTTTTGAGGAGTCTTGAGTTCTCTCCCAGCTGTGAGAATTTGACTCCAGAGAGTATTTGGGTTGAGGAAAACCTCAGCAGAACTGGGATTAGGGGTATTATGGACTATTTTTCAAAGGCCATCAGGGCTGGGATCTTCATTTGTGTGTCCTGTCTGGGTCCCCATAACCTCAGTGTTTTCTGCCCCTAACAAATCACTTTGTTTGCTGGAGCTCCTCGATGGGGACACTCGGGTGGGTGGTGGGGTGTGCACTAACACTGTGGCCTCAGGGGCTCCACCTGCTTTGCTCAGTATGGACACATGTTTGTTAATAAATACATGTCCCATAACAACAAACCTTTAAACCCCAGCTCTGCCAGTGGCCTCTCTGTCTGTCAGCAGTGTGCACACACACCTTTGTTACCTGCAGCCCCTGCTGGTGTCACCCCACAGCCCCCGTCGCAGCGGTGACGTGCCCTTTCCGCTGCCTTTGGTGGCACTGGAGCTCCCTGCCTTGCTTTGCTCAAAGTGGGAGGAACTGGTCTTGACTGTGCTGAGTGTGATGACATCTGGGGGCTCTCATTAGTGCTTTTAATTGTCATGGTGGATGGGGAGCAGCTTGTTTCCAAAGGTTGTGGGTTTTGAGTCTCCTGTCTTGTGGGGTTCTCAGCTGTGCTGTGTATGCTCTGTGGTAACCATCTGAGAGTGGGGTTACTCTTCCTTTATCTCTTGGCTGAGAGTGCTGCAGTGGATGGGGTAAGAGGGTGTAGTAATGTGATGAGGTGGTCCAAAGGTGTCTGCAGGGTGAGGCCTGCAGGTCAGTGAAGTATCTTGACTTCTGGTCTGATAAATACCTGGGAAGGTCAAGGGACTCAGGTTCAGAGAGACTAGGAGTAGTAATTGTTCATGCAACCTGGAGTTAAGCTGTGCAGTTACTTACCAAAGGGTGTTGAGGGTGCTAAAAGCTTACTTGGGTGTGAGGAAGAGCTGGAGGAGTCACTAGGGCAGTTAATTCAGAGTATTGAGCAGGTGGAGAGAATTCCTCTAGCCCAGGAGGTTTGAATCATTCCTTGAAAGTCAGGGGAGCGTTGGGAACAGCATCCTGTGCTCATTGAGCATGTAGTTTGCTGGAGCACACTGGTGTGACCATATCTGTGCTGCTCCTGAAGGAGTTAGTGCCACATGGGACACCTAATGTATCTGCTCAATGTGGAGCCCTGAAACTGGGAGCACACCAGTTCCAAGGTGATGGGCTTGACTGGGGCTTCTGGTCCTCGCCCAATGGTGATGGGATGTGCCCTTATCTTTGCAGACCTGATGATGGTCTTTTGTTTTGAAAACCCAACTCAGAATTGGGGTCCAAACTGGGGTTTCTTGAGGAACCCAACACAAGCACGTTGTGTTGGTCTCTTCCTGTTGAGCTCCAGGGCCTTGGAGAGCAGTGGAGCCCATGTGAGTTGGTGGCTGGGCTGTGTTTGCTGATGCTCTGGAGCCAGGAAAGCTGCAGTTCCAGGAGGTGCTGTCTGTGCTGAGCAGAGTGGGGAATGCAGCTCAGCAGTGCCCAGTCCTGTGCTCAGCACTGTCTTGGGCGCTCAGGGGCCGCAGGATGAGTGCGGCTCACGAGGAGCATCAGCAGGCCGAGAAAATTGGAGACAAGTGAGACCTTTGGGACAGAGAAATCCAGGACAGTTCTCCTGGGAGACAAAGCCTCACCTGTGTGGTGTCTTGCCAAACTCTGCTTTCAGTTGAATGGGCTGTTGGACTGTTCCTGTCGCTTTTAAAGTGTTGGTTTGGGGTTTTTATCCCCCAGTGCTGTTTCTAACTTGAGGAGACAGACATGGCCGTGGCCAGAGGATAGCTCGGGGTGACACAGTTGTTGCACTTTTTTGGAGTGTCTTTGAATCATAGAATCATAGAATTTTTAAGGCTGGAAATGACCCCTAAGATCATCTGGTCCAACCATCAACCTACCACCACCAAGTCTACCCTTAGACCATGTCTTCAAGCACCGCATCTCCCTGTCTGTTAAACCCCTCCAGGGATGGGGACTCAACCCCCTCCCTGGGCAGCCTGTCCCAATGCTTGAGGACTCTCTCAGGACACAAGTTCTTCCTAAGATCCAACCTAAATTTTCCCTGGTGCAGCTTGAGGCCATTCCCTCGAGTTCTGTCACCTGTTACTGGGGAGAAGAGACCAACCCCCACCTCACTGCAACCTCCTTTCAGGGAGTTGTAGAGAGCAATTACCTGTCTGCTGTGTAGATGCTGATTGCAGAGGTCCTGGGATGGTCTGAGGAACATGTTAGTGCTGTGAGGTGAGAGCTGGTGCCCATGGCAGGGCTGTGTGGTGCCTGCTGTCCCAGGGAAGGGTGATGCTCTGGAGATACAAGTGAGTGTTTTCAAGTCGCTTCGCTGAGCAGACCCATGGATGAGGTTACTCACAGTCTGTGTGTGGCTTTTCTGGCTGTGCACCACGTTTTTCCTCTGGAGACAAAACAGTTCCTTGCTTGTCATGTTGACCTAGTCCTCTAAATGCAGCACTCAGGAGATCTCCGTTTAAATTTAACACTTGGGAAGGAGCCTCTGCCTGGTCCCTGCTGTTAATCGCTGTGCTGTCTATTTAATGTGTTCACAGCCTCTGTGACTCCTCTCCTTTAACATGTTGGGAGACAGACTGGCAGCAGCAGTAAGCTGAAACCAGGTCCTATTCATTGCTCTAAAAGGAGGATTTATTTTTTTTTTTTTTAAGCAGAGGCATGTGTGTTGTCTAATTTAAAACCAGTTACATTTCTGTCAACATAGGATCACACATTCCATCTGCTCCGTGGCTGTAACTGTCTGATCACGAGTCTGGTTTCGGCTTTGCAGTCCAGTGGAATGGGAAAAAATTACTCCTGGGAGTATTTCAGTCCTCCTGTGTTATTAGTGGTGGTAAGCATGCCCTTCTTTAAAGTCAGGGGACAGTTAATTTGTCTGTTATTTTGAAGTGAGTGCTTGCATGCCTGCAGGACACAAGGACACCGGAGGGAGGTTTCCCTGCGTGCTTGTGGCCTTAGTTAAGGTTCAGAGTAGCCCTCATTACTCAGGGCAGGAGCACGAGGGGAATGTGTTTAATAGTGGTTGCTTTCTGTCTGTTTCTTGGCTATCAGAAAATAGATCTGGGCTGATGAGACCGTCTACGTATTGTTTACAAGATGTCCCAGCCCTGGGCAGTATTTACGTGCAGTCTGAGTCACTTGGAGGTCTGTCCCAGACGCAGATGCTTGGGGAGGGTGTTCCAGGGGACAACCTGAGCTGGACCTGGGGTAGCCCGTATCCCCTGAGGAGTTATGAAGTCTGAAGATGATCCTGAAGATGGGGAGAATGTGCTTGGGGATCCAAGCTAAGTGAAGGCTGGTCAAAATGAGCTCGGGGCAGTGGAGGGAGTGTGTTTCTGGAAGCAGCCTCTGAGCTCTGCCTCGGTGCTCTGTGAGCTGCCGCCACTCCGCTCGGGACTTGATGCAAGATAAACTGGTTGCTACTGGGAGCAAGGAGCCGTGAGTTCGAGGATGAGTTGCTGGTTTTCTTGTGCAGCTAAAGACACAGTAGGTATCATGGGGTTTGTGTGTGCAGCAGTACTCCACAACCACAAAAATGCTGAATTTTGTGGCCTGTGACAGGTTCTGTTTAATGGATGTGTGTCAGATCTGGCTTTTTTCTGGAATTTCCCTGATGTGTGAAAGGCTTTGGTGACAATACTTGATTTTAGTACATTGCAGGAAATGGATATGGTCTCCTTAAGTGTTATAACCAAATGGGATGGGTTAATCAGAAGGTTTTGGTGGAGGGTTTTCCATAGCNCTATACCCAAAGAGGGGGCAGTAATGGGATGGGTTAATCAGAAGTTTTTGGTGGAGGGTTTTCCATAGCCTTGAGGGTGTCTGTTAGCAGGGGCAGTATGAAACTCAACCTCCTAGAGCCCGGGGCAACCACGTGAGATGGGATCGCTCTCCTCAAAGGATGTGAAATGTATGGAGAAGGGTTCAGAGGGATGAGAGCTCGATGTATGTACAGCTTGTAAGGTATTTTAAACCAAACATAAACCTTGTGTAGCTGGGCAGTGTGCAGAGGGAGCTCTGCCTTTCCCTGGTGACGGGCACAGCTCTTCGTGGAACAGCGGTGTCACCAGTGCAAGTGCTTCCTTGCCAACCAGGCTGCCTCAGCTTTTAATGGATGGTTTAATGGGTGTTTTAATTGACTGACAGACCAGTCCTGCACTCCAGCTGGCAGTGCTAGTGGCTGTAACTTCATTAGCTGTCTATTTTTATTACTTGGTGTCACTGCCAGCGAGCACTGTACTGGATAAGCCATTGTGGCGGCTTCCGTGGGTCCTGCAAGTGTGTTTGAGGTGAGGATGGGACCATCGTGGTTACAGCTCTGTTATGCAGGTCATTCCCTGGGGATGGGGTGGGCTTGTGGTTTGCTCTTGGTGGTGTCTCTTCTCTGAGCACACAGCTTGGCCCTGGTGCAAGTGAGACCTTGCTGCAGCCCTGGGCTCCAGCTGCTCAGGGAACCAGCCCATTGGCACTGGTGTTCTTGTTCTGGGTCCTCCTGGCTTTGTTACTTGAAATCTTGAAAAACTCTGGTCTTTGATAGTAAGAGACTCTTAAGGAGATGGCAGCTCTGTCTTGGGAGAGTGCAACTGTATTTTTAGTGTGAAGGTTGGGCATAGGTTTTATCTTTTATTCTTCTCTGCTGCTGCTGTTCTCACTTGGTCGTGAGCTCTGCTCGGCCGTGAGGTTCCTGTCCCAGAGCAGAGCATCCCAACAGGAGTGAAGTTGTTCAGAAAGGGTGCTTTGGCAGTGGAGACACTTGGCCTGTGGCCAGAAACTCTAAACTTGAAGGAAACAAAGAGGAATGTGGAGTGACAGATGTCTGTGGGCAGATGTGCTGTTGTCTGTAACTGACTGGTACTTTCTCTGCATTCCACATAGCTTTGACTTGCCTGTAATTACCAAAGCAATAAACTTCGAGCTGTGGGAGAACAGAACTTGGTAGATGTTCATCTCCTGAAATATCACCCTTAGCTAAGCTTTGACCCTTTGAGCAGTCAGGAAAAGCTGCAGATCTGCTCAGTGATCCAGTTTGCTGACATGTCTCTGGATGTTTCCTTGTGGATGAGCTTCTGGGTGGGTGCAGGGTGAGTGTAGACCCCAGCCCAAGAGCCTGGGCACAGCTGGATTTTCTTTTTTGCTTTTCTGATGCAAGTTCATCGATTTGAGGTGAGCATTGGACCTTAAGACCAGTGTAAACTTCAGGGAAACTGGGAAGCTCAGCTGGCCTGGATAAACGTGTGGTTTAGAGGGCTGGAGTTGGTACGTGTGTGTGTGTGTACTGCTGAGCCCACACACCCTGCAGCCTGCTGCTGACTGCATGTATCTGGGGCTGGCCCATCTAAACACCTCAGCTGGCTTGTGGTTCCTTGCTCCATCAGGGCTGGCAGGGGGGACAGCCACAGCAGTGGTGTTTTATCTGCCCCCTTGCTCATGGAACCACTTGTGAGGAACATGGAGAAGCTCCCACTGCAGGTGATGGATGGGAAGTTGTTAGTGGAGTTCTCTGGGGCTCTGCATTGCCTCACTTACCTGTTCCTTTGTGTTGTGCCTTGTTAGTTATTTGTAAATGTATATTCTTTTATCATTATTATTCTCTCCCTTTTCTGTTCTATTAAACTCTTTACCTCAACCTGAGTTTTACCTCTTTTATTCTCTCGCCGCTGCCCTGGGGCAGAGGGACTGAATGTCTGTGTGGTTGGTTGAGCTGCCAGCCTGGTTGAACTGTGGCATAAATAACTCTAAACATCTTAACAGGTACAACCTCATGTGTACACCAGGATATTCCTGTTGTCCATCCATCCCCAGCTGCCTATGGGCCAGCCTTTCACCAGAACTCCTTCAGGAGACCGATCCTGTGCCACAGGCTCATGTGCTTTTCTCATTCTCCCTCATACAGCTGAACACAGACTGGAACAAATACGATGACAGGTTAATGAAAGCAGCTGAAAGGGGTGATGTGGAAAAGGTTTCATCAATCCTTGCCAAAAAAGGAGTCAGTCCCACTAAACTGGATGTTGAAGGAAGATCTGCGTAAGTAACTTCCAGTACATGCTCCAGGATCGGTGTTGGGAACTTGGTGACAGCTACTCTGTTCCTCAACGTTGTTGTTGCTCTGAAATCTTCTTAAACTTATAAATCTCTAATAGACCGTGGCAGGTTCCAGCCTTGTCTAAGCTAGGATACCCCACAGAACATCAGGTTCTCGTGCACAACCCTCACTTCAGGGTGATAAGTGTTTAAATACTTGCTCTTGCCAGATTTGAACATGAAGGAAAGAAGGAAAGCACATTGTGTTTTCACCTGGTCCAATGATTCAATATAAATAATGGCTTTTTCTCCCAAATCATCAGTGTATTCCATAAAGCAAAACCCTTGAGGGGGTTGGGATGCTGCCTGAAGCTGGGTTTGTATTGCACAATGTTCTCAGAGTGCAGCTGTTCACTGTGACTTTGCCCAGTTATATTACTGCTCCTGTGTGTAAACCACTTGTGCTTAAGCAAGGTGTTTCCTATTTGTAGGTTCCANGGTGACATCAGTATTTCTGGTTTAGAATAAGATCTGCTTTAAATACACTTGTGTTTATTTAAATACTAAATGTATTTCACAGAGACTTGTGAAGTGCTGCACACAATGAGATGAGAATGAAAGATACATGTGGTGCTTGTGCACCCATACTGAGCCCTCAAAACTCCCAGGTGCCTCTGTGCTGCCCTCTCGGTTTGCACGTGAGAGATCAGAGTCTGTGAAAGTGTTACAAAGGAGGTAATTAAAAATGGGTGCTAATTTTGCCTCTGATTACCTCATAACAGTATCACAGAATAAATACAGTACTCCAGACTGGTCTGGGTTGGAAGGGACCCCAAGGACCATTGAGTTCTAACCCCCTGCCACAGGCAGGGCCACCAACCTCCAGGCCTGGAGCTGGACAAGGTTGCCCAGGGCCCCATCCAACCTGGCCTTGAACCCCTCCAGGCTTGGGGCATCCCCCACCTCTCTGGGCAGCCCCTTCCAGCCCCTCACCACTCTTAAGAAGCTTAACAAATGCTGCTTTGTTTTCAGAAATAACCTAGGAATAATCTATCCTCCTTTCCTGAGACAGAGGGTTTAGAAAGTGCTTATTTGGAGCCGTGGGCAGTGCTCAGAGTCAGGCCTCACTGTTCATGAGCTCGAGTGGCTGTTTCTCGAAGGAGAAGGCTGCTCAGCAAGCAGTGAGTGTGAGAGGACTCACAGGACTGTCACAATGGAGGGGGAGTCCACAGTTCTCCTTGGTGTGGACGTTGATCTAAGCCACCTCAGTGTGGGGATGTGGGTGCTGGTGTCCCTTAAGGCTGACGTGAGCACTCGTAGAGAATGTGGCAGACGACAGAACTCTGCTAATGCTGTAGTGAAGCACGAATTAATTGCTTAAGAATTAGCTGTATGTTCTTAGGAAGAGACTCTGAGAAAGTCAATACACCTGTGCCCTGTGCAGTACCCCTAAAGCATGTTAAGAGTGGATCCCAACTGATGCTGGTTTCTCTTTTAGGTAGAAACGCCTTGCACCTGGCTGCAAAGTACGGACACGCTTTGTGTTTGCAGAAGCTGCTGCAGGTACTGAAACCACAGCTTGTCTGTTGTATTTCTTTTATTCTTGAGGAGAGGTGCTCTGAAATGTACTGATTAGAAATGGGGTGTGCTGCTCCTCTCTTTCTTTTTTTTAAAGAATGAATTGTTTTTTTCAGGACAACCTCAGGGCAAAGACCTTTTCATATCAAATAACAGGTTGTGATGGAAAGTGTGCTAAAATGAAGGAAATAAACATCTCTTCCTCTTGTCACATAGACAATCAAATCAGGTTGTGGTTTCTGCCTCTTAAAGGCAATTGAGTGTCTCTGAAAGCCCAGTGCTTCTGTTCTGAATATATTTGCATTTAGGAACAGGAAGGCTGAAAGGTCTGCTCAAGAGCTGAGTTTTCTTCAAACACAGGCACTTACCTCAGTAATCTTGTATTAAGGAGACAACCTTGGGTGGTTGTCTCAGGTTTCTGTGGTTATCTCCTTTGTTTACTTCTGGGGCCAGTTCACACTTGCTTGAATGTCTTTGAGCTCCTGATGGAGTTTCTTCTAGTGAAGGTGTAATGACACTTAGTGGAGTATCCTTGGCACAGCGATCACACGGTGTTTGAAACCCCATTGATCAATTGTGTGGGTTTTTTGCATCACCTTAACCCTACAAACTGATCAATGTGTTTAGAAGGCTAAAGCACAGGTACCCCCTGCACGTAGGGATGGTTGTAAACCACAGGCTGACTTTTGGTTTTGGGAGTCACTCTATTGCTTCAATACAACCCCGAAACACTTAGTGTGTTCTCAGTGCAATCAGAATCCTAATTGATAACTGGAGTTAATTTTTTTAACAGTACAGCTGTCCGACGGAGAATGTGGATCTTCAGGGGAGAACTGCTCTTCATGATGCAGGTGAAAGATTTTGTTTCTGTGGTGTGAAATCTGGATATTGCCAATGCATTAATTTCCAGATGGGTCAAATTCTTTTAATTTTGGTGGCTATAGTAGGAGAAAATGTTTGTTTTATTATATTTATCCTCAAATCCATTAACAGACTTAGCAGAGTTTTAGACCTGAGTCTTTTCCAATACTCATAAATCGTTTAGTAAAAGCTCGAGCAAGTATCATGAGCTGTGTTTTCGAGGGCTGATGGCAGGAGGTTAAGATACCTTTACTCTGGATTGTGTGACTCCTCACTGTGCTCCAGGGTGTCTTGAACAGCCCTGTTTGACTGCTTTTGTGTGCTGTGTGAGAACTAAGAGTCTTGCCTGAATTTTGTGGACCAAGTAGAGCCTGGGAGAGTTTGGGCTTTCGCGAGGGCTGTTCTCAGCACTCCTGACTTGATGTTTTTTTCCCCTCTTTCCAGCTATGTCAGACTGTTCCTCTAGCATACAGCTCCTGTGTGATCATGGGGCCTCAGTGAATTCAAAGGATGGAGTAAGTCACTGCTTCTAGTGCTCTTCTACCCAAACCCTGTTGGAGTTCCTGTGCTTTCTCCCCCGTTACATGTTTCTTCCCTCCTCCTCCTCTGCAGGACGGGAGGACACCGCTGGTGCTGGCCACTCAGATGTGTCGCCCCACGGTTTGCCAGCTCCTCATAGACCGAGGAGCAGATGTCAATGCCAGGGACAAACAGAACAGGTAATACTTGTGGGACGCTGGCAGAGTGTGGCTGACCTTGGAAAGGGTGGACAGCTGCCCCCTGGCTTCCAGGCTGCAGAGCAAACCCACTGAGTGCAGTGGAAAGAGCCTGGGATTTAGTTCAGAAGCAGATGTGCCAGGTCAATAATGCAGACAAGCTTGGCCTTTTATTGCTTCTTCTTGCATCTAAAATAAGTGTAGGCTTGTTGCTGCCAACAGGGAAACAGCAGTTGGCTTTTAAGGGTGTGTACAGAGCTGCACCTTGCACACTTTGGGATCAATATGCAAAGTGTGTATTGTGATTGTGACAAGAGTGACATTGTCAGGAAGTGCTGGAGTCCCTTTGGAGCTCCTGAGGGACTAAAGGTCTTGAAATGGTTGATTTGATATTCAAGGGAGGGTTGGGAGGTGTTTCTGTCTGTAGGTGCTATATCTGCCAGGTGTTTCTTGGAGGCCAATAGGTGAGGCTGCTGTGGGACAACACTGGGGACTTGCTGGCAAGTGCCTGGGAGGTATTGCCAGGGCTCCCAAGCATTGGCTAAACCTTTTGTCTTGTGTTTGCTATATCTGTTGCTGTTTGTATCTCTGTAGAGAGGGAGACTGAGGTCACAGGAGTTCTCAAAGCAGGGGGTGGCTCTCCAAGGCAGTAGGTTTGTGCTGGGTTTCACTGAGGTGCTGCTGTTACAGTGGCTTTGTTTACCTTTTATCAAACACTTAAACATGGTCTGAACGGCTACTTAAGGCCTACTCCCGTCTGTGGATAGAGGACAGATCCCTCGAGTCTGGTGTAGAGAGGCCTGTGATTGCCCCCAGTGTGAACACACCCTTTGTCCCTGTCCCCAGGACTGCCTTGATGCTGGGCTGCGAGTACGGCTGCAAGGACGCGGTGGACGTTCTGCTCAGGAACGGCGCCGATGTGGGTCTGACTGATGGCCTTGGTCATGACTGTGCTTACTATGCCAGGATTGGGGACAACATCGACATCTTGGCTTTAATCAAAGCTGCCCTTGAGGATTCCAGCAAAGGTACGAGAACAGGGCTGGAACTGCCGCTCGTGGCCTGTCCTCCCGCTGCCGGGTCTTCACGACGTGCCCTGGGGGCAGCTCCAGGCCTTTAAAGCCTGATGAACTACTTGGGAGGGGGCAGAGGGCTTTGGGCTTTTGGCTGGGTTTTGTGATGCCTTTAAGGTTGATGCAGGCTCTGATGCCTCAAGCTCTGAGCACTGCTGAACCTGGCATGGCAGCATTGATCATGGGAGTTACTCAGCTTTGTGCAAAAGCTTTTGCTTCCATATTTGATTAATGGGGGAGGAGTGTGTGTGGTAAATATTGATTTCTTGATGTGTCCTCACAAGGTGGATGTTTGACGTGGCTGAATGTGTTGCATGAGTTGGAATGAAATGTGAATTTTAACTTTGGATGTTTGTGGTGCTTTTATTTTTAGCAAGAGATACCTTGAAGAAAGGGCAGCTCGAGCACAAGGTAAGGCTGCTCTGAAGGGGTGAGAGGACACACAGCACTAGTGAAGCTCTGTTCTTTTGCCACATTAGGATTTTTAATTTCTGTTTTGGGGTGGAAAAGGAGTCACAGGGTCTGACCAGGGATTTTTGAGCCAAGTTTGGGGCCAGTGTTCATTTTCATTTGATTTTCTGTGGTCTTGGGATGGAAATGAGCTATCACTGACCAAGGAGCTGGCTCTTGTCTGTCACCACAGCACCTCTAAAACCTGTTCTGCAAAGGCTGGGAGCCTGATGTTCCCCACATGTGGTGGGGGCACCATCCCTTCCCAGAAAAACAGGTGGGGGGATGATGTTGAATTGTTTTTAACTTGGCTAGTAAGATTGCCTCAGGTTTTTTTTTAATTTGAATGTTTAATGTGCATCACAGAAAGGTGCCTGGGGTTTGGGCTGTTGTCTTTGCCTATGCAGGCAATGAATGAGTAAAATTACCTTCAGTAAGCTGCTGGTGAATGTGTAGTGTTTTCTGACCACTGGTCCTCGTTTGATAGAGGACAGTGTCATAATCAAGAAGTATTCCAAGGCTTTACAGGTAGTTTCAAGATTCACAGTCCTGACCAAATGCCTGATGCTGCTCTGCAGTCCTGTCACACGTGTAGCATCAGTCTTGATGTGTGCTGTAGGTCAAGCCAAAATTCATGGACTTTGTGCTTCCTGCCACAACTTCATACTGAAGTACAGCTCTGAGATCTGGTGGCTAGGTGGTTAAATCTCTTCAGAGAGGCTTTGAAGTGACTCCAGTCCAGGAGTAGTGTTGTACCTGTCTGAGATGGGGAGATGAGCCACGAGCTGCTCGCTGCAGACCACGGGACGCAGGATAATTCCCGTGTGCTGCCCGATGGGATCGAGCGAGCTCTCGCTTAAAGCAGACGGTCAGACGTGAGCAGTGGTAGGGTTGTCCCTTGGGGAAGCTGAACTGGAGGCTGAGAGCAGCCCTGTGTCCCCAAATGAGAGTCTGCAGACCACAGGAGTACAACTTCTTGCTTTCCCGTTGCAATGGCAGATCCCCAGCATGTCGCAGAAGTGGAGCCGGCTGCACGTGCAGGAGGAGGCGAGTGTCAGGCTGTATCAGAAGGAACATAATGCTCAGGTGAGAGAGGGGGGTTTCTCCAGCTTGTGGATTCCCTTACACAGAATGAGCCAGACATACTGAAGACAAGATGTGCTTGTACATGAGCATTAGCAGTTCCTTTAGGGAAGGTCCCATATATTGCTGTTTACTTAAAACTTAAGTGCCTGGCTGTGTAATGGAGCAATTATGTGGAGCAGCTGTAAACTTTCTTCAGGATAAAACCACTTGTGTAAGAAATAATTGCAAGTCCCTTGATGTTGTAAACCTGCCCATCTCTTCCCCTCCTGTCCACTGCCTTCCCCTGCAGTAAAAGCATCAGGTCGTGAACCAGGAGGTTTTAGATTTTAATCATTCTTAGTGAAGAAAGAAAACCTAATGTGTTCTATAATTGTTCTATTAATTAAGATTCATTTTCTCACCTTGTTGCTGTATCATTACAGTTTTCAGAAAGACAAACAATGTTTTAAGCTCTGGGGAATGAACCACTGATACATTGAGGCCTTTGTTCTGAAATGCTTCGTAATGGAAGGATAAAGATTTCTGACACAAGGTCTCTGGTTTGAGCTGTGCCAGTTACCAGGGTTAAGGTGCTGATTATCAGGCAACAGCCTTTACCAGTTGTGTGAGCACTGGGCTGACTGGTGGTGCTGAGACCCATGGTCCTCACATGTTGCATTTGTTAGGAGTCACTAGAGTGGTTTTTGTGGCCGATGGAACAGTTTGCATGCTTAAAGGTCGCTGTCCTTCATGCTCTGAGGCTTTTCCTTCACACCTCTGGCTGCAGTGGCTGGTTTCAGGAACTCTTAGGGTCACACTAGTTGCTCTGTGAGCAGGTCAGCAGCTCTGTGAGCGCTGCCAGCCATGGGTGGCATCTCACATTGCTCACGCTCTCAAAACCCACGTGTGTGCTTACCAGGGAGCTGCCTGGAGCCAAAAGCTTGAAGACTCCAGGCCTGGCTCATTCCAAAGGTTTCCATGGGCACAAGCTCCAGAGTCTTTAGGGGGCTGGTAGGCATGGCTCTGTGTCTTTAAGGACTGTGAAAATTGTTGCTTCAGATGCTTTGTGTGTGTGTAGTGCTGTGTTTTGAGGGTTTATTTTTCATTCTTTAAGGAACTGGAGTTGGAGAATCAAGATTTGAAGGACCGAATGCGTGAAGTGCAAGAAGAGCAGAGGATGCTGCTGGACAGGATCAGTGGGCTGCAGCTGCAGCTGAATGAGGTAAGAGTGTGTGATAGGACATGGTCGTGGCTGCTGTCCTCTGAGTTATTTCTGTGTGTGCCATGGTCATTTAATTCTGCTGCAGAGAGCTTTGGTTTTGTAACAATATTCAAAATATGAAGAATGGTGTTGCTGACACTCCTAATTACTCAATAACTAACTCTGCAAATGGAAGCCATGAATGTTACCTCTCGGTGTGACATGACCCATGAGGTGCTCTGCTGAGGTGTGTTTGGGAGAGTGACATTGGCACAACTACACGAGGTGTTGTGTGTCAGTGCTTCATCACAGCTGCTGGTTGTCTTTCAGCTGTTGTAAGTGGAAACAGGAAAAGTTCATTTGGCAAAGATGGAAGTAAGGGTTTTAACAGGGGTTTTGGGGTGAGAAAACCAAATTTAAACCTTGTGGTGTTTTGTTTTTTGTTTTTTTTTTTTAAAAAAAGTTCCCCCTTCTTGGAGGTCTAAATATGACCGGTATAACTGAGGAAGAAAATAAAAATAGGATTTTTTTTCTTCATTGTGGAGGGCTCAGAATTTGTTCCTTCACTGTGTTGTTTCAGGACATACACTTAAAAAGTGTATGTGGCTTTCCCTCAGTGTGGCACATGGTTAGAAAGGATATTTCTTCTGTCAATCATGTGGATTCTCCTGAACTTCTCTCTTAAACACTGCCTCTAAAACCAGCAAACAAACCCCACAAACTCTTTAACATTAAGTTTCCAAAATCAGCAAACTTCTACTGAAAAACTGTGCTCTTCTGCCTCAGGGTGTGTGAACTAGGTAACAGAAAGGATATTCCAGTATCCTGGGGTGTTCCAAGAGGTGTTGTTCTGTCCAACCCCTTAGCTGCTGTTTAGCTCTCCTGCCAGAGGTTAGGTGGTAAGGGGACAATCAGAAGCATGTAGCCTTACAGACTGGGGTAGACTGGTCTGTAGGCCCCTAAACCGTTCCTGGAAAAATGATTTGTGGGGGTATCTTGGATTTTTTGTGGGTTTTTCTCTGTTATTTTTGCAGGAGCAAATGTTTGCAGGTGGTCTTGAAAATGAGGTGTGCTACATCACCTTAAAGTGTAACAAACTATGAAGTAGAGGACGTGACTATGGTGTCACTGTGATGGTATTTAAAACTAGAGAGAGAGAGAAGTGCTGTCTGCAGATGGGAAGTGAGGTACCTACTGATACACACTCGGTTTGCACAGCTGTGCAGCACTTGTCTGACTACAGAAATAGCTGTAATCCCAGTGGCACCTTTAAAGCAGACATGATCTGTCTCGTCAGTGGCTTTCAGTAATGCCAGGCTAATAAACGCAATTAAACGAAACAATTGCAAATGATGTTGCTGCATATTCCCTGGAGTCATTCTTCAAGAGCCCTCTTGTAGGGGAAGAGTGTTGGGGAAGCACTTGAGAATCAAAAATGTGGAGTTTCTTTTAGTGCTGGTCTTGGTTGAAGTTGTCCCTTAAACCTTTTTAAAAAGTTGCTTGAGACCTTATAAATCTGGCCAGTCTTGTGGCTTTGGCTATTTGGCACTCTTTCTCTTTCAGAAAGATGAGCTGAAGAAAATCCTAACTACCAAGGAAAAACAGCAGGAGGAAAGCTTAAGAACTATTGAAGCTCTCAAAGCTAAACTCAAATATTACGAAGTATGTTAATGGATTTGAATTGTAATACAGCAATTGATATTCACAGTAATCAATACTTAATCTTAAATTGTTGGAAGTCTTAAATGGTTGTCTCCTTGCCATGGCTTTCCCTGCCCTTTAGTCCCTTAATGTTTAGTAAAATATCAAAATGAGTTTCCAGCTTTTGTTTCTTGCTCTCTGTTTTTAGGCTGACTTTATGGGATCTGGAAGTAACTTTGGTAATAGTAAGTATAAATAATTCTTAATTTGCTGTCTTAGAGTACACAAAGGGTGTTTTCTGTCACCTCTTCCCTTTGGTCATAACTGTAGCCAAGCACACCACGTGTGTCCTTGCATGAGGCCTCGGGACAGTCGGCTGGTCTCTGCTACCTTTGTGCCCCAGAGCTTAGTGCACTCGTGCTTGATCTCTCTCACGGGTGACTGTGTGAAATGTGTGGTGGGAAGGGTCAGTCCTGGGCCCAGTCCTGGTCAACACCTTCATCAGTGACCTGGATGAAGGGATCGAGTGTTCCCTCAGTGAGTTTGCAGGTGACACTGAGCTGGGAGGATGATCCATCTGCTGTTTGTCTGCCTGTCAGGAGGAATCATTATTTGGAGTGCACGGGGATGCTCTTCCCTGGTCTGGTTGAGTGCAGACATGCAGCTCACAGCAGCTTTCATGGCTGTGTTGCAGAGCAATGCCCAGCCTGGCATCCTGGAGGGAGCTGTCAGTAGTGAGACCTTGCCCACGCTCCTACGTGACCTCATGTGGGAGAAGGTATTTTCACGCTGAGTGTTTAAACACGAGCCTGCGGCCTAGTGCAGTCCTGGGGAGCAGAACAGAATTAGGAAGGAGAACCAGAGTTGTGATTATGTGTTACTGCTTTTAAACAGACTAAATCCTGTTTGCTTTGATCTAGGAAAAGAAGATTTATTACTTAAGCAAGGGCAGCTGTTTGCTGTGGAGTCACAGGTAATACGTATTTTGTTGCTTGAGGGAATTCAAAGAGAGTGACGGTTGGGGAAGCTAAATACGCTTCCCAGTGTGCGTCCATCACACTGTGCCTCCGAGTAGAGCCTCCACCAGTACTCCCGGGCTGTGACTTCGAACTGCTGGTGCCATCTAGAGTTACCTGTGTGACACAGCTTGGATTGCTGAAACGATGCGAAGGGTCTGCAGATGTGCCGGCAGACTCCTGGCTCACCAGGCAGCGTGGAGTGCAGTCGGGTTTTCATCCCCACCACTCTTTTCTGCTTTGAAGTCAGCTGTAATTCAGGAGACTTTGTTTTCCTGCGGCAATGCAATACTTTGCTAGCTGGCTACCTTTTAAAGTCACGATTCGCTGAGAAACAAGGTCCTCCTGACCCTTGCAGCAACACCTGTGTGATAGGAGATGATCCAAAGCACCAAAGATTATTCAGACACTTGGGTATTTCAGCTGCAGTGCTCCCACCAGAAGGAAGCCTGTATATTCTAGGCTTTCTTGACAGATTTCACTGGTACATGTCTTGCATTTTCTGCTGAAAACAGAAAAATCCAGATTCTCCTGCAGTGTTTTTTAAGGTTATCCAACAGTATTAGGATTTTCTGGTTTGAGTTGAAGTATAAAATGAGGGAATGTGCAGTTCCCTTTTTTTAATTTTTTAAGTGGTGTATATATGGGGTGTGGGATAGGGGGTGGTGAGCACAAAAAGCCAATCAACCAGCCAAAAAAGTCCAAGCCATGTCCCAGGCAGGAATTGAGTGGCTTCATGCTGGTCCTGCCTGGAAGCTGTGTGCTGCTGCATGTCCTTGAGATGGCACAGGCTTGCTCTGACATAGAAGAGCTGGCATGGCTGGTGAAGCTGTGTAGTGGAGACCATGTAGCAGGAGGGCAAAACTGGGGGCTTTGTGGGTTTGTTTTTGTTGGGTGGAGTTTTTTTTTGTTGTTTGGTTGTTGGTTTTTTTTCTTTTTGACATCCTTTGCTGGCCAATAAACTATGCGACTCTTCCTCAGCCTTTTTAGAGCGAAGGTTGTGATAACTGTGGCTTACTCTGTTCTAATTCCTTCTAAAATTATTTTTATGTGCTTGTGAGATGAGGGAACTCTCTTAATTTATAAAATTTCTTCTAGTAGGCGAGTGACTAAATGTAAAGAACAAGGAGAATAAAAATACTGTACCTGCACTTTGATGTCAGTAGGGTCTGGTGATGGGGAAGAAGTGATGTAGAGTATATTCAAGGTTTTGCTGTTAAAAGCTGAAATACATGTGTAACACAGACAAGAATAGCTTAATGTTTCTGAAGAAAACATATAAATCTCTCAAACTGGCTCATATAGATGTAGGTTTAAGAGAAGTTATATGAGGATTCAGTTGTGTCTCGCTTGTCGAACCTGTAAACAGGTTATCAGCTTTATTCCAATTTATATTCAGTCCAGGTCAATGCTGAGACCCCTGGAGCTCTCCCTGTCAAACCAATCGCCCAGTTCAGAGAAGGAAGCTCTGAAGAAAGAACTTGACAGCGTGAGGACCTGCTATGGGGCAGCGAGAGAGGAGATCTGCAGGCTGCAGCGGGAGCTGTCCCACAGGGTGTCGGAGTGCAAAGCTCTGGCGTCGGAGTGCGAGCGGACCAAGGCGGAATCTGACGGACAGATAAAACAGCTGGAAGATGCTTTAAAAGATGTGCAGAAAAGAATGTTTGACTCTGAAGGGAAAGTTAAGCAAATGCAGGCCCACTTCCTTGCTCTGAAGGATCACCTGACTAACGAAGCTGCTTTGGGAAACAGTAAGCTCACCGAGGAGCTGAAGGATCAGTTGAAAGACATGAAAACAAAGTACGAGGGAGCCTCTGCTGAAGTGGGTAAGCTGAGGAACCAGATTAAGCAGAATGAATTGCTCGTGGCAGAGTTTAAGAGAGATGAAGGAAGGCTAGTGGAGGAAAATAAAAGGTTGCAGAAGGAACTTGTTAAGTTGGAGACGGAGCGAGATAAAAGGGGAAGAAACGTCGTGGAGTTAGAAGGGCAGCTCAAAGAAGCAGCAGCAAAGTTAGCCTGCTCTGTGACTTCAGAGAAATTTGAGAACATGAAGAGTCTGTTGTCAAATGAGGCGAATGAGAAGGCGAGGAAGTTAGCAGAGATGGAAGGGGAGCGTGACAAGCTGCAGGCAGAGATTCTGCTTTTAAAGAGGGAATCTGAGAGTCAGAAAGCTGAACTTGCTCAGCACGTAAAGCCAGAAGAGCACGAGCAGATGAGGAGTGGGTTTGAGCAGAAAAACGAGGCACTTGAGAAGACAATTTCTGAATTATCAGAGAAGAATCAAGCTCTGCAGAAGGAATTTGAAAGGGTGCAGGTCGATAACAGGGTACTTAAGCAGCAAATCCAAATGCTAAAAACGGAAATTAAAAGCCAGAATGTGCCTTTAAAAATTCATGAAGAATTGAAGAAAACAAATGATCTGGCTGTTGGTGACCTGACCAAAAAGCTTTTTGAAATAACGAAGAAATACAATGAAAGCAAAGCGGAAGCTGAAAAGCTTCTGGCAGAGAAGAACAACCTAAGCGAGAATATTGGCCACTTCCAAGCTGTGTACCTGTCTCCAGAGCAGCACAGAAAAGAGGTGGAAGCTTTAAAATCTAATAGTCTTGAGCTTGAGAAGCAGCTTGCTGAGCTTCAGAAAAAATATGATGATGAGCAAGCACAAGTGTGCAAACTCGTCTCTGAGAACGCAGCCGTGAGAGAGACACTCAGGGACCGGTACGTGCTGGCTGCGACACACGAGGAGGTTAAAACAGGCTTGAGTAACACGCTGGAGAAGACTAACAGGGAGCTGTTGGAGCTGAAGGGAAAAGCTGAAGAGATAAAGCAAGAATTTCTGAGGGTGAGTGAAGAAAACAGAACTTTGAAAGATGAGGTGAAGCTCTTGCAGAATCAATTACGATCTGAGTACATAAGTTTAAAAGATCATGAATCTGCGGTGACTACTTTAAACAGTAGCATGAAGGAACTTCAGGAGAACAATGCTGCAATTATGGATGAGTATAAGAGAGGTCAAGAAGAAATTCTACAGTTGCATGCAGAAATTGAAGCCCAAAAGAAGGAACTTGACACAATTCAAGAGTGTATTAAGTCAAAATATGCCCCGGTTGCCTCCTTCGAAGACAAACAGCAAAGCTTTGAAGCCACAGTGAAAGAATTAGAAGCCCAGTTGCAGGAACAGCTCCAGAAGTGCAGAGAAAGCGAGGAGGAAAACAAGAAGTGGAGGCAGGAGAATGAAAAGCTGAAGAATGGCATTTTGTCCATTCAGACTGATCTGCAGCAGAACTATGTCCTTGCTGAGAAATCCAGGGAAATGGAAAAGATGTTTGCAAGCAAAATGGAGGAGTTGAATAAGCAGTTGAGGGAGTTGCTGCACAAGTATGCAGGCAGCCAAGAAGAGAAAGAGGAGCTGCAAGAGAGTACCAAGCAGCCTGAAACTATACAGGCTCAACCCCTTTCAGGAGGAGAAATGGGAGCCTTGCAGGCTCTTGGTCACACGATGGAGGACCTGAAGGAAGCCCTACGAAGTAAGAAGGAACATTATGACAAAGAAACACTAAAGGTAGGAGAGCTACAGCAGGAGTTGTCAGGTCTAAGAGAGTCCTCAATACCTTTGGTAGAGTATAAGCAGATGAAGGAAATGCTAGAACAAGAAATTGTAGCGGTCAAAAACAGCTTGAAAGAGAAGGAAGAGGAAAACCAAGTTAAAACCAAGGAAATCTTGAAGTTACAGTCTGAGATTCACCTTACTCAACGAGCTTTAACGGACCTGGAGAGCAAGGAAGTGATTGATGTGTCAGAATACACGTCCATGAAGCGTGCTCTGGAGGCCCAGATTCACAGCATAGCTGCAAACTTGTCTGACATGAGTCAAAAGTACGAGGAAGCGTGTGAGGAGGCTTTGCAAGCCAGGCAGAGTGAGCTCTCCTTAAAGGACGAGAAGGAGCTGCTCCAGTTACGGAGCTGCAGTATTGAGCAAGAAATTAAAGACCAGAAAGAAAGGTGTGATAAATCACTGACAACAATTCTTGACTTGCAGAAGAGAATACAGGAGTCTGCAAAGCAGGTGGAAGCCAAGGATAACAAGGTAGGATGTGGGGTGGCTCCTTACCCCTAACTGGAAATGCCAGGAGTATGAGCTGGATTTCAAATACAGCTCCCAAAGTATTCACACACAGCTTTGTGTGTGGATCTATAGGCACCCTGGGCTGGCCCAGTTCTGCTTGGGTGAAGTCCTGGCTTTGGTCACACTGTACTGTGTTGTTTTTGCAATTCCTTCTGCTTTGGACATCGTGTAGTATTTACAAGTGCTCTGTCTTTGCAAAGTGTCTTGGACAGCGTGGTGGCATGCTGGGAAAAAGGCCCTTCAGTGCTTGCTGATCTTCATCAGACTTTAACAAATGTTGGAAGAATATTAGCTTTCAGTAGGTGAGGCATCCTTAAATGACTCTTTTCTGTGCTTTTTTCTCTTTTTTTAAAGATAACCGAACTGCTTAATGATGTAGAACGGTTAAAACAGGCTCTTAATGGCTTGTCTCAGCTTACCTACACCTCTGGGATTCCCTCTAAGAGGCAGAACCAGCAAGTTGAAATGCTCCAGAACCAAGTGAAAACCCTGCAGCAGCAGCTAGCTGTAAGTACTCATGCAGGGCACTGTCTGAGGCACAGAGGCACTGCTCACAGCTTCTTTACAGAGTAGGTCCCAGGACCACTGCTGTAGGCTTAGACCTCAAAAGGAAAAGATTCACAGCTTCACTTTTAACCTGACTGCCTGTTTCTCTGTAAATGTGTCTGCTTCCTGTTGCACATCAGAGTTGTGACATTTGGGAACTTCTCCAGGTAAAAAGGAGATGAGCACAGACAAGAGAGAACTTGTGCTTAGCAGAT
Source organism: Heliornis fulica (assembly GCA_013399135.1). Lineage (NCBI taxonomy): Eukaryota > Metazoa > Chordata > Aves > Gruiformes > Heliornithidae > Heliornis > Heliornis fulica. Next base: position 87,172 of record VXBZ01006469.1, read on the forward strand.
GCTGCTAGTTCCTGCTGAGACCATTTCTGTGTGCAAGTTTCACCTTGATAGTTTCCTTGCAAACACTCATCAGCCATGTGTTTTCTCACTTTGAGTGTGAGGTGGTCCTTTCTTAATCTGCAAACACCATGTCTTGTCTTGGCAGTAAGTCCTGGCAGTAGAGGGAAGCGCTTTCTAGTAAGTGCTGTGACTTTGGGCACAGACACGTTTGTGGCCTCTGTGACTTCAGTTAAAGCTCAAAGTCTTATAATGCTGCTTGAATACATAGCTTTATACACAAGTCTGTACAGAAGCAGGACACATCTTTAATAATATCTGCAAGGTTGACCCCTGCAAGGCAAAGTGGTCTTAAATTGGGTGGGTTTAAAGGGGTAGCTAATGCTATTGATGAAATAGGGGTTTAATCTTGGCACTGAGGCTGGTGTCCTAGATCAGCCTGTCTCTGACAGCAGAGCAATTTTGCTGAGAGGCTACAAGTAAGCAATAAAAAAAAATGAAGCAGTGAGAATTTTTTCCTGTGATTAATGGAAGTACATAGCGAACTTTAACCTTGAAATTCTGCTTGGGCAAGCCTGCAAGGGCACGAAACCAAACCCACAGAGTTGCAGACAGGTAAGAGTAGATGTTAAAACTGTGATGACTCCACCTCTTCTTGCTGTTGTCTCTATAGGACGCCAAGAGGCAGCACCAGGAAGTTGTCTCGGTTTACCGGACGCATCTGCTTAGTGCCGTGCAGGTAGGACAGGCCCGGGTTCGGGATGCTTTGCTGTGTCACCTCGGTGTGCTGGCTCTTGAGACCTTTCAAACTGCCCCTCTGGAAGAGCTCAAACAAGCTACAAACTATCATGAAGGACCTGTTTCCATAGTGAGGGCTGTAGTGTAGAACAGACTGTGCCAACAAGGCAGCAAACACTCCCCCCAGCTGTCCTCTGACTGTGCCATCCAGTTGTCTGCCTGTAACCACGGGTGGTGGTGTCTGCTCCTGCATGGTGTTAGTTCTGCATCCTCCCAGCTAACCTGGAGAGTTGAATGGGAGTTGGAAACTTAATGCACACTGATCCAGTGGCTCCCACTGAGCAAAGAGCTGACCAGCTCGTTTGAGTAACACCTTGGGGTAATTAAGTAGGCAAACGAGGGACTGTTGCTACCTGTGGAGTTCAGGGGACAGCAATGGTAGTGTTCTCCCATGTCATAGTTTCTAAAGGAAATGTCTGCTGGAGAGACAGACCCTTCTTTCTCATGAGAGAAAGAAGCACCTAATTCTTCCTAAGGTGCTGTCTTCTCCAGCACCTAATTCTTCCATGAGAAAGAAGAATTAGAGGATGCACAAGATTTCAGATGTTTCCAGGGTGGTGAAAATAAGCAATGGGTTAAGACAGTGGGTAATCTTAAAGCATCTCTTGATACTAGTGATGGATGCTTAGCACTTCATGGGATTGATTCCTTTTACCTGTTTGCTTGCTCCAGGGTCACATGGATGAAGATGTCCAGGCTGCTTTACTACAGATCATTCGAATGAGACAGGGACTTGTTTGCTGACGAGCTTAGTGCTGGTGCTGGTGCTCTTGAAGGCTGCTGCATCTTGTAGGAGTGCTGTGATTACGGTAGTGATAACCTTCATGAGATTTATATGGTGATGATGATGATGATATAGCTGCAATTAGAACCTCCAAATAGGAAACAACTTAAAAAGCCAAAATATTTTCTTCTTGCAAACCAGTACAATAAGGTGATGTGTCTTTCATTAGGTTAAGAGAAGATGTAGAAGGTCTTCTAAAATTGATACACAAGCTGACTGTCGAAATGATGACATGGTAGTTCAATTATTTGAATGTCTGATTGACCACTTACTGAAGCAAGGTCCATACCCAGAACCTCCTGCTTATCCTAGAACTTGAACTCTCATGGTATGGCTATAAAGATGAGCTTGGCTGTGTTGTAGCTGTATATCTCCTTTAATGGTTAAGAGAAAGTGGCTGCTCTGTCACATAAGCTGGTCAGACATACCAAGGCATATCGAGGCACGGTAAGGCAGCTGCAAGGGTAGGTAGAGGGTGTGTAGGTGTATGTTGTGACTTGGCTGGCCAAGTTACCCATTTATTTAAATATAAACATAAGATGTAGTGCCTTTGCTTTTTGCAAGACTTAAAACCCAGGTTTTTCGATTGAAACACTAACTTTTTAATGTTTGCATCCCCCAAGAGTTTCCATGAATGCTTTGTAGTGTTGGTTACTGTAGGCTGAACTGGTGGGACTGGAGTGTCACTGCTTGTGGGACTGGAGTGTCACGGCTCATGGGGCAGAGTTTGGAACCAAATGCAAGTGTCCTGTGTAATTACATCCTTCATTAGCCCTGAGAGGGTGTGGGCTGAGCAGCTCATGAGGCTGTGCACTAGGTAGTTGGGGTGCTGGATTTCCAAACTCTGTCTCATGCAAGGTTAAGGTATTTTCCTCTTGTCTGTAAATTATGTACTATAACCTTATTTATGGGGAAAGATGCAAATAGCAAGAGTTAATGAAACAGGAATTATTTCCTTGGAACCTGCCTGCTAAATGAGACAGGGCTCACTTTTAGCTGAAGGGTGGTGTTCCCATAAGTAAGTTTCATGAAAGAAAATAGGAAGTTTGGGCCTATTTGAAGGAATAGTTGAAGGAAGAGCCCGGTGACGTGTGCAGCTGTTCCAGTAGAGCGAACGGTGTAAGAGCTCTTGGTGTTACCTCCAGGCTGCCTGGCTGAAGGAGTTCACCTGACACTACCAAGTAGGAATCAGACATCCTGATGTGGAAGAGGCAAACTTCCTCTTCCATGGTCCTGAAAAATAAGGGTTTAAGTCAGAGAGCTGAGTTCTCTGCTCCGTGTTAACTGGGCTTCCCAGCAAGCTGCACCCTGCAGGCTCTTGGGTCTCCTGTTTCTTTCTAGTAGTATTATGTTTGTGTCCCTTTTTGGGCAGAATCTTGTGGGATTGAAGAGACAACTGCCACTGGGAAGGATACAGACACTGCTGAATGTGCAGGGCAGTTTATATGAATACACTTAATATATTTACTAAATATGTGTCTGTAGTTAAACAGAACTGCTGCTGCTTTCCTTTAATTCCTTAGAGGACTATTACAGAAAACATCTCGGTATATATACGTTACTTTTTAGCCAAATTCTTTTATGATTGCAGTACTTGAAACTCTTACTAGAGACAACTTGTTTTGATACACTAACTCTGGTATATTTTGATATTTTATGTTTCCTTGCTGAGGGAGTTCTATGTACGTTTTTCTAAACTCCCCCATATTATATTATCAATAAAATGTTTTCTTCTTTTTTTTTATTGTAGCAGTCAATTCTGTGAAAGGGAAAGAAATGTGAAGAGCTTGGCAAAATAGTCTGGGTAGTGAAGGAGCATGAGCTGGCTTGAAAGCTCTGGTGTGCTGGGTAACGTGTGGGGTTTGATTGTCTGCTGGGATTTTTGGGGGGGTCTCCCTGTTTCCAGAGCTTATGGGTGGTAAAACTGTGGTGACTGGAGACTCTGAGCTCCTTCCAGGGAATTCTGCAGAGTAAATTAAATGGTTTATTAGAGGACAGAAACACAGAATTGTGACAGGGACAGTTGGACTGGATGTCAAAGGTCTTTTCCAACCTAGTGATTCTGTGGCTCTGGCCACCTCTACACCCAGCAGTCATTAGGGTTGGGGTGAGCTGGTGAAGCTCGTTAGTGCCTCTAATGAAAGCGTGTTCCCAGAATCCCTCGCGGTGCTGCGCGCGGTGGCAGAGGGATCTGTGGGCGCTGCTGCAGCCTGTTCTCTGGTGTGACTGGAAGTGAGGGGTGCTCTAGTTCAGGTTCATAAATAGCTTGGTTTAACCTTTGGGTGTTCAGTTGATGGTGTCCACCCCGTGGGATGTGTGTGGGGGTTGTGGTGCTCGGTGGGAGCAGTGGGGAACCGCTGGGGCAGTGGTTTGTCTCTTGGGTCTGTGTGGGAGTTGCATTCCCCTTTCAGGAGCAGAAGGTCTCTTCAGCTGCTGGTAAATCTCTAATGTGACCTTGGGAAAAGAAATTAAGTATATAATATATATCCATTTGAGCTCTTTGAAGAGGAGCTGGCACCTCGAGGAACTCTGCCAGGGTTTGGTATGTCTGACCCCCCCCTGCCAGCAGAGATGCTCTGTCGGAGGTACCGAGCCTGCGGATCCACCGTGTCGTGGAGTGCTCTTCACCGCTAATTTGAGAGCTTTATGTACTCTCAGGTGTCCTCTGTGGGTGGTCTGATCCCCAGCCACGTGCCTTCTGCAGAGTGATGCTAATTATTTAAAAGCTTTTTCAATTCTATTTACATCCTATTTATTTTCTAGTAGAGAAAGAAGTTCCCTTCTGCTGGAGTATTTCACTTTTGCCATCTCTGTTTTAAGGGCAGGGAAGGTGAACATGGCACTTAAACACCAGCCTGAAACATCTTGAAAATCAGACTGCCAGCTGGAAATACTCACTGTCACCCCACTCCTTGACCCAGAGCAGGGACCTGGGAGCACTGAGGCTGTACATGCTGTGTTCTAACCACCAAGTCCGTTACGGTGCAGGTCTGAGGCTTTTCACCTCTAAGTGACTTCAAGATTGATTTTTTTTTTAATTATTTTTTTAGCTTCAGCCTAATGTTGGGTTACTTGAAGCATGAATACAATTACTGGCTTAATCTGTTGCATGACATGAATTATTAATTAGAGGAATAATTAAAATTGCCATTTTTTTTGTGGCAGGTGAGTTGGTAGCAGGGCTTGGCGGGCTCTGTGGGTGTTTCTGCTTTTAAAAGTGTTTCCTTAATGTCTGCCTGTACCTCCTGTTCCAACCATACTAAAAAAAGGAGATAATTAAGTTGAAGCTGTGACTTGGAGGGGTGTGGATGGAAACCCACTCAGCTCAGTTGTGCCTCTTGGGTGGGAACAGCTCGTTGGCGTGTAGCTGCTGCGTGGAGGAGCGGTGCCAGAGCTGCTGGCTTGGGGTCAGGAGATGGCTGTGGAGTTTTAACTGCTGGTACTTCACTCTGTGTGATGCTCCTCTAACAGCAGGGTTGTGCTTGGGATGAAGGTCCTGCCCATCTTCCCAGCACTGCCCTGGGAAGGATGCTGTTCCTAATCTTGTGTTCATTCCCAGAGAACACCACACAAGTGAGAAACTACATCTGAATCTCCTTGGGAATGCCATGATTCAGTGTTTCATGGGATACACATCAGCCCAGACCTTGGAACTGGTGATGCTGTAGAACCATAGTGTGCAAGAACATAAGCTTAGTGACTGGAGTGCTGGTAGGTGTGGATCACTTAAATACCACGTGAGCGGGACCGAATCCAGGCTCAAACCAAGTCCCTTGGCAGTGCTGTGTGGAAGTGGTCACCTTGTGACCACTTCCATCACCTCCAGAGCTTGTGAGGCTCTGGAGGTGATGGAAGTCTGGGCCATGTCTGTCAGTGCAGTTCCCATTGCAGCGATGATCCGTGTGTTTGTAACGTGTTTGTAACGTGTTTGTAACCTCAAGCAGGTGGGATCACCTGCCCAGGGAAGGAAGCTCTCCCTATTCATGTGTTCACAGATGAACATGGCTGGTAAAAGGCAGGAGGAGGTGGGAGGTCCCAGGCTCCAGGTGTGCTGAAATGCATCTCAGAGGTCTGAGGGGCTCTTCACGAGAGGCACTTGGTGTCGTGTTCCATGCAAGGGCACAGCAGCAGTGATGGAGCAGTGCAGCTGTAACTGACCGTGGGCAGAACCCCCCTCGATGTGACAGCACTGTCCAAAGCAGCTCTGTGACTTCCTTTTGTTTTGAGTAGATGATTTGGAAATATCTCTGAATCCTGGAAAGTTTATAGAGATTGCTGCTTTTTTCACCCAATGCTTGTGTTGCTCTGCCAACTCAGAAAATTAACTTTTAATAGAAAAAACATACATATAGCTCAGTCACAGCTATTAGACCCGATGGGTTTTACATTAAGTGAGAAGATGTTGAGCATTTAAGGGCCATTAAATGTTGAAGCTTTTTATTGTTGGACTCGTAGCCTTCCAGCCAGCACTCCACTGTGAGGAATATTTATTCTTACATTTGCAAAGCGTGCTGGATGATGGGAAGGGAATACATATTAAAGGAAAATAGGACATGAAAATGTGATGCTTTTCCACCTTGTGAACAGCTAGTTTTATTTCATAATAATTAGTTTTACACTTCATTAAATGTTGGGGGTTTCACTTATGTTCTCCTAGAATACAGTGAAGAAGACTTTAAAAAGTTAGTTTTATAATCTAGTGGGGGCATTTCAAAGTGAGGTGGGATCTTCCCAGAGGTTCCTCTTGAAGGTGAGGTGTAGTAGAATTATTTTGGACACAGAGACACTTCTACTTGGTGTCTTGCCTTACTCCTAGGTGGAGTTCAGGTCTTGTAAGATCTTGATAAACTGGTGAGTGTAGATTGGGCAGGGTGGTGGTGTGAGCTGTCACGATAGACTCCAAGTGACTGTGTTCAAGCCTTGATGGGTAGGAATACTTGTGCCTTGAGCTTTAAAAACCCCCAAAAGCTAACCAACAACCCCAAGGCTGTCATGGCTATGAGGAGCTCACCTGTGAGGTCAGAAGATGAGCTTAACCTGCAAAACCCTCTGGAAGGAGGCTCAGAGGGGAAGCAAGGGTGGGAGAGGTCGGGTAGGTGATGTTCTCAATGAGAGATGTAGTAGGGAAAAGTAGGAAGAGAAACTTGGCTGGGGGAAGGTGCCAGTTGTAGGATACCAGGGTAGAACCCTTCCAGAGGATGGGAATGGCTCCAGCTTCAGGGAAGCAGCTGAAGCTGGTTTGCTTTTCCCTTTGGTGTGCGGAGAAGGCCAAGGGCTGGGAAGGAGTCCTTGCTGCAAGCAAGGACAACGGGCTGGCTTTTAAAAGAAATGGGTCGAGAAATACCCACTGAGTATTTATGGGCCTGACTTGAGATTATGAAGCTGGGATATGCTCAGGCTGGTGAGCAGGGTGCTGAGCTCCCCTGTCCCTCAGCAGCACCTCGGCAGGGTGCTGAGCTCCCCTGTCCCTCAGCAGCACCTCGGCAGGGTGCTGAGCTCCCCTGTCCCTCAGCAGCACCTCGGCAGGGTGCTGAGCTCCCCTGTCCCTCAGCAGCACCTCGGCAGGGTGCTGAGCTCCCCTGTCCCTCAGCAGCACCTCGGCAGGGTGCTGAGCTCCCCTGTCCCTCAGCAGCACCTCGGCAGGGTGCTGAGCTCCCCTGTCCCTCAGCAGCACCTCGGCAGGGTGCTGAGCTCCCCTGTCCCTCAGCAGCACCTCGGCAGGGTGCTGAGCTCCCCTGTCCCTCAGCAGCACCTCGGCAGGGTGCTGAGCTCCCCTGTCCCTCAGCAGCACCTCGGCAGGGTGCTGAGCTCCCCTGTCCCTCAGCAGCACCTCGGCAGGGTGCTGAGCTCCCCTGTCCCTCAGCAGCACCTCGGCAGGGTGCTGAGCTCCCCTGTCCCTCAGCAGCACCTCGGCAGGGTGCTGAGCTCCCCTGTCCCTCAGCAGCACCTCGGCAGGGTGCTGAGCTCCCCTGTCCCTCAGCAGCACCTCGGCAGGGTGCTGAGCTCCCCTCTCCCACAGCAGCACCTCGGCAGGGTGCTGGTGCCCCCACACCCTCAGCAGCACCTCGGCAGGGTGCTGGTGCCCCCGTAGCATCACCTCCACAGGGTGCTGAGCTCTCCTCTCCCACAGCAGCACCTCGGCAGGGTGCTGGTGCCCCCACACCCACAGCAGCACCTTGGCAGGGTGCTGGTGCCCCCACACCCGCAGCAGCACCCCGGCAGGGTGCTGGTGCCCCCACACCCACAGCAGCACCTCGTCAGGGTGCTGGTGCCCCTACACCCACAGCATCACCTCCACAGGGTGCTGGTGCCCCCACACCCGCAGCTCTCGGGCAGATTTCCCCACACCTCCTGTGGTGGAGATGCCAGCAGGGCAGCTGGGGGTCGAAGTGGAGCAGGGAGGGATGTGTGCTGGTCCAGGAGCTGCTTTCTGCCCCCTGTGCAGGGCTCAGGGCTCAGTTCCCCGCTGCTGGCTGCCCGGGAGAGCCGTGGGGTGTGAGGGGAAGTGCTTGGCCACTGAAGTGTTAAGTGATAGGTGCAGGGTCTGTAGCTGCTGCTCGGGCAGGAGCTGGAGTTCAGCATGGTGGTGGTGGGTCTGCATTCTCAGCTGTGATCTCTGCCTGGAGGAGAAGGACCGTGTTCCCTGTGGGAAGGAGCCCTGGGCTGGCAGCAGCCTGCCCGCTCCGGAGCCGTCGGATCCCTGCTGGCCAGTCTGACGCTCAAGCTGTTGGGGTTCTCCTGGGGGTGCTGGTGTGTTGCTTTCCTCCACACATCCAGGGAGTGGGTGTGATGCACGGGACCTCGGGTGTTAATGCCTCTTTTTGTGGGAGAAATCCGAGGCAGAAGTAGTAACTGGGTTTGGCAGCTCCTCCCAGCCTCGGGCTCTCAGGTCTCTCACATCCTACTGCTGTTGCTGGAAGGTAAAGAAAATCAGTGGGCAGTAAGGAGTGACACAGTGTGAGATCTTGGCTGAAAAGCAAAAACCTCCAGGGAGTGTGGGTGGATGGAGAGTGGGACCCAAAAAATGGGGCCAGGGTTCTCCTGGAGCTTCAGATTAAACTGGTGAGGAGTGAGGGAGGTGCAGGAGTACATTAGTTTTGGGCAGGTTTGGAGAAGCCTGGCAGGCTTCTGTCTCTGCCCTCTTCTGCATGAGGGGGTGAGAAGAGCTGAGGAAGGTGCAGAGGGCTCCTGAGCATCCCCTGGTTGTTCCTGGTGTGCCCTGGGGAAAGAACTGCTCTGGGGAAGGGTGGATGATGGGCCCTCCAGGACAGAGGGAGAAGGTGGGGAGCTGCCTTGCCGAGGAAGGCTGAGACTTCAGAAGGCTCTCAGTGGCTGAGAGCACTTTCTCCCTGCAGCAGGGTGAAAGCTTTCACCCTCAGCATCTGAGTTTTCATTTTGGTGCTGCTGAGAAAAGGCTTTTTTGGCTGTGGCTGAGCAGATCACTGGGCTGGCAGTGACAGCTCTGCCTGGTGCCAGGAGGCTCCGTCCTGGCAGACGAGTGCTGTGCCCCGCACCAGGGATGTGCTGGAGCATCAGGAGAGGCCAGAGGTGTGACAGGGCTTGGGAGAACTTCATCTGCCTCTTTGTTTCTCTGTTAGTTTAATCTGCTCACTCCCTCCCCTGCTCTGGAGCAGAGGCCTCTGGGGGCCAAGGGAGGGTGACATGGAGCTTTAGGATCATTGGTGCCACAGCAGCTCCCCGCTCCGCTCGCTCCCTTCACCGGTGCCTCCTCTGCACCTCCAGCAGTCACTCTGTCTCCCAGCATTCCCATCATCCTTGCTCCAAATGTGACCTTGGGAAGCCAAAGGGGGTTATTTACCCCCCCATGCAGCAGCACAGCCCCCTACCTGGCTCTGCCTGCCCCAGGCTTGCAGCATCCCCTGGCACAGGCTGTTGAAAAGCTTCCCAGGTCACCTTTGCAGTATCCCTGCTGCAAGTGATGGGGAAGCCAGGGACACATTGTAAAGTAAATTACATGGAACAAATAAACCAATCTGCTCCTCGAGTGCTCTTGTGCCTTTGACAGTGCTGCCTCTCCCTGCCCTCCTTAAGGGTATTTTTATTCATTCTAATTGAGTTGACCTGAAAAAAAAAAAAAAGAAAGAAACCACCCAAGCAGCAGCTGCCCCCAGCCCGGTGCTGGGGGTGACACTTGAGATGTCGGTGTGTCACGTGTGTCACAACAGCCCCGTGGGCAAGGACGTGGCAGTTCCACCCTTGCAGAAGGCTGGGCTGTGCTCTGGGCTGGTAGCTGTGCTGGCAGCTCCCACAGGGGGGGTGTGTGGAGCCAGGATCACAGAATCCCTGGGATTGGGCAAAAAGACCTTTGAGCTCATGGAGTCCAAGCCCAGGCTGACCCTGCCCAGGCCACCTCTAGCCCATGTCCTTCAGCACCTCATCTCTTGGCCTTTCCAACCCCTCCAGGGATGGGGACTCCACCACTGCCCTGTGCAGCCTGTCCCAACGCCTGACAACCCTTTCAGTGGGGAAATTCTGATGTCCAGCCTCAATCTCCCCTGGGGCAGTTTGGGACCATTTCCTCTGTCCTGGCACTTCTTCTCTGAGAGAAGAGACCGACCCCACCTCTCTGCACCCTCCTTGCAGGGACTTAGAGAGAGGGAGAAGGTCTCCCCTCAGCCTCCTNAGCTCTGCCCTTCCTTCTCTCCCTGCCTTCAAACCCTCCCGCGCTCCGCAGCAGCGGCTCTGCTGGTCGCTGGTGTGTGCTGGTTGTTTGACCTCTCTTGGGCCGAGGCAGGATCCGTAGCGATGTCTGCGGCGCGGGCCGTGTTCCAGGTGCTCTGACTGTGGGCTGGTGGTCATTAACCACGTGGTGCCTGTGTGCCATCAGATCCTCTGGCACAGCCAAGTTGTCCACCTCAAGTGTGATCCTGTCATCATATTTGCTGGAGCTGCTGGAACAGGCAGTCCCGAGCTCCTGCTGGCTCTGTGGTTTTCGTGCCAGCTGTGGGACAACAGCTGGTACCTGCTCTGGCATAACCCCTGCTCGGTGACCGGCTCCAGCCAGGCTGGGGACAGAGGTTACTGCTCTGGCACCGAGCCTGCCAGGGCAGAGTGGATGTGCCAGCGCTTCTGGCAGGTGTTTGAACTGGCTCGGGAGTTTATGCTGGATCAGCACTTGTGGGCTGGGTGCTGAGGGCAGGGTGTCACCCCCTACTGACACCCAGAGCTGGGAAGTGAGGGAAACCTTTAAAAGAGGGGCTGGAGCCTGGTCCCTCTCTGGCTGCTGCGTTTCAAGCTGGGTTTGGTGGTGTGGTTGTTCCTGTGGGACATTCTTACGCTGACGGCAGCCAGGGTCTCAGCATCTGCTCTGGGACCAGGAGGGTGGGGGAGGCTCTGCTGCTTCCTAGGTGAGATGAAGAGCCAGAGGGGACTGGAGACCCTGAGTGGTGCCTCTGCTGGATGGCTGGGGAGAGGAGATCTCGCTTGTCACCTCCACGAGGTTCCTGTGGGGTTTGTCTGGGGGAGCTGCACACTCCGTGTGTCGTTCGCAGTGGTTCAGTGGCTCAGGGAGCCGCTGCCGGGGGCTGGGGCAGGTGCTGCGCTGCCCGTGGCTCAGGGGTGTTCTGGGCCAGGACACTTCCCTGATTGACAGTGTTACTGTGTGATGAGCTGCACAGGGCAGGGGCAGCTGCATTCTGGCTCTGCCTCGGTACCAAACACTTGCCTGGGGTAGTGGGTGCTTCGCCGCCGCTCCCTGGGGCTGCCGTGGGAGTGGTGTGTGGCAGGAGAGGAGGATGTGGAGGGGACGTGGGAGATGTGTTCTTCTAGAAGAGCAAAGTCATTATAAGCAGTGTAGGGAGAGAAGGAGCTCTGAAGGGTTGTGCTGAGGGGTGCTGTGCACTTCCCATTCGAGGGTGGTTTGTCGGGACACGCTGGGGTTCGGGGCGAGCGGGGCCCTGGCGCGGCCGGAGCCGTGGGAGCGCCGGAGCTTTGGGCACACCGAGGCCTTTAACGTCTGGCCCTGCCTGACCACGCGTGTCCGGACACGCTCCCCAGCCTGGGCTCTGGCCTCCCACAACCTGGGCAATGCAGCTGGAGCTCCAGTTCTGCTCCAGCACCCCAAGTCCTTCTCCTCAGGGCTGCTCTCCAGCTCACCATCTCCCAGCCTGTGCTGGTGACCAGGATTGCCCCGAACCAGGGGCAGGACCTTACACTTGGCCTTGTTGACCCTCAGGAGGTTCCCATGGCCCCACTTCTCCAGCCTGGCCAGGTCCCTCTGGGTGACCCCCTGTCCTTCTGGCGTGTTGACCCCACTGCTCAGCTTGGTGTCACCTGGGAACTTGCTGAGGGGACACTCAACCTCCTGCCAATGTCACTGGTGGAGATATTAAACAATACTGGTCCCAGTATGGACCCCTGAGGGACACCACTTGTTCCCGGTCTCCATCTGGACATGGAGCCATTGACAACCATTGTCTGGATGTGACCACCAGCCAATTCCTTATCCACTCATCAAATCCATATCTCCCCAGCTTAGAGAGGAGGGTGTTGTGGGTGTCTGTGTCAGAGGCCTTACAGGAGTCCAGAGAGGAGACGTTACTCCGCAGCTCACCGCGGCGCCTCGGTCTGTAATGTGCTTTGGAAGCAGCAGGTGGCTCTGTGCTCCTTGCAAGCGCCCCGTTCTCCCCGTACCAAGCAGCAACGACGTCACCTTGTTCAACAAGCCGCAGAAAACAATATTTTAATCCAACCTCGCTCCCCTCCTCTTCCTCCCGGCCGCCCTGGGCTCTGCTCTTTCGCTCGCCACAGTGCGTTCGCTCCTGCCCGCCTCTGATTGGAAACACAAGACGCGGCTTCGCTACAAGCTCCGTGGCTTCCCCCTGCACTTAACATACCGTACAAATTGTTTGCTCAACTTTGGCATCTTGCCTCGGAGGAATTTTTGTCATTTGAAGGTTTTAAATCAGCTATTTGAGCCACTCAGGGCTGTAAATAACAGGCTGTTAGTTTATAGGAGACGTGCGTGCTGGCGGTTCGAGCCTCTCGGCGGGATCGTGCTGTCTCGGAAACCCTGCGATGCACGGGGGGGGGGGGACCTGGGGGCTGTTAGGAAGAAACCCCAAAACGCTGCCCTGGGAAAATTAATTTCTAGAAAAGAAGTGAAATGAATCGCTGTTTCCAGCCACATGTTCCTCATTTTCCTTTTATTGCTTTAACATGTCTCCCCTGGAACGCGCTGCCGTCGGAGGCTGCCGGTGCCAGCTGTACACCTGGCTCGAGCTGGAGAGCAGCAGAGCTTGGCCTTTCATCTTCACTGCTTTCTGTTAGGGTTGGAACCGAGCACTGGCCCCACATCAGAGGGAGGGTGAGCTGAAAACCATCCTCGGAGCGCCTTTCTAGAGGAAGCCTTACAGGGCTGCGTGTGGGG
>VXBZ01006470.1:0-11423 GCA_013399135.1 Heliornis fulica
CCAAGACCCCCACCCTCACCCCGGGCACCCCCGGTTGCTCTTGGCATGTTCGGGGGTTCAGGGCGCTTTTCACGGGCGTGCTGCCTGCTCCCGAGTGGGCAAAGAGAAAGGCAGGGACCGGGACAAGGAGTGTCTAGAGGGGACACGGGATGTGTGTGCGTGTGTCCCGTCTTTAAAGGCAGCAGAGCGCTCGCTGCCTGCTGACCCCCCCGCACTGGCAGTTCCGAGGAGCGTTTCGGGGAAGACGGGACTAAAGGGGTGAAGAGATGGGGTGCAGCCGGGCTCCCTCTTCCCGCACATGCCAGGGGAGAGCAGCGGCGTGCGAGGGCTCCGGGGAACACAGAGCTCCTTGTGCCGGGAACGCGTGTGCGACTGGGTTATTCCGTACGTGTGCCATACACTAGTGACCGAGCAAACGCCCGGTAGCTGCTCGAGGGGATTAGTTCAGGTTCTGCCGATGGTTTTGTTATCAGCTCCGTCATCTGAGCACTTTCGAACTTGGCTGCTAAATACGCTGTGGGCTGGGACTTGGCACGGAGCTGCCTTGGCCCCCAAAGTGCTTGTATTATTCCAAACAAAATGTCACTGCGCTTGGCTCCACTCTGCCTCTGAGGAAGGTGAAGCCAAGACTCCGGCAGTGGCACCCTGCACCCTGGTTATGACACCCCGTACCCCGGTCATGACACCGCTCCGGGGTGCCCCTGCCTGTGTGCAGCCAGTGGTGGAATGGCAGGGAGGTCGGTGGGCTGGAGACCACTGGTTCCTGTGGGATGTTGTCTGGGCTGCTGGTGGGTGCCTCACGCTCTGCCGTGCGCAAGCTGGGAAGCTGCTGGTCCTGGAGGGACCTGCCTAGGTCCTGGTTCTGGTCCTGGTCCTGCTCCTGGTCCGGCTGCAAGCAAGGACCAGTGCAAGATGCTTGGGGAAGGGAGAGCCAGCCTGGGTCTCCCAGCACCTGAACCTGGGTCTGGTCTGGCTGCGGTGAGCACTGTTCATCTCCCTTACCAGTGCCTGTAGCTGTGGCTGAGTGCAGAGGTTGCTGGGGCTCATCTGCCTTGAACAGGGTGAATACACCGAACTGCTGGATGAGCACAGAGTTAATGTGGGGGTCAAGGTCTGTTCAGGCTCCCGGTGCATCTAATCCACAACCACACTCCTGAAGGAAGTTCCCCCAGTTGGCAGTCTGCTGCCCAGAGATGCTTCCTCATCTCAGCCTAATGCTCTTATCATAAGCACTAATCACAGAATCACTGAATTATCAGGAGTCAGGACACCAAAAGATCATCCAGTCTAACCCCTCTACCAGAGCATTTCCACCCTCTTGGCTGGGGTAACTCCAGGTGATGATCCTTCAGGTATATTTTGTTCAGTGCACCTTGTCCTTGTGTGTTTGACAAGTCACGTGGGTCTGGGGTCCCAAATCACTGTATTTCACTCCGTCTTGGCAGATGGTGGTTGTATTGGTTTGGGGTTGGAAATGGACAGGTGATTTCCCATCCTTTCAAACAGCAGTTCTCTCTGCCCCTTTGGGTTTCTTTTCTGGTGCCAAGGCTTCCAAAAGTCATCCTGGTGCCTCCGAGGTACAGCCAGCATCGCGGTGGCTGCGGTCACAGACGACATGAGGAAGCTGACAGCAGCGCAGCCTGTTCCTTCCCCAGCTGGGGTACGTGTGTCAGCAAGGAACAGCTGAAGTGGGACTGCTGGGCTGGCAGTGGGCCACGTGTGGCTCCTGCCCTTGGCCCTTTTCTGCCCTGTACTACCAGAGAGCTCTGCTGTGCCATCCCATGTTCACCTCTCTGGCTGCTCGGAGTGTCTCCACACAAAGACACGCTTCCCTCTAACAGCAGCAGATTTCCTGCCTGGGCACCTTTTGCTGTTGAGTGATGAGTATGGAAGGAGACAAGGGGCTGAGCTGGGACAAGAGGCTCACGCTCCTACAAGACAGGCGACAGTGACTTTCTCGAGCTGTGCTTGTACATGGGGTGCACAAGGACCACACTGGGCAGCACCCAGTGCAGTGGGGTGCTGCACTGTGGCTGTTCAGTGCTCCGGTAACATGGCACAAGAGCGGTACCAAGGGAGGGGACAATCAAGGGCTAAGATTCCTTTTAAAGCCAGGCTACGGAGGCAGGCAGACGAAGGAGCTGTGCTCTTTGTAGCCAACCCTGTAGACCTCCTTAACTTTTGCATTATCACCTAAAGAAACAAAGGGAAAACTGAGAGCAGAATACAGGCTGTGTCTGGGGTCCCCTGTAAAACTTGAGAACAAAAGATCTGCAGTCCTCGGGGCAGTGCACGCGCAGACACCGAATTCCTGCGCTGCTTTCGGCTCCCCCGGGAAAGCAAAGTCAGGCTGTCTGCTGGGAAACTGTCTCTCCACGCAGAACTGGTGGGCACCCTCCCAGCTGTCAGTGTAATCCCCGGGGAGCCACATCCCTCTGCTCTTGCCCTGAAACCCGGCAGGTTCCCCTCTGTAATCGCGGCGCTGCCTTCTCCGCAGCCCGGGAGCCGGGGAGGCCGCCTGCCTCGCTCGGGGCTCGGGCAGCTCCCGCAGGAAGGGTTTGATTTGGGCTGTTTGGTTTGGCTGTTTAAATACTGCGGAGAGTGAGTGTTGGGGTAATTTTAAGCATGTTTATCCTCTGCTCTGGGAGAGACTCGAGGCACATGTAAGCAGTTATTCTCCGGCGGGTTCGTTGTGTTTGTGCTTTCACACGCAACACACACGCTCACCCCGCGGCGTGGCAAGACCCGGGGTACAGAGCTGGCAGCGCGGACGGGCAGGGAGGAGAGGGCAGGGAGGAGAGAAGCGCTTCAGGGAGGATTCCCCACTCCAGCTCACGCTGTGCTTTGTTTGCTTCCTCCCTTATGCTGCACCGAAACCCGAGGGCTCGGCAGAGCAGGGTGCGCTGTGCAGGTCTCCTTTGGAAACAGGATCTTTTGTGGGAGAATGGTCTGGCAGAGACTTTTCACAGCAGAGAGGCTGTCAGCCCTTTTCTACTACTCCCAGACACATGGACAGGTAAATGAAGGGCTCCTGTGTATTCTCTCACTGGGGGTGGCTCAGCTGAAACGTGAATGGAAGCTCTGCTGAGTCTGCACATAGCTGTCCCGCAAGATGAAAGGCAGAACACTTACTTCAGGGGCTTGCTGAGGGCCAACGACACGTTTTTAGAGGTTCATTGAGATCCTGGTGCAGATGAGACCCGCAAAGTCATACAGGTGACTGGACCTTCTCCTCTTAGTGGGATTTGGGCAAGAGAGAGACATCGTTATCTTGCCAAAATGGCTCTGTGAAAATCAGAGGAGGGGGGAAATCCCCCAAACATCTCCAGGACATCAGGCAGAAGACAGCACTTGTCTTGTGGGTTTGGAGGTCCCAGCCTGTACATCACTACCTGAGGGCAGGACATAGACCAGGCAGGGGCTGCACTGTGATGGGTGGCCGTCCCCAAGGGGAGATGTCCTGGCTGTTGTCCATGGGCTGGGTGCCAATTGTTCACCTTAGCCTGGGCGTAATTGCTTAATGAATGAAACATCTCCACACACCTCCTCCTCTGCCTGGAGTGTCCTGCATCCCAGCAGTTTCTTGGCTTCAAGGGAATTTCTAGGTCATCAGATTAAGGGCTCTTGAAACCTTTTGCTGTCCTGACATCCAGGGGCTTGTTTGCTTTGTACTCCTGTTTCTGGCAAACTGTTCCTTGGGTGACACTAGCAGCTTGGTTGTGGCAGTGATGGTGGACTAGACTTGCAAACTGTCACGTAATTAAAGCATCTGATAATAAAAATAGTCCCACAGTGTTTATTCATATGATTTCTCTTGTTACATCAGAGCCTGGGTCCTCTCATTCTCTCTGTGAGCATAAACATTTGCAGTCCTTAACGTTTCATGTTCCACGTTGCTTAGGAAAAATAAACATTTTCCTCTTTTTGTTGCCAACAACTACCACCAAATACTCCAGAAACAAACTGTCAGGCCCCAGGAGGTAGTGCTTGATGGTGCCACGGAGTTTGGGAACCGAGCGGAGAGGAACCTCCTCAGAGCCCGACACTGAGGCACCTCCCGTTTGGCCTCAGCCTCCACGTTCCCCCGAAGCTGAGCACAAAGGAGGCATCCTGTCACAGAAGTATTTTGTGTAAGCAAAGGCTTCGTAGCCAGAGGGGGTGGGAGACAGCTTGTCAATAAATCTGGTGGCTCTGCCTGGCCGTGGTTTCCTCGAGTGCCTCGACCAGGAGCTTCGCACACACCACAGCCATCAGCTGCTCTGCGATGAAATTCTGGCTGCAGCATTAGCACCTTCTGAGCTCAGTGTGCTCCTGGGACACAGCCTGACTGGAGTGGAGCAGTTTTACTACTAACCATCAGCTCTAGCTGCACATTCACTTCCAACCCCTGCGCATCCACCCTGGGCAGAGACTGACTCGGTGGCAGACATCAGGGCAGCAGTGGTGATCTCAGGTGGGAGTGTTGCTGCAGCTTGCTAAGGGGGTGCAGAGCTCCTGGAGGGCACAGCCACCCCACTGTGGACAGAAGTGGGGTGAGAGATCTGTCTTGCATGAGAACTGCAGGAGGAAGTGTCTCTGCTTCCCTTCTCCACACACTGAACTAAAGGCAGGAGCACTCCGAGGTTCAGGTTCATAGAGGGGAGGGGGATAACACCACTGGGACCTTCCAGACACGGAGTAACGGAAGGAGGAAGCGGAGAGAACTGGAAAAGTAGCGGCAGAAGGGACAGGGAGGTGGAGAGAAAGCCCATGAGCTCATCACCTAGCAGAAGAGGAAACAGCCCCCAGTGACAGGGGAGATATCCAGGACTGATGGGATTCTCGTTGTAACTTGTCCAGTCACTCCCATCTGATGGGGAGGGGGGGGTTGTCCTTTCATGTCCGTGCTGCAGGAGCAGGCAGGAGCCCAGGTAATTAGGTACTTGACAGAGGAGACAAGTTTAAGTTCAGGGCAGTCAGCAGAGGCTGGACTCAGGCAGAGCAGAGTATTGATGGGCTGCACTTGAGGCTTTTATACACATATACCCCACTGTAGCTGTGCTGCTCCGGCTGCTTCTCCCCCTGGGGGGCTCTTGGAGTGCGAGTGCTGCCCAGCACAGCGAGGTTAAAGATGGTCCTGGCTCCTTGGGTGGCTGGGACGCTTCCTGGGGAGCTTGGCTGGGGTTCATCTGGCCCTGACAGACCCAGAAGCGATGGCTGCTGTGTCACAGCCGTTGAGGGATGGTGAAGCTGTGAGGAACCGAGTGCACAGTCCGTACCTTGGCTGTGGTTCTGCGCTGCCGTGGGTCCTTCCCCTCCTGCCCCCCCCTCAGTCTTGGGGTCGCAATGCTGCTCAGAAGAGGCACTTTCTCCATGTATGGCACTGCCCTTGACCCCCTGTTTCAGGCCCAGCAGCCCCTCTGTGCCTGTGTTGTGCAGACATGTTGCTGCTCAGTCTCTACTGCAAAGCACCAGCCCCTTCCCTGGGCCAAAGGTCACAGCAGCCACCCCAGCTGCAGGTCACACCGGGACGGGCAGTGCCAGTGGCTGCTCAGCCTGGCACTCAGCCCCAGCTCTGCCTGCTGAACACCTGCCCTGGGTTGCAGGGACTTTGCTTTGCTTTTGGATTTCAGTAATCCTTTCCCCTCCGATGGTGGGACGGGAGGAGTGGGGATGCTTTGATAGTTACCTAGCAGGCAGTGCCCCCCTCATCCTCTCTTCTTCATCAGCAGCGCAGCCCTAAGCAAGCCCCACAGCTGGGGCACTGTACCACCATGCAGGACAAGGCAGGGGCTCCCCAAGAGAGGGGGGTGGCTTCGGCGCTGTGTGGGAACAAAGGGCACAGCCTTCAGTGAGAGGATGTGTTATCTAAGCCTTGGCAAGTGTTTGCAGCGAGGTTTGTCCATCCAAGGAGACTGAAATCTCCACCTGAAGAGTCTCTTGAGCATTGTTTTGGCGAGTGGTTTCTAACTGCCACATTTCCCCTTGCCGGCTGCGCCTGCAGTGGCATTTTCCAGCCCTTTCCTGCCATGGTGCTAACGTGGGCACAGTGACGACAGCAAGAGACTTGTCGTTTGTCACAGGGCACAGAGAGCACGCAGGGCAGCAGGGCAGGTCTCCGTCTCCCACCTCCACCCGAAGCTGTTCACAGGGCCACGCCGTGTCCCCTCCTGGTCACTGCAGAGGGCAGGCAGGCGGGAGCAGGGAGGATTCCTGCCTGTGGTTTTGAGCTAACCAAAGAGGAAAGCCAATCTCCAGCCTGTTGCTGGACATGGGATCCCTCTGGGCGAGAAGGGAACAGGCAATTCCTCCCCTCTCTGCTCCTGCTCGGAGGACAGTGCTAAGCCTCAGTTCGTGTCAGTGTCCCCAGCCAGGAAGGACACGACCAGCCTTCCTGGGATGTGCTTAGCAAAGCCAAGACAGAAAACCATTAGTAAGCCCATCTGTACCAGCCTCAGGCTGCTCACTTACCTGGGTGGTTCCTGAGAGCTTCCCAGTGTTCCCAGTTCAGCAGTGAGGGCTCTCCCCAGGGTCTGGCTCCACTCTCGGA
Organism: Heliornis fulica; assembly: GCA_013399135.1. Taxonomy (NCBI): domain Eukaryota; kingdom Metazoa; phylum Chordata; class Aves; order Gruiformes; family Heliornithidae; genus Heliornis; species Heliornis fulica. The sequence goes on from VXBZ01006470.1 coordinate 6,530, forward strand.
GTATCTGTCCTGCACTTCTTGGTCCTGGGAAACCAGCCACATTCATCACCCCATGTCCTTGGGCAGCAGGACCTTTCTCTGGATGCAGTGGGTGCTCATGAGCACAGCCAGGAGCAAGGAGCCAAGCAGCTCTCCAGGATGGGCTTTGGTGAGACAGCCGCCATTATGTGCTTGGCAGAGAGTCTCATCAGGGCTGGGAGGAGGACATGAACCTTATCATCTTCTCCTGCCAGCTGTCCTTCACAGGCACTAGCTGCCAGCCCAGGCAGGGTGCCAGGCAGCTCTTGGGGAGCTCCTCTCAGAGAGACAGGTACGTCTGACCTGGCGGGGCTCCAGCGTTCAGCAGGAGCAGCCTGGTGCAGACTCCCCCGGGACAGCCAGCCCCTACGCCTTCCCCGCAGTGCTGGATGGCTTCCCAGTGCCGGGCTGGTGGGTTGGGTGGGCTTTGCTCTTGGGGATGTGAAATGGCTTTCTGTCCAGTTCCTGAGGTGCACAGAAGTGCACTGGGACACCAGGATTGGGTCACTGGCTTCTGTGGCAAAGGCTGGCAGAGGCCAAGTCACCGCAGTGTTGGCTGGCTGGGAGGACCAGCCAGCAGGCTGGAGCGGTGACAGACACATGGGAAGCCGGACACCCACACTGACCTCCCCGGCTCCTGCACCCCACTGTGTGTCCCTCAGAGGCACGGGGCGACGTGCTCAGTAGCGGAACTAATGCCAAGGGCTTCACACTTCATTCCAGCCCGCATGAATGGGCTCATTGTCGGGAACAGAGCGGCGGCAGCACGCGGATTACATGGCATCATGGCAGCCCTGGCATCGTGCCACCCTGACCTTCGTGTCCCCATCGGGCCAGCTGGCTGGGAGAGCTGGCCTGGAAGAAGGCAGCTCTTTGCAGGGGGAGGAGGGGGACCTCCAACCCCCAGGTCATGGCTCTGGAGCCCTGTGGGATGGAGCTTGCCTGTCCAAGTCGAGATGCCTGCCTGCTGTGTCTCAGCAGCTCCCACGCCTGTAGATTTACCTGCATGTCATCCAGTGAAAAGTTGTGCCTTTGAGGCCCTGGCCTGTGCAGCAGTGACCAAGCACCTCTCACCCCATATGCCACACAGCACATCGAGGATTATGTTTGGGGCATGTTTCATGGTGGCCCCATAGTCCTGCTGTCCAGTGGGGAACCAGTGGATGTCAGCAAATTAGCCCAATTAATGATGCTGAGAGGAAGGGTGCTTTCCCAACTGAGTGTGGGAGAGCCGAGATCTTATCCCCAAGCAGCACCACAGGGGCAGTGTGGTGAGGGGGTAGGGTCCTGTCCATCCCTCTGCAGAATCAGCGACCTCAGGCAGGGACATGGGCTGCAGGGACGGTCACTTCTGCTCTCTGTCCCACGGGCTGGGCTAAGTCACCCCCCCAGGTCTGTGTGTCCTGCTCTCCAGCTTGCACTATGCCCCAGCTGTGCTGAGAGCCTGCTCACCACACCAGGACAGCAAGGGGACACCTCCACCATGGGGTGACAATAGGAGCACAGCTGCATGTGGGGGACTAAAGGCTTCCTCCCATGAGCATCACCTCTACCCCGGGCCAGGAGGGAACAAAGGCTGTGGGGCAAAGTGGGAGAATTTACTCCCTAGTGATCTGTTTCATTCTTGAAGGGTCTGGTTCTCATCCACAGTTCGCAAAAGCATTTCCTGCCGGCCAGCTGCCAGGGAAAAGCCGACCAAAAATAGCCCAGTGCTGAGGAGGTGCCATGGCTTGCCACAGAGCCTCCCAGGTGTGACCTAGCCCGGCAGAGCCCGGGACAGAGGATGTCTGTGGGGAGCAGCTTGTGCCCTACCAGTGGGGAAACAGCAGAGGTGGAACTCACCGCCGCAGGACGGCTGTGGGCAGACGGTCACCATGCTGCAGCGGGACCTCTCTTCCCAGACCCTGAAGTCGTGGCTTTGCTTCTCTCTTTTAGGCCGTTTCTCGCAAGCATCACACCTGGAAGGAGCAGAGCCCTTGGCTTTCTTCCTTGATGAACGCGGTGGAGACCCGCAGGCCGGCCAAGGGCTTCCCCGTGGGCGAGCGCGCGGCGCGCTGGAACCCACCGCGGTGTGGTGTGCCAGACCTCCCGGGGTTGCCGGACGGCCAGAACGGGCGGAATCGGCAGAAGCGCTTTGTCCTCTCTGGAGGACGCTGGGACAAGACCGATCTCACCTACAAGTAAGAGAGGCTCAGAACAGGAGTCAGGCTGGTGTGCTTGTCCCTCCCCAAACCTCAGCCCAACATTCCCTGGAGCACAGCACGGTGTGGTGGGACCAGAGAAGCTGGAGGGCAGCCAGGGGGACACGTGACGAGCCCCCAGCAGGGCTGTACCCAGCACCTCCACATCCCCTCACTTGCACGCTCCCATAAACACAGCTGTCCACCCGCCCCTGCCCAGCACATTACATCACACCTCGGTCAGCCCCACATCAACAACCCCGTGTACATACATTCACTTCCCTCCATCAAAGCCCTGACATGCTGAGTGGAGCCTCCACCACCAGCCCTCTCCCGCTGTGCCTTTGTTTTCCACCCCGCTGTCCCGCTGGGGGCTCACCTCGTGGTTTATTTTAAAAAGTCCTTTTTTCTCGGCTGTTATTGACGTCCCCATAAACACAACCCCGGTGTAAAGCTTTGCCCAAATCACCCCACACATTCTCAATTGCAGATCTGCTCGACAGGCCTGTGGGAGGGTTGTGCTGCCTCCCCAGTTGCCCAGAGCCATGAGTGGAGAGGTGAGCACACTCTGACGGACTTCAGGAACATGTAAAACATCTTTTGTTTAATTAAGTGCAGGAGACCATTCCTCACAGCGACAGGAGGCTGTAGATAACAGAAAGGGTTCTTCCTTTTTGTTTTAATCAACAGTTAAAGAGACAGCAGGGGCAAACACCCACCAACCCTGTTATTGGGGGTGAAAGAAAGGTCCCTCTGCAGCAGGTCTTAAGGTCTGCTTACATTACAGGGGGGCAGAAAAGGCAGCAGGGGCTCTCAGCAAGCCCAGGTTTCCAGGGGCAAAACCCACAGAGATTGAGGAGAAATCACACCACACCAGTGCCAGGCACCTTCTGGGGGTGGACTGGGGCTAGGAAATGCTGCAGCACTTCACTCCAGAAAAACACAGAGTCAGAAAGTTCTCCAGAGAGCTCACCTCTGGGGCCACCAGCCAGAGGCTTTCAGTGCTGATGGGATCCATCTGGTGGATGTTTTGCTTGGGAGAGGGTGCCAGTGCTTGTATGGATTGGAGGTGTGCTGGTGCTGAGAGAGAGTGGTGGCCCTAGTGATGCCGAGCTCACGGCTAGTGTCCTCATGACTGCAGCGCCCACGGGACGGCGGCTCATGCTCTCCTCATCCCGTGCCTGTCGCTTTTCAGAATTATCAGGTTCCCATGGCAACTTGTAAAAGCTAAAGTGAGACGGACTATCGAGGAAGCATTGAAAGTCTGGAGCGACGTGACCCCGCTGACCTTCACCGAGGTGCAGGAGGGACGGGCTGACATCGTCATCGATTTCACAAGGTGAGTAGGGTGGGCAGCAGCACCCTTCTCCGAGACAGACCCCCCGGCAGCCTTACTGACAAGACCCCAGGCCTCCAGCCAGAGCAGAGAGCTGCCAGCACACAGCTCAGGCGCTTCAGCACAGGCTCATATTTCTGCTTTCAGACACTGGGATCTATTTTTTTTCAGCTGCAGGCTGCTGGGTGTAAGTGCAGCTGTTCCAGGCTGGCCGCTCACAGTACAGTTACTAATCATTCATTAATGTTCTTGGTACATTTACGTTCCTCTGCCCACGGGCTGTTTTCCTAAGCGTTTGTTTTGACTCTCCATCTTCAGGTCCTCCATCCTGTCCCTTGACTGAGCGACGTAACTGTCTGCCCAGAGACAAATATAGTTCCTTGGTTAAATGAATCTTGGCTCCCGGCCTGAAATTCACTTTTGGCAGAATATGCACAGGGGCAAAGACTTCCCTCTGCACAAAACCAATAAAGGCAGTGGAGACAGTCCAAATGGTGATGTGCTTTGCACGCTGTCTATTTGCCTGTGCCTCCCCTGGCTCTCTGAAGCTGACCCATCTCTTGTGGGTTCCATCAATAGCCAAGGCCTGGAGTGAGTGAGGATCTGCAGGCTTGGCTGGGTTCGCTGCCGGCTGCCCCTCTGCATCTCCCCGCCTCTCAGCTGTGTCGAGTCAAGCAGTCACCTCCTTAAGTCTTCAGGGTTCACAGTCAGCTTTGAGCTGGGAGATGACTGCATTGAGGAGGAACATCCATGAGAAAACATACCAGCTCCCCAGTGCTCGGTGTGACTGAGCTCTGCCTCCTCGGTGCCTCGATGCAGAACTGAGTTTGTGGCCATCTGAGGGCTCAAAACAGTCGCTCCAGGCTGCTGGGATCAAGTTGGGATGGAAGTGAGAGCTGCTGTCCCCTCGCAGTGGCTCCCCCACCTTGGCCATATGAGGCTGTTCACTGGAGGTATGTGGCAGTTCATCTGAGGTGTGATGTGTCTTCCCCCAGGTACTGGCATGGAGATAACCTGCCTTTCGACGGGCCCGGCGGGATCCTGGCGCACGCGTTCTTCCCCAAGACACACCGGGAGGGGGATGTCCACTTTGACTATGACGAGACCTGGACGATTGGGAACAACCTGGGTACGGTACTGCTTCAGGGGGAGCTGTGGACCCTCAGGAGGCTTATAAGGGCGCTTGGGAATGGTTCAGTTGTGGTGTGAACAGGGATCTGGTAAAACCAAGAGGCAACAATCACTTTTGCTGTGTGCATTGTCATCTCCTGCCACTTACAACCCTACTGCTAATATTCAGATTGCATCATCTTTCAGCTGCAGCGAAGCTGTTCAGCACCAGCACCAGGTGGGCTCCTCC
>VXBZ01006470.1:18467-35429 GCA_013399135.1 Heliornis fulica
GGGGGGTGGGCAACGGCTGTTGGCCCCCCGCGGGCCCCTTTGCCGCCCCTCCCGCGGGCGGGGCGCAGCCGGGGGGCCGGGCTGTATATGAGGAGAGCGCTGCCCAGGGGTGCCCGGCTGTGCTGGGAACGGTTCTCCCGCTCAGGGCGGCCCCGGGAGACAGGCCCCGGTGCGTAGGGACAGATCCTCCTACCTGCTTGCAGCCCGAGGCCACGATCCCGGAGCCCCACGTGTGTTCATTCCCATAGTCTCCTCGGTCAGGAGGTGGTTCAGGCCCCTTTGTGCTTGGTGACAGCACCAGAGTCAGCGCGGTTCCGTGGGCTGGGTGCAAATGAGTCTCGCCAGCAAGTGCCGTTAGCACTCGCCGAGGGTGTGTGCTGACCCTCTGCTCCGTCCTGGTGAGGGGCTGTGCCGCCTAACTGAAGCAAGAAGCCGTGGTGCAGCAACACCTGGGAAGTGATAACAGTTGGAAACGGGGGAAATAAGTGCTCTGGTCCTCTGCTTGATGGAAAAATTGAAAGCATTGGGCATTGAAACAGAAATTGAAGGAAAAAGGTTGTTCAGAATTAGGTGAAAACAGTCTTTTTCCTATTAAATGACAGTGAATGGGAGGGGGTTTGTATTGGACTGGTGAAGTAAGCGCTGATAAAAACCTTTTGTTTTCTGTATTGATGTAAAATTGCGGTGCCATACGATCCCAACACAGTGCAGTCTGTCACAGAAGCAAATGAATCCTCTTAGGAGGCCCCTCATCATTACAGACAGATGAATTTGTTTCATCTTCTGCTGAAAGTCTCTTAAATGGAATACCAGGGCACACGCGAACCCCAGGCCATGACTCCGCTTTCTTGTAGGTGGGAAACTACTTGCGTATGTTTCGGGGTTCCCTGTACAAGAGATATCCCTCGCTCTGGAGGCGCCTCGCCACAGTGGAAGAAAGGAAGAAGATAGTGGCCTCTTCCCACGGTGAGAAATGAGCAAACATTCCTAGCACAGTTTGTCTGAAATCTGAATTTTTTGTGCTGTAAAACCTGTCTCTGGTGATTCCGTGTGCACCGTGTGCATCGCTTCAGATTGCCCCAGTGCCGGAGCACTCTGCAGCAGTGGCACTGGTGATTCCTGGTTCACCCTAGCAACAAACAACTGAGCAAAAATATTCCAAAATCAAAACATTCATTGTGTCTTTTCTGGGGTTGATAGCATCTTGAAGGTGAAAACACGTTCCAGAAGAGGCTTTGATAGACAAAGAGGGGTGGTTTTGCCTTTTGTCACATAGGCAGGGATGTTGCATGGCTGCCTCACTGAGGTTGTGCATCTTTCCTAACTGCTTTTTGCAGGGCCTGAGTGTTTATGTCTCCCAGAGTTTGTCATGATGTGTTGCTAGCGGTGAGACTCCTGCAGTAGAGAATGTAGCCACCTCGGTATTATTTCTGGTGGGACACTAATAACAAGCTGTTATGTTTCTTAGCTGTATGGTTTGTTGTACACTCTTTAGACTAAAGCATAATAAAAATAAATGGTTGATTTTGACTTAGGTCTCCTTCCTCCAAGTATCCTGCTGACCTGTTGCTTTCTTTTCTTTTTCCTCCCTCTAACAGAAAATCAGCGGTCTCACAGCCCCAGAAGATGTAAGTCTTATCTGTGTGTTATTTTTAGCTGTGCTAGAGGAAGAATCTTCACAGTGACCTTTGGTGCTATTACAATATATATTCATGTCTAATCCTCTTCCTCTGATCTCTCCCTGTGGTCACCCTAGTTGTGCGTCCTAATCACAGGCTTAACTCTTCTTTCTCAGAACTTGGAGGGACTCCCAAATGCAGATGGTCTCTGTAGTTCACCAAGAGTTATCCTGAGGTTTCTCCCCCTTTTCCTCTGGGAGGAAAAGCCCAGAAAACAATACTTGGGAAAAACAATATCCTTTCCACTTTGATAGAACAGGTGTGCAGAGCTAAACCATGTGATTGCAAAGGGCAACTCAGGCTAGGAAAGAATTGGTTTTTTTTCTCTTCCTTTCCTTAACTAAAAGCACAGTAGATTTAAAGTAGATTTATGAGGATTTAAGGAGGTTTTTTTCGGAAATTTTGGTTTTGGAGTGTTCCTTTCCATCTTAAGTAAATTTCAGAGCAGAAATGAACAGAATCTATAAGTTGCACCCTGGAAGAACAAGGTTCATCCATTGGTAATACCTGAGGGAAGCTCATGTCATTCTGATCCTCCCCATGTCTTGACTCAGTCCAGACAAAATGTTTTTAACAGAGTGAACAGGATGGCTCTATGTGGTAAAGAGATACCGTTGCCTTGTGCAAGTCCTGGCTCTGTCACTGTGCAGCCATTCCAAGGTGTCACACTGCTTTTGTCTTTTGAGTGATATTTCTTCTCTAATCTTTATGGTGGGGATTGCTGTGTATTAACTAAGACATTCCACCTCTGCTCCCAAGAAAGTCACGTTTATCTCTGTTGTTTAGATGGAGGTCAAAGCCCAGTTACATTTCTTTAGCACCAGGCACTGTGGCTGGGCTTCTGGTCACTCCAGTGCAAGTAACCTACCCCAAGAGCAGAACATCCTGGTGTGTGAGGGAGAGTGCTCTGAGTTACCAGGCTTCTGGTAACTCAGAAATGGCAGTGGAAAGATTTGACATTTCCATTTATCCCATGGGTACAAAATCCCCTGTCAAAACCTTTCTCAAAAATTAAGTGTCTACAAGAAGATAAATGAGACTTGAGGGACTTTTGGGGCACACACTCCTGTGGGCCACTTTATGACAGTTTTAGTCCCTCCTGCAGTGTCCCCTGGAGGGCTTTTTGCAATGCTGCATTACTGTGTAGTACTTTTGCATGTTAATTACTGGCATCTTCCCTGGCAACAGATCATGGCTATACAACATTAGCCACAAGTGTGACGCTGTTAAAGGCCTCTGAAGTGGAAGAGATCTTGGATGGAAATGATGAGAAGTACAAGGCAGTGTCTATCAGCACGGAGCCTCCTACCTACCTCAGGTAACCAGTGTCGGTGAGGACCAAGACCAGACCAGAGCTGCTAGGGAGAGGTCAGCTTGGGTAGGAAGCACAAGGCATTGCATAAACCCAGGCCCTTGTGTGGGGCAGTGTTTGGCACTCTGTGCTAACAGCTGTTTGCAGTGCTGGGCAAATGAAGATCTCCAGAGGGTAAGAATTGGGTTACTGCCCACATACAACAGGAAGAAAAACATAAGTGTTTGATGATACAGCTCTTTTTGCAGTTAGCACGTTCCAGCTGGAACAGATGTTTCACAGAACACACTCTCTGCACGTATTGCCTTCTGGAGACCTTGCATTTCTCAGCAGTCCTTTTATAAAGTATCTGAACTTTATATTTATAAATGCACCCAGACTCCTATCTGATATGTTACTGTGGGCTGAGAACGGGGTGCCCAGAGGGAACAGTATTGTTGAGGATCCCAGAATAAAGACTTACATAATTTAACATAGGAGCTAATGTTTTTAAACAGTAGCAATGGTGCTCAGAGGCTGCAGATTAACATAAGCTCTCCTCTTTCAGAGAGCAGAAGGCAAAGAGGAACAACCAGTGGGTGCCCACCCTGCCCAACAGCTCTCATCACCTGGATGCAGTGCCGTGCTCAACAACCATTAACAGGAATCGCATGGGCAGGGATAAGAAGAGGACGTTCCCTCTGTGGTAAGGCAGCTCCCCGCTTCTGGAAAGTGGAAACAGTGGCCAACATCACCCAGTGCCAGGGTAGTGCTGATCTGTTGTTAGGATGTGATTCACCTCAAACTTACAGGAGACCTGCAAGTTGTTATTTGGAAGGTCTTGTTTGAACTGTGTATCTTGTGTCTTGAAGCCCTTACTTAGAGAGGCCAGCCATGGCTCTTGGAGGAGGCTTTCCTTTTGTCAGGAAAATGGTTTGTTCTTTCCCAGATAAGTCCTCTTACTTCCTGGTGATTTGATGAGTAGTTGTCATTTGAGGAACCTGCAGATCCTCTCTGAAGAACAGGCTGCCTCTCACTGACATACTCCAGGAACTCTGATCTAATTTTTTCAATGGGAAATGCTGCTGTGTCTCATGACTAACTTCATTTGCCATTGTAAAAGTTTAGGAAATCAAGATAAAATGTAATCCTGGAAAGCTTCCTTGTTTTATTTTCAGGAATATATTATAACAGATGCAATAAAAGGTGATAAACTGGTATTAGTTGCCATAGCCCTATGAGCTTGCATTGAGAAATCTGTTTGAAGGCTGATCAGGGAGTTCAGGTGTGGAGATTGCTTCCAGCAAACATTGCCTTCCCTCTATGGATGCCAGATGTATCAGTGCTAGTTGTGTATGTTGTGTTGCCACTCTTTTTATTAGCTTTGATGACCATGACCCAGCAGTGATCCATGAGAATGCATCCCAGCCAGAGGTTCTGGTTCCAATCAGGCTTGATATGGAAATTGATGGGCAGAAACTCAGAGATGCCTTTACGTGGAACATGAATGGTATGTAGGAAGGAGAGTTTTCTGAGCTTGGGGAGCTACAGTTGTTTCTGTCACTGAATACAAAGAGGGAACAAGCATAAGTGTGCATGTCCTTGCCCCTTATACACATATACAGCTCTCCCACTTGGGACTGTACTTAGCTCTTGTCTTGGCAAATGATCTGCCACTTCTGTGGGTTGCAGTCGTTCCTAAGCATGGGTATTCTGAGGAGTTTAACTGCTCTGGTCTTACCCAGGTCATCAGATCAGTGCTCTGAGACTGTTCAGTTAGCTGAGGCACCTTAAATGCAGAACATCCGAGATGCTTTAAATACACAGTGGTTCCCGTGTGTGGCCCCCGTTATGGAGCAAGTAAACAGGGCTGTAATCTCTGTGTCAGTGTGCACATCCTTACAAACCTGAAACAAACCACTTGTTCTAAAACAAACGGTGATGTGTTTGGGATTCCCTTTGTCATAATTGTGTATATTGTGTACGTGGCAGACGCTGATTTCTAAGAAGGTTAACTGTCTGTTTTTGTTATGCACCAGAAAAGCTAATGACTCCCGAAATGTTCTCCGAGATTCTCTGTGATGACCTGGATTTGAACCCTCTGACCTTTGTCCCTGCTATTGCCTCGGCCATCCGACAACAGATCGAGTCATACCCAACTGACAGCATCCTAGAGGACCAGTCAGACCAGCGAGTTATTATTAAGGTAATGCAGGAGGGCAGTAGAACAAGAACCGTGTGGGTTTCTCTGGTTGTTATGGGGGAGGAAGGGTACACAGACTCCCTCAGAGACAAGGAGCTCTTAATTCCAGAACAGAGCCAAGGGTGGCAGATTACTGAACATTCATGTATCAGCCCCAGTGATGATGCATTAGTTTGGGTAAAGCATCATCAAGTTCATTGGGAAGAACTGAACCTTGGTGAGCAAAGCTGAATTGTCTTCATGCTGCTGGACTTATGAATTGGGTGAAGGACCTCTGCAGATGCAACAAACTAGGAGTTATTTCTGTGCTGGTCTTCTCCAGCCTCTGCCTCCTCAGTTAAATTACCTTTGACAAACTATTGCAAGAGACTTAAATGAGTGACCTGTTTCTTCCCTTCTTTCCAGCTAAACATTCACGTAGGGAACATCTCCCTTGTAGACCAGTTTGAATGGGACATGTCAGAGAAGGAGAATTCACCAGAGAAGTTTGCCTTGAAGCTGTGCTCAGAGCTTGGTCTGGGTGGGGAGTTTGTCACCACTATTGCCTACAGCATCCGGGGACAACTGAGTTGGCATCAGAAGACATACGCCTTCAGGTACAGAACTGCCATCTCCTGGGTATGGGTGGGTGCCCTTAATTCATGGGAGTTGGCACCAGTGGGTCTTACAACAGCTGAAATGATGCAGAAAGTGTCAGTTGAACAGTCCTTAGGGCTCACATGTGTTCACACAACTGTCCTTTAAGTTGCTTGTGCTCCAGTATTGTTTCCTCTCGGTGTTATATACGTTCCAGGTCCAGATACTGATGAAATGTCAGTTTTTGGTGCAGAATGAAAGGCTGCTCTAATTAGCAGTGACTTAATACCTTGTGTCTCTGCTCCTAACATTTGCTGATGATGAGCCCCAGATACACTTCTGCTTTGTTAGCTCTGCCTGTCTCGGGCCAGCCACTGTCTGAGGCGTCGGTGTTTTGAAGTGACTGGTTGGAACTGTAGATGTCTGCTCTGGCTGGATCATAGTCCCTCGCACAGCTGGAGTGCAGCAGTGTCAGGTTTGATTAGTCAGCTTTGTAACTTGTCTCCTAATGATAATTGTTTCCAGTTGTGCTGTGTTCTGTGGTGAGTTGCTGTACCGATGTGTGCTGAGTCTGCAGGCTGTAAGCATCCCTCAGGGTGCTTCAGAGGGTTTGTGACCCCAGGTCATGGTGACGGTCCAGAAAGCTTGAGAGTTCAGCAGATAATGTATTTGCAGAGGTGAGGGAATGGTGGTGTTGACACGGGTTTTGTAGAGGTCAGTTTGGGGAAGCAGGACAACATGCTTGGGCTGCAGAGGGGAAATCTGCTCAGTCCTCTCCTACCCCAGGGAGAGATCAAGGAGTGATTTTGTGGGGGTGAGCAAGGAGGAGCTGGAGGTTGTGGGGTAGCTGCTGCGAGCTGTCCTCCTTCCTCATCCTCTGTCTGAAGGTTTCCTGTCTGGTCAACCTTGTTGCTTAGTCGAGTACTGATCTGCTGTGACCCAGTTGCTCTTCCACTAGTCTCACTCAGCTTCCTCTGGAGTTTATTTTTATCCTGAAAATCTTCCATAGCAACCACTTGGTTCTGAAAGGATCCCCAGAGTGGTTACAACAGAAAATGGGAAGGTGCCCTTTACCACACGGGGATAAACCCTGCTACTGAAACTGTTAGATCATGTGTCCACCATGTCCCTCTGCCTCACAGAGGTGGGGAGGTGGCTTCTGCCTTTCCATCCATGACAGCTGACAGATACTTGCAGATCCAGCATGGGACCACATCAGACTGTGCCAGTGGAACAGCAGATGTGTGCCCTGACAGGATGGGAATCTGACACCTGTAGTTCTGCCTCTTCTTCCCTGCTGCGGAGTGCACTGTAACCACGACAGATGTGCACCAGCTGTGCCTGCAGTGGCAGAGAGTGAAGGTGTCCCCGTTGGTAGACAGAGTCTTGGAGCCAATGTGAAGCAGACTTTACTCTGCACTTTAAGCTAGGTTTGTCAGGGAGCAAGTTCATTTCCATAAGGACTCCTTCTTGCCTGAACATTTTCAGGAGTTCAAGCTTCTTCATATTGCCCTTGAAGTAGGAGATGGCCCTGCTCACACCATGCTGGCCAGGAACCCCTTTTTTTACTCCCAGTTTATTTACCTCCCCAGTTAGTTTACTTTGACAACTTCTTGGCGTGCTGCCTCCCAGCCTGCAGGGCATTTCTTCCTAAATCTGCTCACTTGGTGTGTCAGAGGCAGGCTCTGAAGGTGGATACTAAACGTTCTCCCTCTTTCCCATCTCCACATACTGCTGGTATCTGAGCTGAGAAATTCTTCTGTGCACACATTAACTGTCACAAGGGGGGTTAATGTTTGCTTCTGTCTCCTATCAATCTTTGTAAGTTGCAGCAAGAAAGGTTTCAGTCAGTGCTGCCCAGTCTTCCAGATAGATCAGATTAATGCCAACTTCACGCTCTTCACAAACGTGTCTGGCCATGTCTGCTGAAGAATGCTTCCTTTTGGGTATGTAAACAGGCAGATGTCAGGCCTTCTTTGGACTGCTGCAGTATTACAAGGAGGAGAATCAAAAACCAGGAAGGGAACCCCACCAGAACAAAGTCTGTAGACATGAGCTACTTGGGGAGGAGACAGCATGTAATTTAAACCTTGTTTTGTGTCACAGTACCAACATACCCTACTCTTCCCTTTTTTCTTCCAGCAAAGGAGTATTTTTGAAACTTTACAGTGATTAACGATGTTTGGGTTCTGTGGTTGGTTAGTTCCTGAATTCCCAAACCACAAGAGTGGTGGTGGCTCCACAGTCATTCCACTGATGGAAGGAAAGGGTCTGCTTTAGAAGCATCAAAAGAACCATAGTATCTCGAGGGACTGAGGGTTTGAGAAGTCATGTGCCCCTTAATCATCTGAGGGGAGGTGAAACTGTCTTCTAGGGATGAAAGGCAGGGCAGCTCTTCCAGCTGGCCTGCTCTCTGCAAAACAAGGAGAGCCTGGAAGCCCAGCAGGAGGGGCAGGACTGGAAGCAGCCAGGTAACCAGTGCTTAGGGGATTTTCAGGGGGGCACAGTCCTGGGATGTGTCACACCCAGGCACCGAGTGCTTCCTAGCCAGGGCTTTGCCTCTGCGACCTGAATGGTGGCACAGGTTCTGTCTCAGGTCTGACCTGTGTGACACAAGAAAACGTTATTCTCTGTCTGGGGCAGCTCTGCCAGCGACTTGGACACTGGCAGGGGGCTGCTGGGCTGTACTGGGAGTACTGCAGTCGTTCTGCCAGCAGCACTGCTGCTTGATCAGAAAGTGCCAGGGGAGGGGGAGCTGTCTGTCTGTCTGTCTGACTCCAGGGGTGAGGGAGGATTGTTTCAGTTTATCTTGGATTCTGTGCAGTGTGGTGTCTGAGTTGGCTTGCAGTTGAGCTCCCCATCCCTAGTTCATTCTGGTGGGTGCTGGGTGTTAGCACAATAACTGGGGTCAGGGGGGCATTTAGTCTGGAATGTGTAGTGATCTGGGGCTAAGATGAGATTCCTGGTTTGGAGTGTTGCTTAGTGGATGTCAGCAATACTGGAAGTGAATCTCACCAAACTTCCTCCCAGGATCAGATACCAAAGGCTCTGGATTAATATTTCATCGTAGCATTACTTTGAAGACTTGTTATTGTAGATGAATGGCTTTGATGCAGACATTGTCTGTTCCTGTGGCCATCAGCACTCCTGTTCCTTCCCGGGGGAACGGGAGGGCAGCCCCCAGCACTGCAATCCCGTGGCAGAGGCATGTCCCCGAGGCATGTCCCCGGAGGGGGCCGGATGCCTGTGCACACCTGCCGAGGGCTCCTCTTTCAGACACACTTGGTGCAGCTTGGCCTGAGCTGCTTTCTAGAGTTCAAAGCAAACATTTACATTCTGAGGCTCCTTGGTGTTTATGTTGGGCTTCCGGCTGCACTGTCAATATTTGGGAGGCTGCTCCTGGTCAGTTCCTGTTGACTTTTACTGAAAAGTGGCTAGTGAGGCAGTAAATATTTTTGTGCATGTGTAATGCAGCTGGTTGGGCAGACAGATCTCCTGGGGAGCGGATCTTGTGATCTGGGACAGAGTCTGGCAGTATGTTTCTTGTGCAGGGAGTAGTCACAGGCTCTGATTGCAGGAGCAGTTCCTAAAGGACCTTTCCGTGGCGACTGGGAGACCAGTGCTTGTTCCACGGGCAGGCCCTCAGAAAGCCAGGCTTTGGCCAGGGCTAGCAGCCAGCTGCACTAGGCAAACTACAGCACAGAGCTGCAGAAGGGCAAAGCTCAGCAAAGAGCCCTTTTAGAGTCCCTGCTCTTGGAGAGGCGCCCCCACCGCTGACAAACTGGGATGAGCTTTTCCACCAGCCCAGTGTGCTTCTGTCACCTGGACTCCACTCAGGGAGGGCTCAGAATTAACGCTGAGGCCTGGATCACTGTAAATGGTGCTCTGTTGTCCTGGTGCCTGGGCTGGTGCCCCAGGGGGAGCGCTCTGGGCCTTTTCTTGGGTGTTGCTTTGTGTCTTCTGCCCCGCCACGCAGCGAGAACCCTCTGCCGACGGTGGAGATCGCCATTCGCAACACGGGGGATGCTGACCAGTGGTGCCCTCTTCTGGAAACTCTCACGGATGCCGAGATGGAGAAGAAGATCAGAGACCAGGACAGGAATACAAGGTGCTGCCACGCGTTCAGACCGTTCTCTTTCTGGCCTGTCTCTGAGAAGGAAGTTGCAAACTTTGATGTTTGTCCTTCCCTACTGGGAGCCAGCTGGCAGGATTTCAGGCTTGCACACCACAACAGATACTCACATCCCTTCAGCTTCAGGATATTAAACTGTTATCACCTCGTTCCACAGACATTACAGTCTCTAACTTCTGCTTGAAGCAAAGTTTCTTTTTCTTTTTTTTTTTTTTTCTTTTCCCTGGGCTGTCTGCTTGTGCAGGGGGGTTTGTTCCTATAGGAAGGAGGCTCCTGCACTGGTATGCTATTTAGAATCCTGTCGCCAGGCTTCCTTTTATGTAGAGAGCAGTTTGATGCAGGAACAGGCAAGCTCCCAGCTCCAGCCTGACTGATGCCAGCCTGTTTGTGAGCATGTGAATGCTGTTGTGATTCCAGGAGGAGCTCTGCCAGACCAGCCCCCTGAGCAGTGTTCGGTGCAAGAGCACTCCTCCTACCTGAGGAAGTTGCCCCTGGCAGATACAAATTAATTGCTTGCATCTCCCCAAAAGAAACCTTGTGGGAACAGTGAACATGCTCTTTTTTTTTTTTACTGCTGATTAACAGTTTCATAATTATTTCACTTCCTGGCTATGACTGGCTTAATATTTTTAGTTCAATCAAAGTTAATGAGCAGTAGTTCCTAAAAGCTATTGCTGAAAATAGCATCCTGGCTGTATCACAGGGGCACTGTGGGGTGACCAAGGAAGTCTGTCTCAGCAGGAACCCTGTCTGAAGAGCTCACAGAGCTGTGGCAGCCTCCCCAGAAGTGCTGCCCTCTATAAGACTTCACACAACAGTAACACAGCACTCACTGTACCTCTTTCTCTCTCTCCTAGGCGCATGAGACGTTTGGCCAACACTGCTCCAGCCTGGTAACCTTCCTGTTGTGACACTGGTGCTGTTCCTACAGACTTTATCCCTTTTCCTCTCCCCAGATGGATCTAGAATTGGCAGGGGTCTTTGTCCTGGAACAGGACACACATTCCACCTGCCAAGAGTTCCCAGTACTGCTGACTTCTGCCCCATCCCCTCCACCTCAGTGCTGTGTAGCAGGAATGCTGCGTTGGCACGTGATCTAGCTGAGACCTGTGGCAGCTCTTGGAGCCCTTCTATACCCGTGTGTGGACAGTGTAAAGATTCTTTTGTATAGGTGCAACCTGCACTGTTAGGACAACTTTTTAAATAAAAGGAATGCGTACTGCCTAGGTTGAGTTCCCAAAGTTTGCACGAGTAGTGAGTCCCACCACGGCTGGGAACTGAGCCGTCCCGGGGCCAGGTGTTGATGCTTTTGGCTACAACACTGACTCTGGCTCACATTTAGTTCTCTTGAAGCGTGGTGGAGACAGAGTGCTTTCCTTCAGATCCCCCAGCCCAAAACCTTTTGCTGTGGGGAAGTGAGAATCAGAACTAGAAGCAGCAGAGGGCTCTCTAAAGGACTGTCCTACTCCACACTTGATGCAGTCTGTAGTGAACATGGTGGTGTTCAGCACTGAGACCTGCTTGGTGAACATACAACAGTTTAACTCACAAACTCAGTTCACTGTCAGACTGGTGTGTGGTGAACCTTATTTCTGTGAAAACTGCAGCTGGAAACCAGAAGAATCCCTGAGCAGGTACAAGAGCTACGGCCTGCGATCACTGCCCGAGCTGCCGCTCCCCTTGAGCGAGTGGTTTTGCTGGGGCCATTGCCATGGCATTTGCCCATGTCACTGTACACAGCACCCAGAACAAAGGGTCTCACACCTTTATGGTCACAGCATTTTGGAACCCTAGAAACAACCTGTCTTTCCCCTGGGAGTTTAAAACCAGAAAATTCATTGAAGTGAGATTTAAAAAAAAAAAAAAGAAATCAAGCTTGCTTAAAGACTAATTAGACTCTACCTTGCTGGTGAGTGCACTCCTCCTTTGATGGAGTTCTTGCCATTTGCTGCCAGAACTGCTGAGTGGGGCAAGTGGAGCAGATTTTGCTGGCAGCCCGACAGTTATGTTGAGGCCTTTATGATAAAGCCAGTAGGTTTTATGGTCCTTGCTGATCCACCCACACTGCTAGCACAGGCAAAAAACACTTTGCAGCCTTAATTCATCATGTTTAGACTTGAGTAACAGCAGAGCCAGTTCTGATTCCTGGGTGGGAGGGAACCTTTTCCAGATGTTAGTGTGCAGAAACCAAAAACTCTCCATTTAGCAATAATATTATTGCAGGCTCATCCTTGGCTCTTGTGCCAGAACGGGGCTCTGTCCATTACTCTTGGAGAGGTTGAAAGGTTATTTCAGCAAGTAGGACAGAACCTGGGGCTCCTGCTGCAGCTTAACCTCCCACATAGAACCATTTTCGCCTCACGGACATAAAAACTCCAGCTCTTCCTGAGAATCCTTCAGCCCCTTTGTTAAGAACAGGTACTTCTGCCAGCTGCCTTGTCAGGGAACGTGACCAAAACAAGTGTGGCACAGCTGTAGCCATGAACTAGCCCGTGGTGCAATTTCTGAGTGTGTGAAGCCTAATATTCACAGCAAGGTCAGGGCACACGTGAGGACTGCAGCAGGCTTACAAGCACCTGCCTCTGGTTCTCAGACCCCAGAGAGGCTGGAGGTACCACACCTCTGAGTGGCTGGGGTGAGGCAGGGCAGCCAAGGGGGTCAAGTCCCCCAGCGTGAGAACTTGGGCCAGCTTTCTGTGTGCCAGGACCAGGGCACTGCTGGGAGCAGCTCTCCTGCTCTGCTATCCCAGCTCCTCACCTAGCACTGCAGCCCACCTTGTGTGTTTGAAAGTCCCATCTTAGAAGCAATTTAAACCAGAACATCAACAAGCTTTAAAGGCAAACCTCTTTCCAGGGACTGAAACACCAGTTCTGGGTTATCAGGTCATGGACAAAGTACAGAGCCTGTACTGGTTGTGGCTGAGGTTTCTTAGTCCTTGGTACCACTGTGGCATAACTGGGCACTGGTAACTCAAAGAGCCTGAGGTAGTTTTAGTGGCAGTTCAGCAGTGTGTCCAGCTGAGCAGACAAGTTACCCAATGAGCTACTTAAGCCACAATGTTTGCAGACTTCACCCAAAAGCTCTGAGGTCTGATGCTAGTGCACATGCGTGCACTGTCTCAGCAAGAGCAACGAGACCCACTCAGCACAGCTGCTCATGGTAGGGACTAGCTTGTTTAGCTTTCCTCTAAAATTCAGATGTTGAAGTCTCAGAGCTAAAAAATTCAACAACAGTGGAATTACACAGCATGTGCAGACAGCCTTTATTACTAGTGCCAAGTGCTCCGTCCAGTCACAGCCTGGCTCTGTCAACTCCAGCCCATCCATTCCCAGGCACCCTCTCCAACTGGACCATTCCACCCCGCTTCTCATGCTGAGAGGGGAAGGACATCTTCCAGCTGGCCTGAACTTTGCCCACTCAAGAGCCCAAGGAGGGAGCCTGGCTGTTTTGAGGCAGTTTCTGGGGAGGACTAGTGAGCTGCTGCCTTGGCCCTGGCAGAAACAGACACACAACTGAAAAATAAAGACTTTAATGTAAAGACTGGAAATACCAACCAAAAAAAAAAAAAAAAAAGCTGGGGTACCTGGAGGAAAGGAAGAGGTGGTGCTGCATTCTGCCAGGCAGGGAGTGCTACTGCACTGAAAGGTCTCAACAGTGAGAGAGCCAGGAGCATCTCCATACAGAGGGCAAGATCAACTGGCACACAGCAAGTCATTGAGAGCAAGAGAAGAGTGGCTGGTTGAACACTCCCTTGGCTCCTTACTCCCCACCAGGTAACTGAGGAGCCATCACACCGTCCAGCCAATCCCTAGGACACCTCTGTAAGCATTCAGCAGGTCTCCTGTGCAAAGCTCTGTGGAACCGTTTGGTACAGGGGAAGATGGGTCACCCATACAGACAGTGAAACATGACAATGGAATGGCAACTGGTGTTAGTCAGTCATCTCTGGGCCACAGCGTTAAGTCCAGCTGGAAGAGAGGAATCTGGCCATGTGGAGAAGTCCTCTGTTACTGTGGGTGCTGCTGCTGGTTCTGGTCTTGGTCCCTAAGGTGGTTTTCTGGATGATCCTCAGGGAGAGGGTTATAGTTGGGATCCTCTTCAGGTGTGTCAAATACCATCTTCCTGGCAAGGGACATGCCCATCCCACCAGGCAGGAGGGTTAGGGAAACGAGCTGAGCACAAGTGAAAGCCCCAACGCTCCTAGGCACAGCCCAGACATTCAGAGCCTCCTGCCTGGTGCCCCAGCACTGACTGTTCTTTTGCTCAACTCCACGTGTAATGATGCCAGTACCTGCTCCCTGGATTCTCTAGGTAGTTCAAATCCCCAGCTCGAAGCAGAGCATGTTCTGCTTTATTAAACTGGAGAAATGCATCAGAAAAACCCTCCCAGCATCTGGTGTTCCCACAAGCAGCACTAGTGCTCCAGTTCAGCAAAGCTTAAAGCAGTTGCCTTATGGACCCTATATATCTGATATATGGGTGTGTAATGTGTAAAACACCAGAGCTTTCTGCAGCAGAGGCACAGGCAGTTGAGCTGAAGCACTGTCTGCATGCAATTGCATCCTGTGGTCACCCCACACTGTCACTGAGCTGTTTGCTTGGGAAGTGACCCAGGCTGGGAAGAGACACAACAAAGCCCAGAAAGAAATCAGCATTACTTACAGGAAGCCAGGGGTTAACAGCAACTTCTTTCCTCCAGGCTGGTTGGGGAAAACATCTTCCAAGAAATAATAGATGTGACCCACTGCGATCCCTGAGGAGACACGTCACCAAGGTCAGGCACAGCTGAGACCCCTTTGCCAGCTGGACCAGAGCTGCTGGGAGCTTAAGGAAGATGAAGCTCTGAGAACCCCCCAGCTACGTACCCAGCTCCCACCAGGGACACCCAGGCTGCAGTGCCACAGTGCTGGCTGTGATCAGCACAGCAGTGGGCAGGGAGCCTGCCAGCCCAAAGGCAGCCTCAGGCACAGCATGGCAGTCAGGCAGAGCTCACCATGTCCAGCTTCTGCCCCCAAGGAAGACACAGCAAGATGCAGGTTATAAGCAAGAGCCCTGGCACGAGGTTGGACACCCAGAGACCTCAGCCAGCACCCTTTAGGAAACCCACCACCTTAAATAAGGTGAAAGCAAGAGATGGTGCCAGTGCCCCAGTAGCATCCATGAGAACTGGGCACTGTGGCTGCCAAGCACCCTTGTCCCCAGCACCCACCAGCTGTGACTTACCCAGTAAGTCAATGATGATGGAGTTGCCCAGGAGCAGAGAGAATCCCATCAGGACCCAAGGCAAGAAAGGGGCCTGGAAGTTAAGAAGCCCAAAGAAGTTCATGCGGATATAAGGGTTCCTGCGACTCCACACGTACACCAGCATGATGGTGAAAGCCTGGCCCAGGAAAAACAGACTGGCAAAGAGTCCAAACAGCTAGGAACTACCGAGTCAAGGAAAAGCCTGCCCAGCCCGAGTCCCACCTCCAGGCAGCACAGGGTGCCTTCTCCTGGAGTTTGCTCCCCCTCAGCATACTGGGTGAGGCACAGGCCAGGCCTCTGGAAACAGGGTGGGCAAGACAAGGAGTACAAGCTGTGCCATACAGCCATAAGCTGTCCCACCACCACCACCCAAGACCCCCATGATCAGTGGAGCCCTTCTAGGCCTCAGGGCACCAAGAAGGCTCCCAAGCCAGCTGTGTGGCTCAGCAGGCAGGTGCTGAGCTCTCGCACAGCCAAGACACACAGAACCAGCAAACAAGCCCCACACTATCTCAGGAGACACCAAAAAGCCCCAACAAACTTCAAAGGATACTGTCATGAGAAACCCTCCAAAGAGGAACATGAAGACAAAGTCAGCTGTCCTGCCACGGAAGGAGCCTTCTTCTAGCATGCGGCAGTACCTGTACCTGAGAGCAGGAGAGAAGGGAGGGGTTGCAGTATAGGGAAGTAACAGCTGACCACCCAGTGTCCCCACAGCTCAGCTTCATGGGAAAGCACCAGCTGCAAGCTACTTCATCACAGGAAGCCGCCAGCCAGGTGTCCAAGCCCCAGAGCAGACAGCACAAGGAAGAAGGTGCTGGAGGAGGTCAGAGTTCTCTGGGGAATGGCTTCAGTTCAGATCAAAAGGGCCAAGGGAAGACTCCACAGCCCCTGACCACTGCCAGGACAAGTCAGCCTGGGGAGGGAGGGTGACAGACAGACATGTGAAATCACATCTAAGCCAAAAAGGGAGCAGAGTGCTTTACTGAGACCAAAGGATACAGAAATATCATGTTGAAAAAGAAACTGAATCCCAGGGGGCCAAAAAAGAGGAAGTTGGTGATCAGCCTCCATATCTGAAAAAGAGAGAGGGGGTGGACAGACAGGTCTCTCCCCATCACATGCACCCATCACCCTGCTCCCTGGGGACACCCAGCCATGTGCCCATCTGCTCAGAACCACCTCACAACACCAGACACCACACCACCTTCACGTGGGACCTCCCCACACTGCCCACAGCAGAGTGCCTCACCCTTCCAGGAGCAGGGATGAGATTTCCCTACTTTTCTGTAAGGGACAGCACCCTGAGGCAGAGCACATCAGTGCTCAGCCTCATGGCCTCACTACAACAGCTTTGCCCACCCAGCCTGACATCAGCTGGCCAACCACCCCTGAGCCACAGCAAGGGTCAGCACACGTTCTGAGCAGGGGAATAAGGAAACACCAAGATGGCATGTGGTGAGGCTGGGAGAACCACCTCCATCCTGGTACCTGATGGAAGAGGCCACCCTGTCAGCAGCTCAGCACCCCAACCCCAGGTGCTGGAGCAGCTGGGAGGGGTCCCCTGTGGATGGCTCCCCAATGCCCTGGGCAGCAGCACACCGGGGCCTGGCCCATCACACCCACCCACCCTCACCAGGAAGGCCCAAGCAGGACCCAGAGCCTGGACCAGGCCTCACCTGGAACTTCCTGAAGATGAGGTCGGGGTTGAAGTACAGCTGGAAGGGGGTGATGAACTCCAGCTGCTGGGAGAGACAGCAGAGCAGCTGCCACCCGCTGCCGGACACCTACCGCCCCCAGCCAGCCCCAGCCCTGCCAGGACCCCACCGCACCCCCC
>VXBZ01006470.1:35448-96269 GCA_013399135.1 Heliornis fulica
CCGGCAGTAGCGCCCGGTCGCGCCGGGGCCCTTTAACAGCCCCGCCCCCGCGCCGACGGCGTGCCCCCGCCCCCGCGGGCCTCTCCCGGCCAATCGCGACGCGACAGGCGGCGCTGGCCGACCAATCGGAAGGGGACCCGCTGCGGCAGGTGACGGGCCGGGCCGGGGAAGCCCCGCGGTACCGCCCCGAGGCGGGTCGGTCCGAGTGACAGCGCCCGGGCTGCGGGCGGCCTCGGCGGGGTTAAGGGCTGAGGTAGCGCGGGGTTCTCCGCTCCCCATCGGCCGGGCAGGCGCTCTCCCGGGCTGCGAGGGGGCCCCGGCGGGGCGAGCGGGCTCCCGGGGTAGAGCTGAGGGTCGCTGCGCCTCCCGGAGCCGTGCGCTGGGCTCGGCCCCGCGTTACAGCCACCCCGGCGTCGGGCGGCGTCGCGTTCGGCAGGTCCGGCTGTCAGCAGGGCTCTGCCGAGCCTCGAGAGCTGTCTGTAAGCGCTCGGTCACCGGGAAGGGGAATCACGGGTGGGCGAGGGAAGGGCTGCGGCTTCCACAGACCCATCTGCCCTGACTGCTGTGTGGTGGCCGAAGCCCGGACGGACGACGTGGGCACTGGAGGCTCAAGCAACGTGTCATGGGACAGAGGACAGACCTGGGCACGAGTCCTGGGCCCTGGGGTGTCTCCGACCTGGCAACCTGGGGAGGAGGGAAGAATTGTTCCAGGTCGGAGCTGCATTAAGGGTCCTGGGAATGGAGTCGAGAGGGAAACGTCTTAAACCGCAGCAGTGTCAATAAGCTCAGCTGTGTTGTCCTGGGCTTTTGGTGGGAGCTGGGATGGATGTGAGAGCTCTGGCAGGTGAGAAGACCTGAGCTTGCAAGGAGACACGACTCCTCAGCAGGGCCAGGAGCTCAGCAAAGGGCTGCCCGAGTTTGTTTGGCTGCTTCAGCCCACATGCCCTGCTGCTGCAGCTCAGCCCTTCAGCGTGCCACGGAGCTTGCAGCCCCGGCAGAAGGGGCGACTGAGTCAAAGAACTGAGAATGAATATGTGAATAATGAGTGAGATCAAGGAGTGCACACCCTGCTGCTTTGGAGAGGGGATCAGAGGTTTCCTACCCGCTCTCACTGCCTGTGGGCAACACCAGCCAGAAGCCAGAGTCGAGTGCTGTGATTCCTGCCCCTTCTTCGTTGGAAACAAGGTGGGAGATGAACATTGGCAGCCTCTCTGCTGAAAGAGGTCATCATCCTGGGGCTCAGTCTCACTAGCTCCACGGAGATGAGAAACCAAACGATGAATCCCACTTACTCCCTGTGCAGGACTGTGCAAACCAGACATTGCATGAAGTCTAAAAAAAAGTCATGTTTCTCATTTGTCTTCTTTTCCCTTCCTTGCCAGACAAAGCTGGAGGACTTCACTTGTCCAGGCTTCTTCTTCAGGCCTTCTTTTCTAAGATCTGTGAGGGGGAAGGGAGAGAAGTGATGAAAGGCATTGGGAAGCTCACACTGGAAGAGGCCAAACAAATCTCGGCGACACCCCCGGTTCCCAGGCTGCTTTCCGCCTGTGACCTCACTCCCTTCGGAGCTCAGCCAAGATAACTTCATGTATCACAGTATGCCCAGGGGCAGCTTTAGTCTTTATTATAATTCTTGTCACATTTTATGGGTTTTCAGAGCTTTGTCCCTCCACAACTTCACATCAGCCTAACCTCATGGCTGAGTTCACATTATAGTCCTTTGTAGTGATCTCATCATGCTGCCTTCTATAAAATCATGTAATATAACTAGAAGCCCATAAAACAGAAACCCAAAGTCTTTGTTTCAGCAGCAAGAAGATCTGAGGGACTGTCAGAATAGAGTCACTGCTCTGCTGATTTCCTCCTGCCTTCTCCTGTTGTCCTCTCCCTGCCCAGGGACCCGAAGCAGATGTAAGCGCAGGTCTGAGCAGCAATTACGTGCTGTTGCTGCCTGTCATCCTCGGGGTTCCTCCTTCTTTTAGAAGCAGCTGAATTCATGTCAAGGAGCAGCATCAGTTTCAACCTCTGAGACATCATAAAAATATGTCTGATGCCCAGACTTCAGTCTGATTTGGATGGGCTTTGAGATAGATCTCTGTCCAGGGGCTCTTGGAGCTGCCCGAGGAAGTGACTGCAGAATTCCCATCTGTAACCCTTGCTCAAGTCACTACCAGAAGAGCTGGAACACAGTGGGACCAGAGGCAGCTCTCTCTTCCAGAAGGTATTTACCCACTCCACATCTGCAGGCTTAGTGATAGTAACCTGTACTGTGAACGTTTACAGGCTGCAAACAACTCACCAGAAAACACTCCTGGAAAAGTAGAGCCATTGCCTCTTGCAGACTCATCACCGTGGATTCACTTGGCCTTTGATTTTAAAAATAGGGATTTCCTGAGAGGGCATGGGTTTGCACATGCACAGTGATGGGCTGCTACTGGACTCCTGTTACCTCCAGTTTTGTTTTCTGAGGTGATTTTGAGGGACATGCAAGCATTTGCCTGGGATTGCGGGTAAATTTAACCCCGCAACAGAAACTCCACAGCTTCCTGCTCAGTTTCTACAGACCAAAATAGCAAAGAGTTAGAAAACAAAAAGACCTACTAACTCTCCCCATGAGTTAAACAGCACATAAACATCAAGAAGGCACATGAGCAAAGATAAATGGGCTGTTGCAGTGTTCATCTCCTTTGTTTGTAGTAAATTATTGTGTGTAATTCATGTTTCCTGTCCATAAAGGCCAGAGGAACATGAAGACATGGAATCCATTCTAATTTAGTAAAGACAAAACCAACTGCTTTTGAGCCCATCTGGAACTTGTTTTCAGCATAATTTTTTGGGCTCAGTAATGAGTTCAAGATCTAACTGCTCTCACTAATTGTTTCAAGAATAAACAGATGCTTTGTTTAGCGGCAGCAGGTCCCATTTTGCCCAGCACAGCACTCTCTGGGGTCACAGGATGAAAGGAGCTGTGTGCCATGTCAGCACAGGTCTTAATGAGGATTGGCGCCCTGGCCAGTGGTGCTCACCCCTGTCAGCAGCTGATGGGGCAGGAAACCAGCCCTGAGCCTGGCTCTTGATGAGTGTCCAGCCAGTGACATGTGTCCTGTGCTCTTTTACACCATTGGCATCTTGTTTGTAAATTCATCTGGTGACCTTTTGTGGTATGTCCTACTGTGAGATGTCATACCTGGTCTGATGACACAGATGCAGCTCCTCCAGCTGGGCTTTAGGGCACACAGTGGAGAGACTCCATTCCCTGGCCACTTAACCTCAAGCTCCTTACCGGAATAATCCTCTATCCCCCTGCAGCAGAGTTCCAGTTCTTTTTTTATTTCAAAACCAGACACCCCCTGCTCCCCTGACCATGATGATATGAGACTATGCAAGTTCTGAACTTGGTCTCACCCACCCTAGTGCTCCCCTGGACATGCTGTGCCTGAGATCCCTGTAAGCCCCAGTGTAGAGGAGGTCACTGCAAGGCTGATGCACTGGCAGTAGGATCAGATTCAGGAAGAGCAGCACCAAGCTCCCTATGAGTGAGCTGCAGCTGGCAGAGGAACCTTACTGGAAGGTTCTTTGAGCTCTCAGACACAGTCTTCAGAGGCATGGACAACACATAACAGGAGCTCCAGATTCACCACAGAATGGTCACTAAGGGTTTCTGCTCCAGTTTCAGAAACAAGGCTCCATGGACTTCTGTGCATAGATCATCTGTGTAATCACAACTGCCCGAGGCACTTGAACTGTTTACTTTCCAAAGTTTAATGGCCACATATAAATTCTTTCTCCTTCATCGAAGGATTTCCTGTCCAAATCAGCTAATTCTACAGTGTGACAGCTAGAGTCAGAAGAAAGTGAATCATACAGAGCTGGATGGGTCTTTTTATTTGTTTGCTTGTTAGAAAGAAACTAAACATAGCACTGAGAGCTCAGCCCTCTGAGGTCATGTGGTTTGAATGGGGTTTGCTGTAAATCCAAGTTATGTTATTTTTATTTCCTATGTTTTTTAGTTTGAAAACAAGCTTTGCATCTGGCATACCAGAGAATGAAAGTTCTCACCTAAATCTCCTTGAGCAAAGGCTGATCACATCTCCAAATAAAGCATCTCTTTCAAAACATCTTGCGATCAGGAGTTGAAGTCATCAAGCAAGCAAATGTCTGTCTCTTTGCAGTTATTTTTTTCCCAGTGCCTAATCATTCTTGTTAAATTCTTTTGCCTTGTGATCTGTCCTCTATGCCATAGGTCACCTCCCACAGCTGGGAATATCCTTCAAGGGCCTTTATTTTGCATCATCCATTTCATAAGCACTGTGGCTAAATCAACCAGAGAACAGAAAAACAGTGCTTGTTTCCTGTGAGAAGAGGTCTGTGTTCAGCACACACAGCTGAGCCTGCTGTCAGCTGCTGAAGACCCCTACAAGGAGTCAGAAATAGTAACTGTACCACCAAGTGCTTTCACCAGAGGCAGGGCTATGTGTCCCAGTCCAGGTGCCCCCCAATAAGTCAGGGGACAGCTCCAATAAAACCTCTATCTGAAATGAGCTTTAGATAAGAAATCAGGATGTCTGACACTCTGACACTGCTGCACATATTTCCCCTCCTCTGACAGGGCCATTCAGCAACATTTACTGCCATTTGGCAGAGTCTCAAGGCTCTTCTCTTGCATGCAGGAACAGAGATTTTGTTCAGCCAAGCAGTTTGTTCTCCCTCAGGTCACCCATTTTCAGCTGCCTGCCAGCATCACTGGTACAGAGAAGATGGAAAGGGAACAGTTCACCCACAACATGACCTACCACTTGCAGTGGACTGAGAAAAGGGTGTTTCAATTATTTTTAGTTTTAGGAGCTTTCTGTTTTCCCAGAAGAGCACTATTGCTTATCAGGAGGATGAAAACGTGGATTGCTAATCCAGTGCACAGAACATAGAGCCATTCTTCTGACATCCCAAAATCTGAGCTGGCAAGGAAAAGCAGCTGGTTCCCTTGGCTGTGTCAGCCTTCGTGTCCTCAGAGGACTCAGCTCCAATACATCTCCTCTGCTCTGGAAAGCATCCCAGTGACTCTGTGTGGTGGCAGAAGTTCTGTCAGCATCGGGTCCCTGCCCTGAGAAACCTCTGCAATGAAGCCCATTTCCTGAAGTTCTTATACACTGTCTTAAACTTGCATAAATTGTGGATTTTTTCTAAGGAGCATTAATGAACTGCTCAAACTGGGAATAATGGCATCACAGCAGGGCACTCATTTACTACAAAGAAAATCCAGCTAAGTTCCATAAACATTGCTTTCACCATAAAACCAGCAGACCTGCTGGATGGTGATTGAGAAAGCTGCTTGCTTGTAGATGATGTTATTTGTCTTGTGTGTTCTGAGTGAGTGCTGCAGGACTCGGGACAAGCAGACAGAGGCATTTCATGTTTCACTCTGAAAGAGGAAGGAGAGAAGGGCTTACAGAAAAAGCCAGGCAAGAACTTGGGAGATGGGAGCCAGCAGCCAGCCAGGGAGCAGCTCCACATCTCTTCTGTGATTTACAGTGCAGCATTTGTAGGGAGAAATAATCTTGTAGATCCAAGCCTCATGCATTGCAGTGGGGAGCCTTTTCTCCTGACGACCCTGGGGTAAAAAAACTCTACAGTTCAGGAACAGTGGGCAGCAGATCAAAGAGCACGTGTTGATGGGCTTTCCTAATGGCAGGGTTACTACTTACTCCTGCAGTCAGATAATTACAGGCAGTGACTGCCATCAGTCTCCAAATAACTTCTCTCCCGTGCTCCTGGCATCGTATTTCACCTTGATTATGACAGGCCTGAGTTCAATACTAAAGTATTTGAGGGAAGAGGGCAGTAGGTCCTGGCAGTGTTGCTGGAAACCAGCTGGGTTTATGTGAAGGCTTCCAAAGCCAGGAGTTTGAGTGTCTGTGGTGGGGTGGTTATACCCTGGTGACAGACTGGAGACTGGAGATTTTCCCCTCTACACCAACTGTGACTCTGAAATTGTGAGAACTTATCCCAAGGGCTGAACTCTAGGAATGCTGATGTTTTAAGGTATAGCAGGATGCCAGTTAGAAACACAACCAGTGTGAAAGTACCAGCTCCAAAGTACGAGTCATATAGATGCTATGGAGGAGAAAAAAAAATCTACCTGACCTCCAGGATCTCCCACTTCCAGCTGCTGCACACACAGCAACGGTGAATGTGTGCCCTTTCGGAACAGGCAGGCGTGTGAGCAGCCTGTGCCACCATCCACAGCACCTCCCTGCCTACCTTAACTAGGTGGTCCCTGCTTATAAGATGCCAGGAAGAAGGAGAAAGCACTTGCCTATTCGAGAGTATGTGTTTTTCTTCCTGGAAGAGACCTATCCAAACCTGGTCTGACCCACGATGTGTATCCGAAAGAAATTAGAGCTTTCCATTTTGAATATATTGCTGTTCTTGATACGTGCTGCGTAAACTATGTGTCAGTTGCTGTTACCTTGTGCAGCTCTGTTTCCCCAGTGAGCAGGTTACCACCCGGGACGCAGTTAGTCCTGTGAGCCCTGGCGCAGGCAGGGAGCTGCTGCTCCGCTAGATTCAGGGCACGATGCAGGAAATCCTGTACTTCTCCTGCCACGTAGCGGCTGCAGATGATGCAGCACCACATCCCTACTGCACATTCGGAGTACTTCTGCGATGTTTTGTGTCCCTGTTCAGGTGTAGTAAATCCTGAGTAGGGACCAAGAGGCATTAAAAAAAAAAATCACTTATGTTGAATACTTTGAAATCTATCAGTCCCCTCACAAACTGCACTCTGCAGGGTGAAGGAATGTTAAAATGCCTTGGTTGCTCCTGAAGGCCAGGTATTTCATCAAACAGCAGCTTTGCTGTTCCTGCTGGCCATGCAGTACGCCTCCATCTCCCCTAGGCCCCATCCCCAGGATGAGGTACACTGTACCTGTGAGATACAGTGTACCCCTGAGGGTACACTGTATCTCACTGCTGAGGGTGCCTTTCTATTATACAGAAAGAAGTGAGTCTCTCCTTGCTGTTGGTGCTGTCTTCTGGGGCTTACACGGAGAAGGGAACCACTTCTGGAACAGTGACCAACTACCACGTGAGCCAAACCCACTGCACAGGGCCTGACACCTACCCTGGCCTCTTAAATGGTTGGTAACTAACAAGGGAAGGGTGTAAAACACACACACTAGTGAAAGATAATCCAAAGACAAAGATGAAAGGTCACTGAAGAAGCCACTATTGCAGTGGGATGAAACCTTTTCAACACACTAAAATTTAGTTGGAGGCTCTCGCAGGTAGAGGAGGGGCTTCTACTGCACAGGGTAATTTTTAACCAAGGTATTAAAAAAGAACTGAGTTTCGATTTTGTACTCTCAAGGTGTGACACATATTCATCATATGAAGGCTTTTCCACCATGCCTCTGTGAACAGCTACAGCGAAGCTCAGCAGATTCCTTAGTCAGCATCTCCCAAGCACAAAACCCGTTCTAGTCTGTGGCAGAGTCAGCCTCCATTGCCTCAGAAGGGCTCTTCTCTCACCCTCTGAGGCTGTAGGGAAAACAAAGCTTAAAGAACAGCAGGATGGTGCTGTGCAAGAGGATATGGCAACTCAAAATGAGCTGAGAATATTTTGATCAGGTATTCTTTGGCTTGGCATAACGAGGGGTTTGAAAGGTTTGGGGTTGGTTCATTCCTATCACTGGCAAGACCAGAGGAAATAGTCTGGGTTGTCTTTCCAATCCTAGACTGGGTTCTAGGACAAACACGCAGTCAGAGAAAGAGCTGCAGTTTTCTTCTGCCTTGACTACAGCTAGTGAGACAAGTGCTACTGGGCAACTGTGCCAGACACTTCGAGAGGGAATTTATGCCACAAACCAGACTGGCCTTCAGGAGGATTTAGGCAGCTCTGGGTCTTGCAGAATCATTTCCCCAAACTGTCACCTACTTCCAACAAAATTAATTGAACTGTCTTGCTAATGACCGTGCAGCCCTATTGTGAGAATGTAAATCAGCTGGCAAAACACCTGCCAAGTCAAGTGTCTTATCCTAATGTAATGGGTGACTAAATACACATTCCTATGCTGGAGATTTAAGTAATCCTTTAGAGCACTGCTGAGTGCACCAGAGGCTTTGGCAGACAGAGGAAAACCTACCAAAGAGGATGAACAAGCTGCAGAGACTGGTAAAAAAACATCTATTTTGCTATTATTGTTGTAAGATCATTTTTTAAAATCTGAATTTTGATAAGGTGGTGTAAATACTATTGCAGTCTTTGGGATAAAGCTGATGGGCTAATGGCTCTCCTGGCAGCTGCACACCATCACCATGGCTGGGGCAGTAGTGCAGAAGCCGGGTGGTAAGGAAGGTTTGGAAAGGTCACCCTGTAAATACAGCTCAGCTCTAAGCACAGAACTGTTTGGTGGCTCCTGAAGGCAGAAGAAAACCATTTTCCTTTAGCTCATGGCCACAGACATGTTCTGGGATCCAGGACCTGGTAGGGGATGTACTGAGCAGGAGAAGTGTTGCATTCCTAAGAACTGAGATTAAAAAATAAATGGCTACTGTAGGGAGATGCAATCTCACTTGATTTGGAAAACTAGAAAAACTGGGAAGAGCAGAGGTACCAGATTCACAATCCACAGCTCAGGTCTCTGTAACAAGTCAGGGAAGAGGTGAAGTCATGGGAAGTGCAAGTAAAATGTACTGCTTCTAACTGGGACAGGAGAGAGCTCAGCATCTTCTTGCTGCAGGGTTGGAACAGTCTGGCTTCATTTCTGTCCAGGGAGAACGTCCTGTCTCAGACTGCTCTGGAAGTTATTTACAAGAAAAGGTTTTGATGAAAGGAAAAAAAATAAGATTACTGGAATTTGTGATTTTAAAACTATTGCAAGACTATGTAAAACTGTCTAGTTTTTTGGTAGATGGCTCTGTAAGAAGAAAATGAGCAGGTAGAGCAGAAGGAGCTCACCAGCTTTTGGTTAAGTTCTTCTCAGGGTCAGTGGGGTCATATTCATGTAGCAAAACACCATCTAACCTGAGCTGCCCTGCACTAACTGGCTGACAGCCAGGCCTGAGCACAGGCTCTTCATGTCACCATCTGAGCTGTCCCACTGGGAGGGGTTTACAAAGGCCATCCTGCCCCTGCGCTACCTAGAACATTGTGCAGGAGGTGTCAGGGTAAAAGCCAGGGCCTTCCAGCAAGCTCAGAGTGGTCTTGAGCCACAGGACACTATCAGGGGACAGCTCACCTGTCACAGGATCTCACATACCAATAGGAAACCAAAGGTGCAGGCACGAAATAGGAGTGAGCTGACACAGAGTGAGACCAACACACAGGGTGGGGTGGCCACAGCGGGGAAGGGGTGTTCACTGATGGGGAGGTGAACGTGGAGACGTGATGCTGCTCACACTCAGCCATGCTCTTTTACAGAATATGCAGGTCAGAGACAATAGTGGCAAGAGCAAACTGAGGCTTACAATCATGACAGAGGAAGAAAGATCAACAAAACTCTTTAGAAAGTTTCTGCAGTGTCCCTGGGTCTCCCCATGTTGTTCTGATGAGGGTCACCCATTTGTACTATAACCCTCAGGGCATCCTGCTGCAAGGGGTAAAAAAGGGGCATGGATTTTGTTCATGAGCCTAGCAAATGGGTGTCAGACAGGACAACTTGTTCTGGACACTTCAGAAAGTCAAGAGACCTCACTCATACCAACATGGTGCTGCATGAAGCCCCATTCACCTGCCCATACCTCCATACTGGTGAAGAAAGGAGCTCAAGGAGACCAGCACATGAAATAGGACCTGTTGTCTGCCACAAAATACTGAAGGTGTAGAAAATATTCTGGCTGAATATGCAGTTACAGAGTGCTAAACACAAGACTATGTAGGAACAACTGTGCAATGAGAAAGTTCAGCAGAGAAACATTATCAGCTCTGTACAACAGGAAAGGTAGAAAATAAAGGATGCAAATCAATCAAAAATGCACTGGATATAAATGGCCTTCAGAAAATTCCCCATACCATGAGAAGCTCTGTCCAATAGAGCTTAGCTAGAAACAACGAAGAAGCCATTACATTTTGGCAATGCTTCTTGAATAATTAATCATGTGAGTAAAGTTTTCTGTAATCAATTAAATTAATTGAAGCTATAACACCAGTCTCTACTTGCTTTCTGTAAACCTACACTTTAAATATTAAATCAAAGACACTCACAGGCCTTTGCCCCAAAGCAGTCCCCAATTCTTCATGAATGGCAATGAATTATTAGCACTGTCTTGCATTGGAGGGAGATAATTTAAAAACCTGTGGGTTTTTTTTCCTGTCTTGGGCACTTCCTATTTTATGACAACATTTGTAACCTATTATAACCTTCATTTCACACCACTCAAAGTGTGAATGGACCGAATGACTCTTGAGCCATTTTATTCTGTGCAAGGGAAGCATCCATTTTCTACCCATCTTCTTCAGCTTCAGAGCAAGATCCTGATCCTGACCATATGTGCTGCTGGAATTGGGGGCACTTTCCAGTATGGTTACAACATCTCCATCATCAATGCTCCCACTTTGGTAAGTACTGCTAGTCTGAGAGCCTCCTCCTGAGACAGACACTTCCTTCGTGTCCTCAGGCTGGCTATAAACAGTGGTGGGTCACTAAAAATATGCAGTCTGCTGGTACTGAGGGTGAGAAGGGAAGGATGTGGTGTTCCCTCTGCATAATTCATATCTGAGGCATGGGACTTTGTCACTGAGAGTCACCCTTGAGCAAGACCTAGTGTCACAAGGCTTTATTCGGAAGCCTTGTTTCAACTGCTTTAGCAAATCTTATTCTAACATTTTCCAGCCTGTATCCTCTGAAATCAACTTTTGTCCTTAAATCCAAAGTTGGACCTATGAAATACATTTTAAAATCATCTGAGGTAGCTACAGACAGATACAAGGTGAGCACAACTTTTCAAGAGCTACAGCTTTGCACCCTGAACCCTCTTTTAAAAGCACATTTAAGAACTAGAGGCTGCTTTAAACCAAAGGTTTGGAGGCTTGAACACAGAATAAACAGTTATGTTAATAAAGAAGTCTTTACATTTCTCAGTGTCCTTCATCTGTATGTCACAGTTATGCAGCTCTGTCCCTCCCTCTCAGTATATCCAGACGTTCATGAACAAAACCTGGCTGGAGCGCACTGGTGTTCCCCTTGAGAGCAACGTGATCCTGCTGCTGTGGTCCTTCACTGTCTCTGCATACCCTCTGGGAGGACTTACAGGGGCTGTTGTTGCTGGTCCCATGGCCATCGTGTTGGGACGGTAAGAGGGTGCTGGATTTTAATTTAATCTTTGCAGATTCCATTAGTCCAAGAGGAATTATGAGCCCTATGGCACAAATACCTACACTAGTTATAAATCATGGCTACACATGTTCTATCACACATCAGTCTGCCATTATGCCTCATGTCTCACAGTTTGTGTATCCCAGTTTTTGGCTGAAATATTTCAGGATGTATTTGTTAAATCATCACAGTTGCTTTATTTCTCCGTGCTTGAGTCTCTGAAAAGTATCTGTCTCTCCTTATCTGTCTTTCATACACAGCTTTATCCACAGTTCTCTTCAGAAAAAAAACCAGTTAGTGTTACTAACATAAACTAACAGGAAGTGAGGTTTTATGTCTCTCTGTCTTGACCCCCAAATATTCTTCTATGAGCTATCACTTCAGTTTGTTCCTCTTATATGATGAAACAGGGACCATTATGGGGTGGGGTGGGTTGGGGCTGGAGGACTGTCTGCCATGGCTCACTTGTTGCCTGGTTGTGAAGATCTGGAAAAGATATGGCTTCCTGATCCAATGACAAGTTTAGAAATTTCACCTTGCACTGCTTTGGATTAAAATCCTGTCCCATCACAAATAAGAGAAACAAAGTCTGACTTCCAGCAATGAGCTGGGACTAGAGATCACTACTGGCTGTTACGGCTCAGTAGAACCAGCCACCCACAGACACACACCCTCTGCCCTGGTTTTGGACAGAAATTCCTCCTGGAACATGAGAAAACTTTCTGACAGAAGTTTGATAAGGACTGTACTGTTACATGAATGACATGATTACATGTTGTGTGATGTACTGGAGGAATACTCTCTGTTCAAGTGAAAAGCCGGGTGTAAGAGCAAAAGCCACGAGTCTGGGTGAGGACCTCAGTGTGCAAAGCCAGCACCGCAGGGACACCCTGTGGTCATGCTGGTTGTTGGAGATGACACTAAGTGCATCGGCCCTCCAGATGAACTGTCAATGATGGTCTGCCATCTGCCCACAGGCACCTCGTGGAGAGCTTTGGGTGACCAGGGTGCTCTGTGGTGGAGATGAGCATCCCACCTTGAGCTCCTGGCAGATAAAACACTTCCCCTGGCATATCCAACCGGCCCAGGTTGTATCTGCCAGGGGAAGTGTTTTATCTGATAACTGGACCTGACACAGGTACTCACAACTGTTTCTTTTCTCTCTGAAGGAAGATGTCCCTGCTGCTGAACAATGTCTTTGTGATCATAGCTGCACTCCTGTCAGGATTCAGCCGAATGGCAAAATCCTTTGAAATGATTATGATCGGCAGATTTTTTACTGGCATGAACGCAGGTACGGTGCCACGGGAAACAGACGGGACAGGCAGGGTAACAAGTGTCAATCACAAATAGAAGATGTGTAAATAGGAACAATCTGAGACATTAAAGCAACTAATCCTTTAGTCTGAGCACACATGTTCATCAACATGAGTGAGTAAGTTGCATATACAGATGTTCTGGTTTGGTTCTAAGGTCTCACACAGGCCTTTTTGTACTGTTTTGTGTACTACAAGTGAGTATCTGTGTGCACTCTGCACTCCCAGAGGAGCCCTGGGGGAAACTGAGCTGAAAATCATTCCCTATCTGCCTGTAAGAATGTTATCAGTCACTCACCAGCATGAGCACCAACATTAAAGCTTTCATGCAAGTTCACCCAAAGAAATAATGATTGATACAAGTGACTTATGGTTTTCCCCAAAAATGGGGGACTAGAGGGAAACATTGCTTATAGCCTTGAATTTGGTGGGGAACAGACCATAGGACTGGCAGGTATCAATCTCATTATCCTCTACTACTTATAAGTATGGAAATTTGTGTTTAGTAGCTCATACAATGGATAAGAGCAAAATCAAAGGTTTAGATAAACAATAAGCACTGACAGATAGTCATCCCATGGTCTGCAACAGAAGAGCCCAGCTGGAAACCTCAGGAGGTGGCTGACTGCATTTGTCCTCATCCCCTCTGTCTGCAAGCTGAGGTCAGTGTTTGTCTGCCTTGCTCAGGTGTAAGCATGAACGTTCAGCCCATGTATCTGGCAGAAAGTGCTCCGAAGAAGCTCAGAGGAGCTGTGGCCTTGACCTCGGCATCGTTCACAGCCCTGGGGTTGGTGCTGGGGCAGGTTGTTGGACTCAGGTAATGTAGAGCAAGAAGCCTAGTTGGTACTTATTAAATCTTTCTTTTTTTTTTTTTCCTTTACTATCCCTCTCCTTTTCCAGTGCCCACTCACAGCAGAGGATGCTGGGCTCTTGCCAGGTTGTAAAATGTGCTGCACAAATTACATTTGGGTTTGTTTTCTGTTTTCTCTAGGGAGCTACTCGGAGGGGAGGAGAGCTGGCCATTCCTTTTAGCTAGCAATGTGGTGCCTGCCCTGATCCAGCTCACAGCTCTGCCTTGGTTCCCTGAAAGTCCCAGATACCTCTTGATTGACCGTGGAGATAAAGAATCCTGTATCTCTGGTGAGTTTTGAGTGACTGTCAGCCTCTCACTGAGTATGTGAGATCTACTGACCAGGTAGAAGAACAGTGAGAAGGTTGATTGCAGACTAAAGCATACAGCCCAGTGTGCTCAGTCCAAAGCAGACTGAAATGTAGAATTCTTTCCAACACAAGTTCTGGTTGGTGACTATGCCTGCCTCCTTAGATGGACATAAAAGCTTTAAGCCCACTAGTCCCATGGACAATGGTTTTCTAACCCAGAGGACCATGTTTAGTCTGTACAAAACATGTGGTGCCATCAGTGTTTGTAACTGCAGTAGCTGCTGCAGCCGTGATCGCTGCCCAGGTGGTGGTAGACTATGTGTTTGTGCTAGCATCCACAGTAATTCTGAGCACAGATGAATATACACAATTCCTGTATCCTGCCTTTGTGCAGACTTGGGCCCTGACTTGTTGAGTATGGTGCCACAACTTTTACATGTAGAAAGTGTCATACCTGGTTCCAAATGCGATCTCCTTCCAAACTAAGGAACATTCTATAATCTTAAATATTTTTCCTCTGTTGGGGTAATTGAAAGACTTTTTTGCTACAATGGTAGAGTCAAAAAGTGGTTCTTGTATTCACAATGGCAAATGTTTTCTAACTATGAAGTTAAATAAATGCTGGTTGAGCTCATGACCAAATCTGAAGCCAATTCATATTAAGAGATTTGCTTAGATTTGCAGCATACAAATCTCTGTATACAAAGTGGTTGGAATTAGTTTCCAAGAAATATGTGCTGTGTACCAAGAACAACTTAGTTGCCCGCCCTTCCCAGGGAATCACTTGAGACCCGAGTCAGAAGCATGGCTGCTTAACCCCATCTGATAACTGAGCACCACACAGCTGTTTCTTCTCTCCCTGCCTCACAGTGGATGGGGATGAGAAAAAGAAAAAGTCTTGTGGGTTGAGATAAAGAAAGTTAAACAGGATAACAAAGGATGATGATGATGATGATGATGATGATGATGATGATGATGATGATGATGATGACAAATGCAATTGCTCACCACCTGTAAAACGCCCACCTCAATGCCCAGTCTGTTTCCGAGCAGCGATCCCAGCTCGCTCCCCAGCTGAATCCAGAGTGTGACGTTCTCTGGAGGGAACATCCCTGTGGCCAGTCCGGGTCAGCTGCCCAGGCTGTGCTCTCCCACGTCTGCACCTGGCAGGGCTGGGGGAGCTGGACAGTCCTACCCAGCAACAACTAACAACATCCGTGTGTTATCAGCGTGACTCTCATCCTCAAACCCAAACCACGGCACGGTGCCAGCTGCACCCCTGCCAAAACCAGGACACTGCCAAATGGCACTGGTTGGAAGTAACCTCTGGTCAAACAACAGTGAGGGATTTGCTCTCCCTTTCCCCCAAATCCTTCAAGTGGCTGCACCAGAACTGGCCACTGCTGTGAAGGTGACATGCTCACAGGCTCTGTCCTGCAGTTTTCTGCAGCTGTCTTGCTGCTCGATCCTTCACCCTGCGGGGCAGGAGAACTGAAGGTAAAGTTCAGGAGGTAAGGGGTTCCCTTGTCCTTGCAGCACTGCAGAAGCTCAGAGGCACCAGTGACTTGAGTGCAGAGCTGGAAGAGATGCTGGCTGAAGAGGCTGCTGTTAAAGGCCAGAGAGCAAAGAACCCTTGGGAGCTCCTCCAAAATCCGGCTTTGAGGTGGCAGCTGATGAGTGTCGTTGTGCTGAGCAGCGCCATGCAGCTCTGTGGGAACGATTCGGTGAGTGCCCTGGCACAGCAGCAGTGCTGTGTCATGAAACATGGGTGTAAGCTCTTGGGTCTAACATTTCTGCTGTGGGAGATGCATGAGAAGTTGTCTTCTCTGCCTGTGGAGATCTCCTAACAAGCATCAGAGATCTCCTAACAAGCATCTCTCAGATGCTTGGCTCCCAAAGTACACCTGTGCATTATGGCTAGATTCAAAAGGGACACTGTCAAAACAGTACATTAGTCATTCTCTGCCTGGTCCTTCAGGGAAAGCAATGTTTTCTGATGTTTTCCCTCACTTCTTTCTCCTCTCTTCTCTCCCCAGATGTATTTTTATGCAGCTTATGTGTTCCAAGAGGCTGGAATTCCCCAGGACAAAATCCCATACGTTGTAATCGGCACAGGGAGCTGCGAACTGATCACATCCATCACTTGTGTGAGACTCTTAATGCACTTTGCTGACATGCAGACTCTCTGACAGCGAGGAGGAGGCTGTTAATGGCCAATTCTGTTCATGCCAGGGAAGCTCTTTATGCTTGGCAGCCAGGCAGTCACTCAGCTAAGAAGTGGACAGTGTCCTTAATGTAGTTGCAGAGTGAACTAGGCATGGGGTATTGAAATGGGAAGGGGAAGCAGGTGGGAAATATAAACACAAATTAAATATCTTTGTTTCACTGTGTTACTTTGTGCAGAACATGATTATTGACTATGCTGGTCGGAGACCACTGCTCCTGGGGGGATATATCTTCATGGCAGGATGGGCCATTGTCTTCATGGTTGCTCTGAGCCAGCAGGTAACAACATTTCCTTAATTACTTAAGTGGAGTTGGGCTTTGCCTTTTATATGACTGGGGTGCTTAGTGGTGGCAAATAAGTGTAAGTGCCCTCACTGGTTTTCCGTTGGTCTCTGTGGCTGTAGACTCAGATTAGCTGGATGCCTTATCTCAGCATGGCCTGCATTTTCGCCTATATCCTGAGCTTTGGAATCGGACCAGGTCAGTGTCCTCAGTGCTTTCCCTGAAACTTTTGGGTACTGCAGGGGCTGGGAGATGTGTGCAATCAGCTTATGGGAGCTCTCAGACCTTCTTTAGCCGCAGCACACTCAAAGGAATGAGGTGATTTCTGCCAGCAGTTTTCAGCTATTTCATGGGGACTTGCATGGTCCTGGACAGTGTTGTTAAGGACAGTCTCTGCCATTCTCTGCGCTGTTTCTCCTTACAGCAAATCAGTGATAGCACTTGGAGGTGATTCTTGTCTTAAATGGACAACAAGGTTTTGATTTGCTGCTCAATCCATCAGGGCTGTAGGCCAGAATTTGTAATGCCTCACTTTAACCCTACAGATTGATGGCTACATCATCTCATTTCTTACATGCAGATAGCTGGAAGCACAATTTCCACATCTATTTGTTAGTCTACTGCCATGCATTTTCTTGGCAGAATCCATTAGTTTCTGTGGTTGTGGGGGCAGTTTGCAGGCTCTGTGTGCAGATGTTTGCACGGTGTGTGAGTAGATGTGAGGTTCTGTTTGCTTACATGAGTTTGAAGGAAGGCAGGTTTGAAAAGGACCAAGCTGCCCCTGTCACGTGCCACATGAGTTGGCAGTAATTTCTTGTCCCAGTTCCTACAGTGCCACAGAGTTTAATTAATTATAAACCATTCTCAAAGGTGGGTCCTGGTGATAATAATGTGGATTACAAAACCTTTCCCTGCAGCACAGTCTTAGATGAGAGAGTTTGAATAATTAGCCAGTCCTTAATGTTTAACCTAAAACTTCCCCACTGCAGTTAATCTCTATTACCACTTGTTCTGATATTGTTGCTAGTGAGAATAATTTACTGCATAATAATTTACTGTTCTCATACACTTCATGTTGGATTTGCTTGTTAGTATGTGTTCTCTTGTTTTTAATATAATGTCAGCAGTATTATTAACTTTCTTGCCATTTCTTTTTCCAGCTGGTGTAACAGGAGTTCTGCCCACAGAGGTTTTTGATCAAATGTCCCGGCCAGCTGCTTACATGATCTGTGGCTCTCTGCTCTGGTTCAACCTATTTCTGGTTGGAACAGCCTTTCCATTCATTGTGGTGGGTTCCCAAGGTGAAGCAATCCCCTGCAGCTCTTTAGTGTTTTGTACAAGAGAGAGACTCCAATAGTGACAAGGAAAAGAGACAGGGACTGGAATACTGCAAGCTGCAGATGCACAGCAAGACAGCACTGCCATCAGAGAAGTGTCTTTATGAGGGAAGTGGCCAGAACCCCTCTAAAACAAACTCCTTCCCTGTTCCCTGTGGTGATTTCTGATGAGAGGCTGGTAGCAGATGAATTTGGGGCACAGATGACCAATATTCCTCCTCTGTCCCCAGCTGAGAACAGCTGTGACTAGAGATGTGCTGTAGCTCCCCTTGGGCAGACCTGGCACCTTTCCCCAGGACGGTTCTCCACAGTATCCAACCCCTCCTTGTTTCCTTCAGCAGGTCCCCATTCTGTACAGTTACATGCAGAAAGACAAAGACATTTTGAGACACTCTCCTTGCTGTGTCAAATCAAGCTATGCTAGGGAGAAGTTTTATCCAGGCATGTGAGGTCCTTGCCAGGCCACACAGAAATACTCCCTGGGTGAAGCCAGTCCGTGCAGGAACAGGGATTAGTGGCTTATTTGTCATCCTACAGAATGTCACCAACACTGTCCTGTTTTTTTCCTGTTCCTTAGAAAAGTCTATCACATTTCTGCTACATCCCATTCCTCGTGGTCTGCATTTGCACTGCACTCTATGTTGGGTTTTTCCTGCCTGAGACAAAGGGAAAGTCCTTCCTGGAAATCTCGGAGGAGTTCAAGAAACGGAACTTCAAAGCTCAGACCCATTCAGGTTTTTATAAAGGCCCTGAAGAGATCAAATCCACCGTGTTGTAGCAGAAGAAAGGAGGATGGTATCTGGGGGCATTCAGCAGTGGCTGTGTTCTCGTGCGGGGACACCAAGAGAGGAGTAGGGTTAGGGACAATGTATTACTCTTAGGTTCTTAAGCTCACCTTGAAAAGATATACTTGAACTGATAAATCCTGACAAAAGTTTCATAATCTGTTTTCATTTCAGTATTTGGTGCTTAGTAACACATAACATAATGTAGAATCCCTGTTAGAGAGTGACAGAATGATGCCTTATTCTCTTACATCAAACACCTCCATACAATGCTTTAGCAAATTTCTTCTGAATTTTCTTCTATATTTCTCCTCCACCCATACAGTAACTTCCATCTCAGAAGCCTTTCTTTCCCTGCCCCTGAATCTGGGCTCTCTAACACAGAAATTAATGCGATTAAGTTCTGTTTTCAGACACCAGATGAAATTCTTAGCACCTTGTCTTGGTGCTCCCGTTGTTTCTGTTATTAAGTGATTTCAAATAGACCCCTACTTGTTGAGCAATAGCGAGCAGTTAATTATTTTCAGCTATAAAAACATGTGACAGATGGATTAGGAAGAAAGCTTCCACTACTTGCTAAGTGGCTTATTATACAACTGACTTCTGGGCATTGTTTTGCAGACTATTTATTCTGGACTGGTTTTCTTTGGGGCTTGTTTGTTATCTTCCAGAGCTGCATTGTAAAGCACAAGTAATTCCCCAGTGCAGTTCGTACTGCTCTCATGAACACGGCTGGTACATCTTGTAGCCTTTTACACCTGTGCTCTGCTCAGGTTAGACTGTGGTGAGGAGCTCTTACAGCACCAGCTTCATCTGGATGTGGAGAGTGAGATCACAGCAGAACTTTCTTTGCAGCATGTTCTTGTCTCCAGAGAACACATTGGAAAAGACAGAGATGTGATACTGATTCTGTTTAGCTAACCTGGTACAGAGCAGGACAACATTCCTCATTCCATACTGCCTTTCACAGGCATTGGGTCGACTGTTTTTTTCCAGTTTCTCCTCAAAATCATAACCAAGTCATCTCTTCTTTTGGTTTTGTATGAACATCACAGCCCTGCTGATGGTTGCAGTAAAGAACACCACCTAAGTTTTCTCAATAAGTTGTTCAAGTTTCTTTCAGTATATTTTTAAACTACTTTTTGTTTGTTTGTTTGTTTTTAAATGTAGCAATTTTGAATGACCATACTGTAAACAGAGTGTATTACTGTCATGCTGGGCATGAGTGGAGCAGCAGATCTATTTCTCTGAAGAGGAGATTGTGCAAGAATTCTCTTTCACTACCCAAGGTTTATAATATAGAAAAAATAAAATGAAATTTGTGCTCATTTGTGGTTGCTGCTGTTTAGAAGGCATACATATGCAGACATGGGCAAGTGAAGGTATCTCTGGTCTTTGACATCTGAGAATTTGAAATGTGCAGGATTTTGTGACAAGACAATCAAGAACAGGACTCCATGGAGCTGGGAACTGCACAGAAACTTCATTTCTGTAGTTTGGAGAGAGCAGCAAGGGGCAGATGGAAAGAGTAAAACACACAAACCAAAGCAAAAAGTGCTGGTGCCATCACGATGGTAACAAAATATTCCATCATTCCTTTGGGGAGGATCAGAGAAAAGACAGGAGTCAGAAATAAGTGAAGAAGACAAGGCGGTAGAGAAGGTGCAGACTAGGAAGCAGGGAAGAGCCTGGGCAGAGAGAGAGACGCCTGACACACACTGCTGGGATGTGCATAGGTCCTCAGCTTGGCCACCTTGGTGGCTGCTCCCATGAGTGAGTCTTGTTGTGCCTTTTCCCAGAGCCCTGGAAGGATCTACATCCCAGCTACACCTAACAGCTCGGACAGGCCTGCTCAGAAATCACACCCTTTACTTGACTTCCCGGGTGGCAGAGGCAGCCCTGCGAGCGAGTGTGCCAGAAATCACTCCTTCCAACCTCCAGAATTTTTCTGACTATGGCCTGAAATCAGGTATCTTTAAACTGATTAAGCAAAGACAAACAGTGGTTACATTTTAATTGGTATAATTGGTTATATTTTAACTGACACATTTAACAAGTTGGTTAATTGTTACTGAATTAAAACACCTTCAACTGAAAAAGTGTATGACACTTGTTCAGGTCAATTTTCTTTCCAAGTGAAGTATTAGGCAAAAATAAATCCTGAGAAGTGATCCTCTGAGGCTCACAGTTTATGTTGTTGTTTACAAATCAAATCACTGCACACAGCTAGATTGATTAATAACCATCAACACCAGAAAAAAAATAGCTACTGCTGATGTCCTCAAACAATGCTCCTCTGCATAAGCCACCTCTCACTCCCAGCCCAGCTGGGGTTGGGATTCTTCCAGACACCAAGACACCATCCTAGCCTGGGGAACCACCAAGTGCAGCCACTCACCAGGGAAGGAATTTCACCCCTGTGCTGTTTGAGTAACGTGTAAAAAGCCTTTTGACTGGTGCAGCTTGGAGACCATTAAAGAAGCCCTCTGAGAATTATGGATGAAAGTAAAGACATCATTTATTTATTTTACAGCCAGGGTGTAAAGCTGACATTCATCTGAGCAATGAGGCTCTCACCGAGGCCCTGAGCAACCTGATTTAGTTGGGGGTGTCCCTGCTTCTTGCAGGGGGTTGGACTAGATGACCTCTGGGAG
This sequence comes from Heliornis fulica, assembly GCA_013399135.1. Taxonomy (NCBI): domain Eukaryota; kingdom Metazoa; phylum Chordata; class Aves; order Gruiformes; family Heliornithidae; genus Heliornis; species Heliornis fulica. Next base: position 56,522 of record VXBZ01006470.1, read on the forward strand.
TCCCTTCCAACTCTAGCCAGTCTATGATTCTATGATCTTTCCTAGCAACTATCATGTATTACAGGGACACAGACTTGAACTTTGGCAATGGCCATTTCTCTTAAAGTGTCAACTGATGCCACAATGGAATGTAAAGGCTTAGTCAGGCCTGGCCAAGTCAGGCTTCAGAAAGCTCAAAGTAGCAATCAGGGACTTTTCTTTTAAACGTGATAACTGATTATCCACCCTGTGACCTGGGGAGTCCAAGCCAGTCCACTCTAGTTTGTGCCAGTCCCTGAACTTTGGCTTTCATCAGTCCCTTTTTTATTGTCCTGCAACCATCTCCTGCAGCTCTTACTGTCTGTCAGCGGCTTCTGGAGCTTCTCTTCCCTAGTGAATGCACAGCTTGCCAAAATTATCCACTGTTTCATCAGTAACCAAGACAATAATGACAAACCAAATAGCAAGAACTTCATGACAAACCAAAGGGAGTGTAAACACTGAGAAAGAATGAAATGACATGTTGAAATATTATCTCAGACTCCTCTTTATATATAGTGTGACTTCTCCCAAAGCAACCAAAGAAAACATCAGGAAAGACCTAGGCTGCAAGTGGAGATGACTGCCTTTGCATGCAAGTTGGTATATGTTTCTTTTTTTTTTCCCCAAACAGAAATTTTGCAGTACATTTTTTTCCTTTCTGCTCTTCTAAAAGGCCAGTTTTATAAATTAAGTACAGAAAGAAAACAAATCTGAATCATATGTGGTTATAATAATAGTATGAGGTCATAGCTGAGAGATATCAAATATCTTGCAAATAATTATTTTTTAAAAAGAAAGAAAACTGAATTTAAGAGCACATTTATACCTAATGTCTGATCCAAAAGAGAGAGATACAAACCAAGGGAGCTCAGAGCACATCAACAAAAAAAGTACTACATGCTTTGATAGATGGTGGAGTGCTGGAAGACTGAAAATGTCCTCCACAATAAAAGAGTTAGGAATAATAAAGTGTCTGACTCATGTGAACACAAAAGGATGGAAAACATTCCTTTCCAGTCTAGGAAGTATAGGAACACATACCCAGGAAAGATAAAACCAATATATTTTTAAAAAGCAATTTTAGGATTAACATGAAGTTTTAAAAAATCTTCATGGATTTAAAATGTATCAGAAAGGAAAAGTCATCCAAGAAATGAAACTGAGGAACCAAGCAATAGAGTTATTGTGCAGAGTGGGGATGAGAGTCAGAAGTTTGCTGCAGGTGCAATATGAAATTTGCCTTAGAGCAGAGGTTACTGATTGTCTTGCTGATGGGGAGTTTCCTGCTGATGTGTGTCATTTTTTGTCACATGAAGGACAGTAGAGATGGTGAGTAGAGGCTGTGAATCTCTGTTCTTCCCAGTGCTTTGACAAGCAGGAGATTCTTTAATATATGAATGTTTCAGATTCCAAATGTATTGAGAGCTGACTCCTTTGAAGTCAACAATGTTGCAACGTGGATTAATTTGGTTCCCATTTGAGCAGTGGCATTCATCTGATCAGAAATCAGCTTGTTACTGTTGCAGAGCCATTGTTCAGGACTGCCTCTGAAGACGATCTGTTCCAGAGATAGAAGTGCAGCATCACGCCACCATCGCTGGGCAGACAGAGGATCACTGGGACACTCAGTAACAGGGCGGTGGGAGAGGGAGGATGGGGTGAGCACATATCACAGTGTTGTATTTGGGGGTATTCTTAAGTCTCCTATCAGATATAGTTCTAAGAAAGGGTGACTAAAATATAAAACCAGGAATGCCCTTCAATTTCCAAGTGTTTATCTAGTCTCAGCTAAGTAACAGAGCAAAATATTCATTTAGATGAGATAACAAGTGGGAAAGGAAGAGGAGAAAGGACAAATAGATTGAAATTGTGCACATAGTGCTTGTACATTGCACCATGCTCTGACAACTAGTTACCTGATGATAGTGCAGATTAAGATGCCCAAAGCTGAAGGCAGAAGCACTGAAGTGTGTAACTGGGTTCTGGGAGACAGCTACAAGCTTTATCTCTCTTCAGATTTCTCACTGTCCTGTGCTTTAGGAACAGAGGAGGCAGGTGCGTGGCACTGCTCAAGCTGTTGGAGTTCCTGGGGGTAAAACAGCACAGCTGGAGACATGTTGGAATAGCTCTGCCAGCTTCTTTTGCTGTTTTAATTCCCTGACAGAAAATGAGCTACAATCTCTTCCTCCTGGCTTTTGTCCTGGGCATTGGTGGAGCTTTCCAGTATGGGTTGCAGATCTCCATTATCAATTCTCCTGCTGAGGTAAGCATGGACAGCTCAAAAATTGTGCTTCCAGAATGGATTTCAGTGTTCTCATGCACTGCTGCCTCTGTATGCAATCACAGGCTTTTTCACTTCTCTCAACACTAAATTTATTGTGGTGTCTTGGTTCAAAGAGGAGCTGCTACTGTGCTTGTGTTTCAGGGGTTTTAACTTCTGTCTGGTGTGACACAACTGGGAAAGGGGAGAATGAGTGATATCTATAGTCAGCTGAGCTGAGGATGGCACTGATAGCTGCAGCTGGAAAAGGAAAATGAGAGGAGGTGTTTGTCACCCTCAGTGGTGCTAAGGGCATTAAGTTCATACTATTACCACCTCAGTCACATCAAGAATGCAGGTTCCATGGAGGTTATGAACAGCAGGTCAGAGAGATGCTATAAGGGGCCACATCATGGGAAAAATCCTGACCTCACTGAATTCCACTGATGTCAAACCTGGATTTCACCCAAGGCATCAGGCAGGATGCAGCAGGTGGGAATGGCAGGGAAGATCAGGTAGCAAAACAACTATCAGTTAAGTAGGTAAGACAAGTAAAAAAGAGGTGCAATTATGCAAGAACATTTTGGCTGTGAACATTTTTTCTGGTTTTCTTTTAAAGTACATCAAAAGTTTCATCCGTGAGACCTGGCTGAAGAGATACGGCTCTTCTCCGAGTGAAGAGATGACTACTCTGATGTGGTCCTTCGTCGTGTCCATTTACAGCATCGGTGGGCTTCTAGGGTCCTGTTCTGCTGGATATTTGTCTGTTAGGTTTGGCAGGTAAGAATAATGGTTACATTAGTCTTTCTGTTTACTCTTATGACTGCAAAAATAAGTGATTGTCTCTTGGGAGAAACATGGCTTGTAAAGTGGCCCTGTGAGCAGCCCAGAGCTGCTTCAGATGGAGAATCAGTTCAGTGAAGAAACAGAATAGCAAAATTTTCCAGTGATTACAAAGAAAATCAGACCCTCTCCCTGATAAATTTCAAAATGAACTCAGTCCAGAGAAATCACGAGGAGTAGATAGATTTAAAGTGAATTTCACGGATAACCTCTCACAAAGCTTGTTCTTCAGTGCAGATATTGGCTCCATTAGAGGCATCAAAAGCTTCAACTAGCTTATCAGTCCCTGCCAAAGTTTTCCCATTCCCATTTCCCATTTACTTCACTGCAGCTGAGCTCAGAAGCCTGCTTGGAGTCTTTAACCATGGTAGAATTCAGAGCATTTCTGTCAGGCTGTGAATGACACATGGACAATATATATGCTCACATAAATGTAAATGAACTCCAGGAAGAAGGCCATGCTGTTTGCCAACTTCCCTGCTCTGCTGAGTGCAACTCTGATGGGATTCAGCCGGCTGTGCGGATCTTTTGAGATGATCATTGCTGGAAGATTATTTTCTGGAGTGTGTGGAGGTAAATTTGCATTCTTACCTATCATATTAAATAGTGAATGAGGGTCATAAGGATTTACCAGACTGAGTATACAACTCAGGGATTTTTAGAGGTCCTGACTGCTGAATGCATTTTTAACTAAATAAGAAAACATAAACATAATTAAATCAATCACGTGTGGCATCTCCATTTCTCATTCTTATATCCTTACATCCAATCTGTACAAAAAGCATTGCCTACCTGTGAAGAAGCCAAAGCATGCAGTACTTCAGGGGAGCATGCTTGCTCAGTAGAAACCTGACCTCTGGCTTCTGCCACGGATGATCCTGCCCTCCATATTTCAGGCAAGGGAGTGGTTTTCAAGCCAGGCAATTCTAATTTCCAGATGCCTCAGAAGTTTTTTGATCCCTGAGCAGTTGGATAAAGATAAAACTAACCAGCAACAAAAAATTGAGAGAGGATAAATATAAATTAATTCACTGAGCAAAGGGGATAGATATATAGCATTGGTTTCAAATGAAAACTTGTTGGTTTCAAGAACAAAATAAGGCACGGGGCATCCTGAGTTGCCACTGAAATTTATAATCTGGGATTAAAAGGAGCAACAACAATCTTATATATGTTGCTGTAGGTCACATTGTGAGAGAAAAGCCTGCTGAAGAACAGATTTCCATGGGGAACATACTTGATTAGTGAAATACTGAGCAAAGCCACACGGCCAGGATACTGGGCACGTACTTCATGTCAGGCAGATGGATGCATAACACGTTTAAAAACGTGTCTCCGAGCCTAACCCGAGATGCTTTGACCATGATGGTCCCTTCCAAAACACAAGGCACAGAGGAGTTTGGGCTGTCCTAACAGTCACTTGTCACTGCAGGTTTAGCTCTGAATATCCATCTCATGTATGCTGGGGAATGTGCCCCACGGAAGCTCCGTGGGCTGATCACCATAACAGCTTCTACCGCCATTGCCACTGGAAAGTTTATAGGATTTGCTCTGGGTCTCAGGTAAGGGGGGGCCTAAGGCCTATTTAATTTCTTCTGTTATGAAAATATATGCCTATGTCAGTGCATGTCTCAAGACAGGCAAATCAGTAACTATTTTTAGACGTGTTTCAGGGTACCCTAGGCAGCCAGACTGAATTAGCTCAGATCAAATTCCTGACTTCAGTGAATGGGAAACAGAAATCACACAAAATAGTTAATACTGAAGAATGATGTTGCTTCCTAGCAAAAATATCAAAATACGGATAATAAAAACCTTTAACAAATTTCAGTGGCTTTGAAAGAAATCGATCTTTTGTCAGACCCAACCTGTACTATTATTTTTTTAGAAAGAGCAAGGGACACCAGATCCATCCAAACTTTCCTGAAAATGCACTTGAGCTGACACAGCCACCCCAACGCACACATAACACCAGCACCCTGTGGTGGAACTATTCCCCCAGCACAGGTCCCTTCTGTCTGTCTTGTGCCAAAGATGGCCCGTGCCATCCCCATGGCACACAGTATTCCTAAAGCTGCTACTTAGGACAGTCAGTACCAGGCTGATAACCTGTGAATCTTGCCATAATTGTAACTTGAGACTCTCTGGATCAGAAGCAGAGGGATCAGCTGCTGCAGGTTCTTCAGTGCTTGTGTGGGAGGGACACTTGGTCCCTGTGGGTCCTTGGGTGTTGCAGGAGGACGCAGTTAGCCTGGCTGCACTCACCACTGAACCACAGTGGCTATGCTGTAACTCCCATGCTGCAGGCAGCTCTGTAGTGATGTGCTCTCCCACTGAGATTTTAATTTCTCTAGTCTGAGAAATGATGGAGGCTCCTGGGTGTGAGCTGCCAGCACACTGGGTGCAGCAAGGCCGGGGACCACTGTCTGTGTGTGTGTGCTCACATGGGCTGCACTTGGTTGCTCAGCTCCTCTTGCTCTGCTGGTTTTGTTTCAGAGAGGTTCTCGGGGTCGATGCTCTCTGGCCTATTCTCATGGCAGCCAACGCGCTTCCTGCCCTCATTCAGCTTCTCACCCTCCCCTTCTTCCCAGACTCTCCCCGCTACCTGCTCATTGACAAAAAGGACAAGGAGGGGTGCATCAGAGGTAAGAAAATGGGTCACAAAGCATTCAATTTATCCAAGTAGAAAAAAAATCCAGCGAAGCCATGCATGAGCCTGGGAAAGAGGGCCAGGTGGGAATAAGAGTCTTGGTCTTTTGGCTCTGAAGTCACATTTAGCTTTAATATACAGCAGCCTCCTCTGCTTTGATATTAGTGTGCTCTTGGCACTGGTATTTCCCATGCCCTCTGCCAGAATCCCCCATGGGATGTGGCCACACAGAGCTCGTGCTTTCCTCAATACATGCTCTGCCCTGAGCCCTCAGGGTGTGGATATGGTCATTGCTCCTGGCTCTGGGTAAGAGAGGGATTCTCTTTGCTGCCATGCCATATCTATAAGCATTCCAGTTCTTTGGTAACCCTAACAGCATCTACTGACATCATCAGAGAAACAGCCATTATGAGTTTTTAACTACCAAATGAGAGAACTCTTTGGATGTAGACTAAGGATTTTTTAATGTAAGAGTCATTTTTCCTTGTCTGTGAGTTGTGTGCACAAGACCTACACCCACAGCAAGAGGGTGTTTCGGGAAGGATTGGTAAGAAATTAGGTGTGATTTACACTGAAACGCTGTAAGCTGCTGTGGACAAAGGTGAGGTCATGATTAAAACTGGTGGGTAAAAATAGACCATCATAAGATGGATCTATGTGTGATCTGAACCCAGGTCTCTAGGAAGCTCATATAAGCGAAGAGCCTGAAGCTCCAATTAGACACTCAGCAAGGCAGGAAGTAATCCTCTAAATTCACATCTGTGCTTGGACCAGGAGTCATCTTCTCTCTCCTTCCAGCTGTGAAGCAGCTCTGGGGAGACGGTGACCATATGGCTGAAATAGATGACATGATGGCAGAGCAAGAAGCCATCCGTGGGGAGGAGGCTAAGGGTGTTTGTGACCTGTTCCGTGACAAAGCTGTCCGCTGGCAGCTCATCACTCTCTTCCTTCTCTGCTCATGCATGCAGTTAATTGGCGTCAATGTGGTACGTGTGCTACTCTTCTCTGATTTCTGGATGGTTTGTATTTTCTTGGCATAAGTAAGCTTTACAATGAGGAGTAAAATGCTTACTGCAACTTACTGGATGTAAGAAGGGGATCTGTGGTTAGTTTTTATTATGATCTTTTCCCACAGAAGTTTGGGAACTGGGATAAGTCGAGAACTGTGTTTTAGCATGTCTCATCTGAAGGCATCTGCTTGAATCACCCTCTTACACTAAGAGAATGGAGGGGGATAAAATAAAATCTCAAAAATGGAACAAATAAACAACAGTGCAACCTCCTCCGAATCTCTGAACTCCAGAATGCACTGCCCAAAACTGTTCAGGTTTGTCATGGCCACTGACAGTGCGTTTCCATACTCTGACTTCTTTGGGGTTCTTTTAAATCCTTTAACTTTGCACTGTCTCAGACAATAGACAATTGCAACATCCCGGTAATATATGTGACAGTTACTGCTATATAGAATCATAGAATGATTAGGGTTAGAAGCGACTCCCAGAGATCATCTAGTCCAACCTCCTGCAAGAAGCAGGGACACCCCCAACTAGATCAGGTTGCTCAGGGCCTCATCCAACCTGGCCTTGAACTTCTCCAGGGATGGGGCATCCACCACCTCCCTGGGCAACCTGTTCCAGTGCTCCACCACTCTCGCAGTAAAGAACTTTTTTCTAATATCCAATCTAAATCTCCCTCCCTCTATTTTGAAACCATCACCCCTCGTCCTGTCACAACAGGCCCTACTGAACAGCCTCTCCCTTTGGAGATATCTCTGTATTTCAGTGGAAAGTATGGAGTATTGGAGTAGTTATTGTATAGAGTGAGCCTATAGTAAAAACATAAAGGTTCAAAATCCAGATCTATTTTGAAAATTCAGAAAGATTTCAAGATTCATAAGACCCCCTTCTACCCCAACTAGTGCAGCAATAACTATTATCAAGAAGAACCAATGTTTTATGCTTTAGGAGTGCTTACATCTGGAAAATAGTGACTATCATCATCACTGCAAAGGCTTACAGAAGATGTAGAAAGGTAATTGAAACTGTTCATGCGGTAGGTACTGCCCACACTTCTGTGCACACCTCATTCAAAGTACGAGATGCTAAAACATATGAAAGGCGTCACCAACCTGTAACAGAGGACAAAGACTAGTGCTAAAAGCAAGCAAAAAAAATAAGGTTGTATTTGTTACTGAGTTCAAGGCAGAGCTGCTAGTAAAAGCTGTTCTGCACAAGTAAGCCTCATTAAACATTGGGGGTTAGTTACTGGAATTGAGAAGTTTTTATCTTTTGCTAAAGCCTGATTAGTTATTTTTTGTCAAAAAAAAAAGACAGAAGCTAGTGTAAACATGACCACATGGGTACAACTTTCACAACTTTCTGTTCTTTCCAGGTTTACTTTTACGCATACAATGTCTTTATAAAGGCTGGAATCTCCCCTGCTCAAACCCACTATGTCTCCCTGGGAGTTGGGATCACTGAGATCCTTAGCACAGTTCTGTGTGTAAGTGGCTCTTCAGCTGAATTCCATCCTGCTGTAATGCATGTTTCATTTCAGTCTTCAGAAACTACTGTAAAGGGAGACTCAGGAACTGAACTCCTGCAAACCAACTGTCCTACTTCACACCGATCACATAAACTCAGCTTTACACACCCTCCAAATGAGCACTTTTATTCAGTTTGTAGGAGGACAGGAGAGTCTTTCCCTCAAAATCACAACCCAGCCTGAGCCAGCTTCAGGAGTCCTAGTTGCCCTCCTAGGAAGGGCAGATGACAGTCCCAGTGTCTGGTTGTGAATAGGACTCACATCTCTAGGATTCACAGACATTAACAGTCCAAGCATTTCCACTTTGCTGTCCTCCATGGCTTCCCTTTGCCAGAGTGCAGCTCAGGCCTCCTCTGCTGGGCAATGGTCCCTGCAGCCCTGCACCTCCTCAGCTTCCCCAGCTCCCTGCAGCTTCTGGTCCTGCTCAGTCCTCCAGATGCCTTTACTCACGCTCCCAGAGGAGGTGTCCCCCTCCCAGGTCCTGCCTCTGCAGAGGGGCTCTGCCTGACCAGTGGAGGCAGCTGCTGGAGCATCTCAGCAGTGCCTGCTGTTAAGGGGTGTCCTTTGGAGCTGACAGCATGTCCTCCTGGTTGCAGGGTTTCCTAATTGAGCATTCAGGGAGGAAGACACTGCTGTGGAAGAGCTACACTGTTATGGCCTTGACTTTAGGGCTCCTCACCATCACGCTTTCACTACAGGTAAGACCCCACCTGGGAGTTAGAGCTGTGTACCATCTTCATGTTTTATTGTACAACAGATATCATTACTATTTCCCTCCCACCAAATCCCTTTGTAGCAGGAGTAGTAGAAGTACTTTTGTGGCTAACCACCACACCAACCAAGGTCTGTTCCCAGCCATGTCCATGCAGATTAAAGCCACTAGCTTTATACAACCAGGATTACTGCCAGGGTTATCTCATAAAGTTCCTCAAAGTAGAGGAAACAGATGTCTGTTTGACATACTTAGCAGTGATGAATGTTTCTAGTGGAGCTGCATAAATCAAATTTTAATTTCTGGTTTTATTTGTTGTTCATTTCCTACCATAGGATTCCTTTCCCTGGGTACCATACTGCTCTGTTGCACTCATCTTTATTTTCATCATGAGCTTTGGCATTGGGCCAGGTTGGTACGGTTTCATATACCAATTCCTTCCTTGCTGCAGCCTTTAGGAGAGGTCCCAGGCATAGCTGTTCCCCAGTTAGCATGAATCCCCACTCCTGATTCAGCACAGAGGTAGATGTTCCCCTCTGTACTGTGGTAGGAGGTAAAACTTCATTTCATATTGCATTCCTACATGCCTTCCTCCTGAAGAGCCAAGCAGCACCTCAAACACTTCCAGGTCAGTTGAAACCATTAACTTATGTGGCAATATGAAGTGTGAAGCATCTTGTAAAATTTCTGAATTTCCTTTTTTTCCCCAACACTTTTTTCAGCTGGAGTATTATGCCCCTTGCCCACAGAAATATTTATTCAGTCCTACAGACCAGCTGCTTATGTTTTTAATGGTGCTACAAACTGGATCCAACTCTTCATCCTTGGACTTCTGTTCCCTTTCATTGTGGTAAGCGAAGCAGGGTGACTTGTTTCAGTTCAGAGGAGGATAAACCCTTCTGGAACCCAGAGCATGCTTCTCTTTTTCATGGCTTCATTCAAAGGATGGATCCCAAACTAGTTGCAATTCTGGTGGCCTCTTTCTTTTCACCCAGAGATCTTGTGAAAGTATAGCAAAACCACAAAACGCTGCTCACAGCCAGAGCGTGACTCTGGCAGACACAGAGACAGTGTCAGAGGCACCAACACTGTCAGATGTCTCTGGAATGTCATGAGGGGCATCCTTCTTTTCCCTCCTTGTCCTGCCTGTGCATCTCCTTCGGGGTTGATGTGGAAAATGGCCAGTCCCAGAGGTCTCACCTAAGTCTAGTATGTAGCGGGAAACAAAAGCCTTTGAAATTCTGGGACTGTGCAAAGAGGGGCAGAGCTAACACACTAAGTACCTTCATCAGCCTACCCCTGGCTGAGAAAGACAGCAGAGAGGAAGAATAACTGGAGCTCAGCACTTCCCTGAGTTGTCGAGCTATTCCAGGCCTGCTGAACATGCAGCTTCCCTCCGTAAAGCAGGAGGGGATGATTAGCTCATCTTACCACTTGGTGCAGATGGCAGCAAGCAGGAGGTACATCAGCTGAGTCCCTGACTGAGTTTTTAGTAAATACAAAAGCAGAAATTCCATATCATAGGAAAAATAAATCTCAATTAATTTACATGAACCCATTTTGTCTCTTTTTTTTCCTATAGGAAGGTCTTGGTAGCTTCTCCTTCATCATTTTCCTGACATACTGTCTGTGCATGGCTATCTTTGTCTTCCTGGTGATGCCAGAGACCAAAGGAAAGACCATGCTGCAGGTCATGGAGGAGTTCAATCGCCTGAACTACCGTGGAAAGAAGAGACAGCCAGCCCTACAGCAGAGTACCTGCTCAGTGATGACTATTACTAGACTTTAATGACAATTTCTCCACTCCAGATTTCACTCTTTTATTACTGTAGTGCCCAGAAGCCTCACTAAGGGAGAGAGAATCCATTGCTCCACTACCACAAATATCTACTTTAAAAACAATTACCTGCAGAGCAGGATGAACTTGGTTCTCTCTAACTGCTGAAATAGGAGCTGAATTAAATCCCCTGCAGAAAAAAAAACCAACAAAAAACAGTGTATAAAGCAATAAGAACTTTGTCAGTCTGCAAGTTAGCAGCTATGTAAACTGAAAACACCATCTGCTATTTTTCTTGCCAAAACCAGGACTGCACACTGGGAATTGAGTGTGAAAGGTTCAGATGCACATCATCCTTGCAAAACTGAGAGAAAAAGAAGTCACAGCTTTCACATTGAGATAAACAGTGGTGATGAGCTTTCCCAGACTAGAAGCTTCAGTCCAGACCAGAAGTGGTTAGCTCTTCAATCTGGTGGAAGAAGAGTATCTTGCCTATCAGTAGGCAGAATCAGTTTGCAATGTTTCCCCTTTGACAATTAGACTTGAGAGCAAATACATGGTATAGGAGCAACAAGGGCCTTCTCAAGGAGCTTATGACCACACTTTTTTTTTTTTTGGGTGGGGGGAAGTTCTTGCTACATCTGCAGAAGAAAGGTGTAAAAGAGCTATAAGGTCCTGGTGTAAAGGAGATACTTTGCTAGAGAAGAATAACCTCAAGTCAAACCTCTTGCTTGGTAATCAGGTATGTTGCCTAGATTTTGAGATTCTTCTATTGGGACAAACAGGGATATGTCAGCACTGAAAGAAAGCATGGACGAAGAAAGAGCTGCAGAAATCATGAGTGGGCTAATCCACAGGGCAGGTTCTCCCTCATTAGCGAGGAGCCTGGAGTTACTTCACATGAAAGAGAAGGAATATGGGGTTTCAATGGGATCAAGTTCCCAAAAGTAACTAGTACCGTTGAGATAAAAGGGTGGTGCCTCTCCCAGAGAACCCAATCTGTATGTTGAAGGGTTTTCTTCTCTCTCCACATCTCTGAATACTACATATTTTCATTGCAAATGCACAGTGAAAAGGGCTTCACTTTTTGTATTCATTGCTGTACGACATGACACATTATTGCCCTTCTTCACGCTTTGCAGTTTACTGTTAAGGAAATAAAGAAGTAGTAACTAGGTAACCACATCCTACTGATCATGTCTGGATTTGGTTTTCATTGATTGAAGAGGACTGACAGAGCCCATCTTTGGGGTGTGTGTTGTTGGAATCAAGGAATATTGCCTCTTTTTCTGGAAATGGGATCTTCACTACTGACTGTTGCAGATGCTGCACAATAAAATTTGCAAAAGGACCTGAATGGTGTGTGGCAGTTCTTTCACAGCATTAAGGCTCCTACTGTTTTATCTTCACACTATCCTCTAACAGAATTTGTAGCAGTGCCAAGAGCTAATACCATACAGTGGACAGCCATCCTTCCTACAACAATTATTGTATTACAAAAAAAGCTACACAAATTTCACAGTTTCAGGGCTGGATATCATGGACAGCACAATATCACAGTAAGAACCAATATACATTCCTTCTTCTGGTCAAAAATGCAGGGTGGGGGGAAGGAAGAAACATTTAAAGTATTTTGAAAAGAAAGGATTAGGTAAGATCTCGATTAGTTTATGTCTTTATTTGGTCTGGTCTTTCTCAGCCTTAATACTTCCCAGTGAGGAAGTTTTTAGTGTCTTACAAGACACTAAAACTTCATTTCCTTATACATGGCCTTCTACAGCATAATCTTTTCCAGCATGCCTGACTACTTCCCTTCTACTAGTAAATACTGTCTGCAAGAGGAAAAGTGTGTAAATCATTAACACCACTGTAAACTAGCATGGCTTAGCAATAAAGGTTAAAGAAGTTCCTGTGACTCTGCAGTGCATCTATTTGATTTCCAGGATGGCACAAGCGCAACAGCACATTGCACCTTGAAAAAAAATCATTCCAAGCCACGGGCATTGGGTGAGCCAAGCACTGGGTCTGGACAAACACATTCAAATCAAATAGGTGGAAAGACTCGTCCTATCTTCCTCTTCAGTAAAATAAAGAACTATACTAGGCATTTAAGTCTTGCTTTTTCCATATCACAGCACTGAACAAAAGTGTGAGGCAGATAGAAATGAGACAGCAGTATGAGTATTCTGGGAGAAATACAGACAACATGAGGAACAGGAACAAGGCTCTTCAGAGACTGATCAACCACATCTGAAAATCTTTAAAAAATAGAGTGTTTAAAAACTGCTCCAGGAAGACACAGGGCTGCCATGTGTGCCCTTCCTGCCAGCAGCTAAGCTTCAAAGCTTGAAATCTTCCTTTCCTCTCTGGTTCATTGAGGCTCATCTGCTCCCTGCCCAAGTCCCACTCTGAACCCTGTTGTCCAAATCTAGCAAAACGGTTTGCTCTTAATCTGGTGTAACCCTTTGAGAAGGGAAAGAAAAATAAAAATGGAGTTGTGAGGGACAGTACAGCACAAAAAGCCCTGGAAACAGATATGACATTCTGGAAAAAAATGCGTAAAAGGAGAAACAGATATGACATTCAATTTGATACAGGGAGTAGCTAAAAGTAAGATAAAAAGAGAGACACAGCAAAAGAGGGGGGTAATTATATTGAAAGTAGCTTCTATTGTATCCAGACAGGAAGCAAGACACAAGACTGGATTTATCAAGCATCTCGTTAGACATGTCTGCCACAGGAGTTGGGAGCAATGAAAGTTTTTACAAGAGTGCAAAAAGGATCTCGGAAAATGCGTAAAAGGACCACACATAAAGACACAGTTCTACCCACAGAGTCCCAGGGTTGTGCATCACTGGGGCCTGGAAGATGCCCAGGGAAAGCATCACTGCACATTTCTTCAGTTCTTAGGTTTTTGCCCTGGGATACTCTGCTGGACACAGTTCTGGTCTGATCCTGGAAGATAATGTGTGGGGGTGGGGGGTGGTAAGAGAGGACAGGGGATGACTGGATAATCTGGCTACAGGCTTCTCTGTGACAGAAAAATCTTTGTCTGAGGGGAGGGCAGTGGCCAGTGGTTTCTGGAGATTGAGAGGGGGAATTTGTAAGAAACAAGAGCAAATCTAAAGAAAGAGGGATTTTCTAGTAGTTATTGAAGAGAACAGTAGGTTCTGGGATGTTTTAGAGGAGTAAGTGAGAACATGTGAAGAGTCTGCACTGAGATGGGAAGGAATGACATACACCACCCCAGCTGATGTGGAGGTGATGCAGATTTCAGGGAAAATGAAAATGGAATGGTTGGAACTGACTCAGCTTGAATTATTTCTCTGGATACTGATGCACAAGACACCCAAGCAGAAGGTTTGGAGGGAGTACTACTGGGACACTCAGCAGGAGAAAGGTCAAAGCGTGACTCAGCAAGCTGGCCCTGTGCTGGGGACAGCCTGGGGCTGGCAGCTGTCACTCTAGGTGAAAAGCAAGCTAGGATGAATGTGGGTGCTTCCACCCAGCTCCTAGGCAAAGCTTCTGCTGCCTTCAGAACTGTAACTACACTTTCATACCTCCTCTTTGAGCACTAACCATAGACAGCTAAATCTCTGCGGTACAGACTGAGCTATGCTGTATTCAGTGCAGCACTAAATGTTACATGTAACACATGTGAGCCTGGAGGAAGCAAGAATTAACTTATATCCTTTGTATATAATCATGTCTTTAGCTGATTCAAAGTCAGTTTTTTAAGTATTTCTTAAAATCAGTTCTCAAGCCAGAACAGAATGAGCAATCCCACTCTGGCACACAGTAGGCCATGCCCATTGTTACAGAGGTGTAAGAGTGGAGCTTCTGAGTGTTTCTGGGAACAGTGTGAGCCTCTGTGAAGAACTGGTGTTAGCCAGGACCCAATGTGCTAACAGTCAGATGCTTCATGTTCTGCAACTGGGAAATTGCTCAAATCACTTCAAGCAACTGAAAATGTTTGAGCATACAGAAAGAGGTGTTACAGCTCAGCTACAGCACGGAGAGCAGAGAGCAGAGAGGAGGAAACCACACTGCCTAAACTGCTTGTGAGAGGGATGAAGAGGGATGCTGCTCCCTGAAGCAAAGATGGAAGCACACAACAGGAACACACAGTTGTTTTAGCAATGCAAGTAAGGGGGACCATTCCCAATAGCAGATAAATATTTACTAATGTTGTAATTGGCTTGGCATATCTGGGTCTTCGAATAATTAAACCAGCAAGAAGAGTCCCCAGCCAGTGTCGGAGGAGGACACAATTCTCTAAAAGCTACATAGTTAGAATTTAACTCGTGTTCTATGATCCCAACTTCTTACAATCTAAGTGTAGAAAACATATTTCTCATCAGACTTGACAAGGGCTCTTGGACCAGGCAGATTTTCAAGTGGAAATGGCTGGTTTCCTCGCAGACCTGGTGAGTATCCAACTTCTTGTCTTCTAGCCCTCGTCATCAAGAGCTGTGTAAGAGATTCAGAGATTACAGAAAAGGGAACCAAAAGGCCTTTCTTGTAACAAAAATGAGTAACTGAACCCGTGCTTGGAACAACACTGATTCAGCAATGAGACTGGCTACACAGCATCTCCAGAAAATATAAATACAAAAAAGTGAGGGGTTTAAGAGAGGACCTGGGAAACCAGGAAAGAACAGACATTTTTACAACGATAGAGAAAACGGTATTAATGAAATAGACAAAATAGAAAAAAATGCTCCTACTCCACTGCCCTGCAGTCTCAAGGATGTTTGAGGATACTCATCTGTTTGGAGTGTGAACTGGCTAAATGTCTGAAAATGCATGTGCTTGTAAAGAAGAGTGCTCTAAATTCCAGCGTATCTCATGGAAGCACAGCATTTCAGATTGGAGTCATTCAAGTAGTAGCTCTAAAAATGCAGTTTTCTACGGGGATAACAGAAGTCAAATGTGAAAAAAAACTTTAAGGGGACAGACTTAATCTCTGGTAACAATATCTCTGATGAGGCAAAGTTAAAGGAAAAAAGGGATTCAAGAAAGCCGCATTTTCTTACTAGTACAAGAGCAAACACAAACTATCTGAACAAGGCTTTTATTATTTTTTTTATTATTTTTTCTGTGGCTAGCAGAATTGTGGCTCTCTCACACTGGAGACTGCACCTTTTCAGGCTGCTAATAACCAGGAGAGGAACAAAACAGAATGCACATCTCAACAACTTTCTAGAATTTTTGCTTGATACTGGAAAATCCTAAATAAGGCTTTTGCATTTTAAAGGCTTCTTAGTCATAGAAATGTGAAGATGGTCATGGTCTGAAAGTCATGCTGGTAGCCACAACTTAGAATGTGTTTCTTCATCTTTGTCAGGTTAAATACCGGAAGCTATTGCTGATGATTGTGGTGCTAGGCATCGGTGGAACCCACCTATCTGGTTTTCAAATGTCTGTGATCAATTACACCTCTCCGGTAAGCAAAGACTGCATAAAATCCTATCTGTAACTGCCTTGAAGATGCTCTAAAAAAAACAGCTGTGTTCCTATGTGAGTTTATTTCCAGCTCTTTCCCATGCCATACTGTCCACTATTGGAGGACAAAATGAGTTTGCATATTCATTAGGAGCTGTGCTCCAAAGACAACCTCCCACACCATTGTGTGGAAATAACATATCGAATCTAATGTTTTAAAGTTGCAAACATTATGAAAAACTATTGTGTTTAGTGCCTCAGTGGAATGAAAATGTCTTTTCCTGTCCCAGTACATTCAGAAGTTTGTCAACGAAACTTGGCTGGAACGATACGGCTCAGTGCTGCACCAGGAGACCCTCACGTTACTGTGGTCCTTTATCGTGTCTATGTACTGTGTGGGTGGAATGATAGGGTGTCTGTGTAGTGGGTACCTGACTGCCAAATATGGAAAGTAAGTATATTTTCCAGCAGCTCGCTGGTCAGGGATGCACAAGGGAAGCAATCAAATGTTCCTCACCCAGTCAGAATTCTCACTGCCACCTTCTGGCGCAGGATTTGCTGTACTCAGCATGTATAAATACACCTAGGTGCAGCAGAGACACAGGAATATGCAACCATTTCTGATTGCTCTGTCACACCTTTTGGTGCCATACAATTAGTGTATTTTTGCAGAAATTTCAGTGAAAAATAAATCTCTGAAATTGCTTTATTGTGCAATAATGCCCTAGGGAGCCTAACAACATTGCAGTAGCTCAAAAGCTTTTTTTCTATTTTTTTAAATTGATCACAGCCTTTAAAAAGTTGTGCAGGTTTTACTCCTCTGTAAAAATAATGGGTTTCAGCAAATATAAGCAGGAATCCCTTGAGACATTCATAGCTCTCTCTTTGAGGGTGGTCAAAAAGGAGAAAGGTAGAACTCTGTAGCTTGAGGTGAGCAGTGAACCAAGTTCTCAGTGTCACTAGATTTGCCTTGTGCTGAGGACATCTGCACTGTTTGTGATGGGAGGAAAGAAGTGAAAAAGACCTTGCCTTATCACTACTTATCCTACAGGAATTTCCTCCAGCCACATAGTGTACTCACACAGTGTTAGCATGGAAAAGATGAATCTAGCTTCTCCCATTCCTCTCCCCTGCAAAGAAATCCCCTTTTCATAATCCAATATGGGTGCCCTATAAGCAACAGAATTAAACATGGCCATGGCTTGGTCTGTAAACCCAGAGGAGAACAGGCAGGCAATAGTCAAAGAGAAAAAAAGTAAAACATCCATTATATGCACATGTTGTTTGCTGTGGCAGGAAGAAATGTCTGCTGTTCAACGACGTGGTCCTAATAATAGCCACGCTGCACACTGGCTTCAGTAGAAGAGCCAAATCCTTTGAGATGATCCTGATCGGGCGCTTCCTCGAGGGCATTGGTGCTGGTAGGAGTTCCCACTACTCCATGTTAATGTGACTTCTTTGGGGTGGATACAGAAAACTTCCTGCTGGGAGTACCCGGGCATGCACAGTAACCCCAGTGGAACAAGGAACAGAGTGGGAAAAGGTAAGATGAGCTGTCCTTTGCCTTCAAGAGGTCTTGTTGAGAGAGAGATCTGGTGGATTAGGTAAACATCTTGCTTAAAGAGAAAGGTACATCTTCAGCCTCCTTGTTGTGGAGGATATATAGCAAAGAGATCAGAAGAGAGAGGAGAGAGCTACCTTTGGCTGAAGGTGAAATGGAAAGGGACCCTCTCCTGCCTTCTATAGCATTAGTGCTCTTGTGTCTTCTTCACTCCAGGAATACATATGAATGCCCATGTTCAGTATGCTGGAGAGATATCACCTAAGAAGTTGCGTGGATTTGTAAATGTGACCTCCTCTGTGTTTCTTGCACTAGGAAAAGCTGTAGCAAGAGTTCTGGGATTAAGGTACTTGTGCTACTCCTTCTATTTTCTATTTTTTTTTACTTCCATATGGCAGGAAAGTGTTGCCCTTCCAGTCCTAGAAATGGACATACAGTGTGGGTGGGATTTTATTTTGCTTAACTACAGCTGTCAAAAAGGAAGCCAAGTCCCTTGTCAGTTAGTGGGGAGAGACAGGTTCTTTTCTTGAGGAAAGATAAAACCATCTCCAGAGGTGCAGTTCATATGAAAAGATTGCATGTACTCATCCTTAGAAAACATTTGAGATCTGAAATCTCAGCTAATTTCTTGATAACCTCATGCAGAATTGCAGTAGTGGTTCAGAGAGCTATTGTGGAAATATTCATTATCCACTAATATTGAATATATTCAACATCCACTGTACTTTACAAAATATTCCAATTATGAGAAAAATCTCAGTAATGGAGTAGAAATAAAGTATTGATCTGTTTTCCTTTCCCTGGCCTAAACATCTATTTCAATTTATCTTTCCAAGGTCTCTATGTATATTGTGTTTATTTAGCTAGTCTAGGATCTAGAAAATACCAAACTAGTTACAGAATGTAATTGTACTGGACTATGAATAAACTCTAACATGCTTTCATAGAGATCTTTTAGGAACTGAAGACACGTGGAATATACTGTTGTCCTTCTCTGGGTTGGTGGCATTGATTCAACTGCTTTTTCTGCCATTCTTTCCTGAGTCCCCTCCCTATCTCTTGCTGCAAAAAGGAGACAAGGCTGGATGCTTGAAAGGTAAAATAAATCTTTAGTTCCTTAATTTGTTAAACTAGAACTCTTGGGAAATTGAACCTATTAGAGGGAATTGGCTTTTCTTCTGACAATTACATATTTCTTGATAACTACACAATTAAAATCCTCCAGACTATGCAGAGTCATCAGAAATATTTAATATCTATCCCTAAATTCTATAGTAAGTTGAAAGTAAGTTTCCAGGCCTGCCTCAGCATGTTCCTGTAAGCAATGTTTTAGTTCTTCACACAGTGAAGGATGAATAGAATCAAGGACTGAACTGCAAGTGTTTAATGTCATTAAAGTTAACCACAAAACTGAGCAGATAGATGATAGAGGAATGTGCTTCATTCTGTCTCTTCTGTAGCCATGAAAGAACTTTGGGGAGAAGGGAATTATCACACAGAGTTTGATGACATGATGAAGGAAAAGGCTGTAACAAAGGGTACCAAAATCATGAACGTCCTAGAGGTGCTGAAAGAGCGGTCCGTGTACCCACAGCTGAGTACCATGCTCCTCCTTTTACTGAGTCTACAGCTCTGTGGCCTGAGTGCAGTTGAGTATACCCTGTTTCTACGCTTAAGTAACCAAAGTGCTGCCATTCCATTGCTCTCCTCTGGATCTACATTGTCCCTCCTCACACAGTGCCCACTGCCAAAGATGATCTGTGGTATCATCATAGTACAGTATTCCTCACACCTTTAATGGAGCTTTTCAGGTGGGAATACAATGGATCCAACTCAGCATAAGCTCCTACAAGGACACTGTTGCATTCATTTCCTGGTGGTATTATGGAGGACTCTGTAGATGAAAGGGCTATAAGTACCTTAAAGCTTGCTACAACCCAGAGTTCATTTATATAGATTTCCAGCTCCACTTTCGTTGACTTCTGTAACAGCAGATGTCCAGCTATTGCCATGCAGTTTTAATCCATTTGATAATCTGATTTATCTATTAAGTAATTTCCTTTCAGTTGTTTCCAGTACAGCCCAAGCTCATACTCACTCCCCTAGATGCCATTTTTATCACTAGTCTGTGGCTTTCTCATCATAAGCCTTGTCTAAGCCTGTGCTCTCTGCTGGAGCTTGTTCATTACTGTTCCCAGGAACATGGGCAGAGGAAGGACCTCTGCATTCTGCTGACAGGGAAATGGTGCCCAGGCCATCAGGGTGGATGACCAGCTTCTGCTTAGCAGTTGGAAAAGGGTGACAGAATCCACTGTTTCTATGACAACATATGGTCTGCTAGGACTGAGATTTCCTTTTCTTTTTCTTCACTCCCTGTCTTGTCCCTTTCCTTTTCCTCTTTGCCAAAACTATATCTTTCCCCCATGTCTTACAGGCAGTATGCTCCCTTCAACCCCTTTTCTTTTTCCCCCGGACCTTCAAATGCCTTTTCCTTATCTCCATTAAGGTTTTGATTTTTCACATCTCAAGCAGGTCTGTCACCTCCACTAAGCCCCAGTAAGGTACTGCTGCTTTTGCAGTGATGACAAATCTAGTTCCAAGTGATGCTTAGCACATATCACAAGTATTGACTCTGCTTAATTTTGAAAATGTTTCTTATTTCCCAGATCACCTTTTACACCACAGAAATTTTTCAGACAGCCAACCTGCAGGAAAGCATAATCCCATATGTATCTCTAGGAGTTGCAATCTCTGAGCTTACCTCTATCATCTTCTGTGTAAGTCAGACCTTTCTGGGGATGTAAGACTTAAAGTACATGTAAATTGAGATTATTCTTCAAGAAAATGAATCTTCTCCTTATGAGCTACAGAATCCTTCCATGGTACTGCAAAAATCTGTGTTTTTTAACCATCCACTCCAAATTTTGTCTCACTTTTTACATGTTTCTTCCTATCTTCATTCTCCATAATTTCTTTTAAAAATACCTGTCATTCATACAGCTATAGTTGAAATGTAGTTCAAACATAAATATCTATACTTATTACCTTATATTTGAGTATATCTGTGTATTCAAATGAAGTTGTAATATGCTTCTGTTGATTACAGTGTTTGTAAGAAGTAGCGGCAATGCTGGGCAGCAATAGCAATTCAGAGTATTAGAGAGGTTAGAAGGAGTTCAATAAAATAAGAAACTTGGTACCAATAAGATTTGTATTCTCTAAAGTAAAAAGAACTGAAGAAAAATTCTTGATTTGTTGAACAGCTGACACTGGATTTTCTTGTGCTTCCAGTGATATGCAATTGTTTTCTACTCTTCAGAGCTCCATTATCGATCGTTTTGGACGCCGGATACTCCTGTGGGGCGGTTATTTGTTGATGGCACTAATACTGGTGCTGCTTGAAACAAGCCTTCTACTGAGTGTAAGCAAGTGTCTCTCTGGGATTGGGCCTGCATCAGAATTCTTTGTGCAGAGCAGCAGATAGTCAGCCCTAGTTTTATGTACAAAAGAGCAGGTCAGAATATCTCATCAATACAAACTCACATTCCCTCTGCAAGGCTCTTTTTTTATTCCTTTTTTTTTTTTAACCTGCCTAGTTCATCTTTTTTAATCATGCTTCCAGTCAGTTTTGTAAGACCATTGACCTGGTGTAGGCTTCCTCCAGCTCACCACCTGACCTCTCACAACTTCACCTGTGTCTTGTTCTACTGTCCTTTAAACCCCTAATTTCCTTACTGTCACCCTTCACATTTGCTATCCCATGCTGCAGCAGCAGCAGTGCTGACCCTTCCAACAACCACCAATGCCCATCTGTGATACAAGTGACCCAGGTACTTCCAGTCAGGATGGGGAAAACAGGGAAGAGCCCAGTGCCATGACTTCAGAAGTGGTAGTGTTTTGCACTGCTCTGTAATCCTGGTCTCGGTCCTTAAACTTTCTGTTTCTGTCAGTTTCACAGTTATCTCCCGATTCCCATTTCTCCAAAGTTGTCACATTCAGCAGGACAATTAGGTTAAATCAGTAATAATTTTACCCATGCTGTAATTGCCTTGGAATTGTTTACCTGTTTCTCAGACCAGGGTACAGTTCAACTCACCTCTGTAGCTATGACACTGTAAGCTACTTTTGGCTTTCTGCTGTATTCAGTACAGAGATATAAGTAGTTCTAGTGAGCAACTACTACAGAGCTCAGCTTTGTGGGCTTTAACATAAATATTTGTTTGATCAGCTGTAGTACAGCTATATTATTAAATATCATTGTCTTCCCTCCTTTTACCTCTGCCCAGGATCAGTTCCTGTGGATGCGTTACTGCAGTGTTATTCTCATCTTTTTATTCATCATTGCCTATGGAATAGGACCGGGTAAGTACAACAATAAAAGCAACAACAGGACACCTTGGACCACAAGGATAAGCAGGATGTACATGGCCATAAGGCCACGGATGTACAGAAAGAGAACTAGTCTGTGTGCATATATCTTTAAAAATCAACAGCTTACTTTGGACTGAAATTGGGAAAGCCCTATTTTTGGATGAATTAATGAGCCAGGAAATAATTTCTTTAATCAATTACTTGAAACAATTCAGACCCCGATGAATCAGAACCTTGTTTCCTCCCACTGGGTTACAGGTACAAGGCAAAAAATACTTGCTAATCAATTTATTGAGATGTGTTTCAGGGTACAAATGACCTGTAAAGTCCTACTCTGTTAAAGAACAGCATCTGATAGTGTGCAGTCTGTCTCTTAGCATTGCTCTGTTCTTTCTGATCCTCTCTTAATATCACTCAGTATCACCTACATCAGTAACACCAGAACCAAACTTACAGCTCTCTATTAGGACCTCACTCACCTAAGACCAATATTTACTCTCAAAGTTCCCTGGCTAAACACTACTTTTAATTACCAGTCTCCAAATTCAAAGGACAGCCTTTATTAATATAAGGACTGTATATAAGGATCATGACTGTCTTGAAAACCTGACAGAGTTCCCACAGTATCAGAACCCAGGTGTCTCCTATGGGCAAGGGAGAGAAAAAGGCCTTTAGGGCCATCTTGTATGGATAGAAACTGCACTCCAGAAGTGTCCATTTCTGGGGACTGCAAGAGAAGTCTGTAGGGGATGTCAGTTACAGATGGCTGTGCAGGCCAAATGTAGACAATCTCATAGTAGCTCGACTTATTGGGGCTGTGTTTAACCAGTGACATCAGTTCACTCACTCTGAGGAATATGATTAACCACAACAACATTCTTATTGCTTTGTAATGTTCTTTTCTCAGCTGGAGCTGTTGCCTCTGTCATGAATGAAATCTTCACACTCTCAACAAGGTCCTCTGCTTTTGTAATTGGTGGAATCGTCATTTGGCTTGGCCTCACTTTCACTGGAATGATTTTCCCCTTTGCTGTCGTATGTAATTTGATTTAAATCTTCTCTTTGACTCTAAAACTAGTTTTCTAGGCTGGTCTGGACAGTGAGTAGATTTAAACGTCTTGTAGATGATCACAGCTGTGAATCCTTTATTGCTACTGGTGTATGGAGGCATTTATGAAAAACACATCCCTAGACATCAGACATCCTCTGATGCCTCAGGAACAGATTGAAAATATAAATAAATATGCCTTCTGTAAAATCAACTAATTCCTCATTTCATAGGGAAAAAATCAACATTTTCAAGAATCTATAGCAGCAACTGTTGCCAGGGAAATCACTCATTTTACTTTTCTCTCCAGATGCTTCTTGGTCCTTTTTGCTTCCTCATCTTCATTGCTGTCCTGGTCATTGCAGCAGTTCTTATCTACCTGTTTCTCCCAGAAACAAAAGGGAAGTCAACCTCTGAAATCACAGAAGAATTCAAAACACTCCGATTCAAGAAGAAACGTCATCAGGCAGTGGAGAGGAATGCTACTGAAGAAAAGACATTCTGCACCAAGCTCTGATAGGCCTCCATAGGCAACTCAACTGACAGAAAGCCTCGTCTCAAAATCAAACTGAAAGATAAACCTTAACATAGACATTTGTGAATAAAATATAATTCAAAATATAATCCACAGATAGCTTGTCATTAATCTAAGGAGTCCTGGTTTATGTTTATCTTTGTTTTTCATGGTGAGAGAAAGGGTCCTTCCCACAACAGCTCTGCGGCAGGAAGACTTCAGTAACTGTCTCAGAACTGGCACATGGAAAACACATGGGTTTTCTTGCAAATCTTTCTCCTTTGCTGTCATTTTAAAGAAGCAGGATTTTTCTCTGTGTTTGCTACTTTGTAAGAAAACTCTGCTCAGAATTAAGAACAGGATGAAAAGAGGATGAAACCTAGTTCTTGCAAACAACTTTCTTGCCATCTCTTTATGATATCACACCATAAAGGACATAGTACTGATCATTAACACTGCATGAGCAAATACCAGGTAGGATAACACAGAGAACTCAATTTTGTTCTGTTTTACTGAGCTGACATGAAGTAACTGTCTCTATAATGATGGTCAGTGATCAGCCCTGATTCCTGAGCAACTGGAACAGAAGAGCTGTCACCTGCATCCCTGAAGCTAACTGACTGCACCTTAGTGACTGCCTTTGAGTTGTAGCAAAATCTGGAGCAGGTTTTTGTAGTGTAAGCAATACTGTCAGCCTTATTCTGGGTACCTCATGGATGGCACAAGGGTTAACAAATATACAGGCAGTGCTGAGAGCTAGAGAACCACAGTCCTGGTGTGAGGCAGGGAGTAAGACACTTTGAGTGAATACTGAGGGAATAGACACTTCAAAAATTTAGCCCATTTTATAAATAATTAACTGCTAAAAAAAAAAAGGCAGCAGCTGTGACAGCAAATGTCTGGTAGCTGTGTAATGAGACACGCTGCACTCTACTATTGCACATCTGCAGACAATACTACACCTCACCACTGCTATGCTCCACAGCACCCATACACTGCTGCTCTTCAGGAGCTGTTAGACCTGCTGACCACCACAGCATTCACCACTCCCCTCCACAAACTCTTCTACCTTTGTACAGAATGATCAATTATTTTTTCCATTTTCAAACACAGTCACAAATGCTATACCATACCTCCTGTTTAGTGGGGCCATAAGGCCCATCTTTCCACAGCTCAACCCTCAGTGATACTGATTATCATTGTACTGGAGTGCTCAAGTGTTGAATTTCAGGTAGTTTTCCACTTAGAAATTTCAAATAATGTGTTTGCTACTCTTTAAGAAATGGCCACAGAAGAATCTCTCATATTAAAGCAACAGTGCATGTTCCAGCAACTGAAACCTGGGTTAGATTTTATATTTGATCTGACTTCACACCCTGTATCATCAAAACAGGGAGCATTCAGGCTACAGAATGTTCCCATTCAGAGGGACCTCTCCTGTTGAGTCACTGAAATATTTAAACCTCCCATTCTAAGCACTTTCCAATTGCTGAAAAAAACATCAGTCAACAGAAATCATACAAAGTAAACATTAACCTCAGAATCTGTCAGATGATTACTTAAGCAGAAGGTGCAGAAAGGCATTACAGAAACCCCTTCTCAGACTAAGAGAGTTCTGTCTGCCTGGGATCAGCCACCTGCTCGATACAAAGTGGAAAAGCTCTTTCAGAAGCGGTGAGTACTACATCTGGCAGCAGCTGGAAGCATCACTTGTTCATAATAAGCTTTCAGAAGAATTGCGAGGTTGTCTGTTGCAATTACTGTTTCTCAACCAAATAAAATTCACATGTTCCAAATGATTTTCAGAATAATGCTCTGGACAGTGGATAATCCTTATAATTTTATTCCTGTAATAATTAGAGCTAACTTTTTTAAACATCATTTTAAAAAATTTTAAAAAGAAGCTCTATCTGAGAAAAAAACTGGTTTTTTATTTTATAAAGTTTAGAGGTCCTCTAGTAGTTAAATGGTAAGGCATTCCTATGCCATTTTCACCTGCTCTGACACCTTCCCATGCACAACTGTGACTATTTTTCTTCCCCAGCTAGTAGTCTGGTAGTGATACGAATGGTGCATTTGAAAATAACGGGTTTGTGGACTGGTTAATTACTTAATGTGAAGGTGAGTAGCAAAAGTGACAATCCAGAATCTTTATCTGTCTGACCTTTTCTTTGGACTGATGCTTTGCATGTGCTGCTAGGATTATTTCAGCATCATCAAACAAGATGATATCCTAGAAATGCAGGGACTAGGCTATCACCAGTTTCTTGTGTGATGAGCTTGAACTAATTATTCCTTGCAGGTTCAGAACCTGTGGTTGTTTGCCTTCTCTTTGTGTTGGGAGCTGGTGCATCACTCAGAACAGACTTTCAAATCTCTATGAAGTTACTCAGCCATGGTAAGAAAAGTTTAAGCAGATACAGCATCTTCATCAGTCATTGGTAATGGTGTCAAAATGTAAAGGATGTTTCAAAAAAAAAAAGTTACAAATTACATTGACTGCAGAAGAAAAGATAAGAGCAGACTATAGGTGCCTTGGAGTGGGCATGCCCAGGTAACAAACACATCAGTCTTTCTACTTAAAAGACATTAGCATGGGCTGTCAAAATTATCAAAAAATATCATGTAAGGTAATTGTAAATAAGGTGATTTGGATACCACACCCACCTATCTGAAGTAACAGATAGCAGCCTACTGGGAACTATCTCATCTTGTCAGCAAACTGGCTCAATTTCCTCATCAATCTGCTACAAATTCTTTCCAACAAATCTGTCCAGATACAGCATGTCTTTGTAACACTACATGAAAACACAAGGCCCTTTAATGAATCAATATACTATGTTATCAAGGCAAAGAGCTGCTCCTGTTGTAACCACAGTTTATCTTGTACAGGTTCAGGGAAGGCACTTCCAAAGTGTAGTATCAAAAGCTGTCTGATATGACAGGGAAAGAGAGAGATCAGAGACTACACTGATGTTCTGACAACTGTATAGTGTTAATTAAGGTTTATATACTAGCAGCTGTGAGGTAGGATCTTATTTGTGAACACAGGACATAAGCCAAGGTCACTGGTGTTAATACCCTGATGCCTGAAACCTTAGGTGAATAACTAAATAAATCTGCACATGCAAATATTATGATGTATGAGTTTTACAATTATACCAAGCTTTCCTCTTTGTTCTGCACAGCTATGAAGAAACTATGGGGTGAGGGAGAGCACCAGACGAGTGTACAGTCTGCAAATCAGAAGGAAAACATCAAAATCCTGCCTGTGTGGGAAGTGATGAAGACCAAACTCTGCACTGGCAGCTGTGCACACTGATTACTGTGATCGTAACTCTGCAGTTCTCTGACATTAATGCAGTTGGGCATCTTCCCCTCTCCACACACTAAAACAACTCATACCCATGAGAAATGTCTGCAGTTCAAGCTTGCAGACACTATAAAGAAGTTGTGTCTGTGTGGGAGACAAGCAGTCCTGAGATTTGTTCCTGGCCATCAACTGGCTGCTGATTTGGCTTTGGATTTTTTGCACATCCATCTACCACCCTTTACTTGGAAAAAGAGATAGCTGCTGTCTGTCTACCTACCTAACAAAAAGAGCACTTCACTGAGCTGGCAGTGCTGTGCAAGTGCACCATATTATTTAAGAAGATAAGTTTTATATTATGGAAATTTATTCTGTAATAATGCTGGGGGCAGACTGACTTGTGTAAGTTAACCTGCCCATGGCATCCCCATGCCCTCATACCTCACTGATTCCAAAAAGACTCACAAGGTGCTGCCTGCATCCAGGACAAAATCTGACCCTTTTTTTTGACACCACGACCTCTTCCCCCATCCCCGCTGTCACAGAGCTTCCACACAGCTTGCAGCTTCCCGAGCAATGCTCTACAGGGGAATTTCCAACGCCTGAATTACCTGTTGGAAAATAAGACCAGCATGAAACCAAATGGAAATGTAACATTTGTCTGCTTCCATGCTGTTCTTTTCCCAGCATGCACAGGTTTCCCAGTGTGGTACAATTGCTAGTGGTAGTACATCTGAGCTGCGCTGAACAGACATTACAGGCGTGGAGTAGCGAATAAAATAGACTCATGGAAAGAGAAGTGTTACTGCTGGCACTGTACCACATCAATAGTGCTGTGGTACCTTCCACTTTAATTTTCAGTGCCTTCTTTTGTACCTTCTTCTCTGGAGTCCCAACTTTTCTGCACACACAGAAGAGAGAGTACTGTTGCAGTCTTAGTCAGCGTCACTTTGCTGGTCCTTTTGCAGGAGCCAGTCTCAGCAGCAGCACAGCTGGAACATTGCAGAGGGACTGTTCATGCCCATCACAAAGCATCATGTCAGGTTTAAAAACATGAGCCTTGGAGTCCTCTGTCCCACTCTTACGAAATCCAGCCATGCTGACTCTGATATAGCTCCAGCATCTCCTGCAAGCCAGTCCTTCACAATTAGTCTTACTGGGCACCTCCACTACTTCATGGTGTAGGGAACCTTTCTGTCTTAAGCATTCATCATTCATCTTCCTAGGCTGCACAAATCCCGTGTGCCAAACCTCAGGAGTCATGTTCTCCCAGTTGCTTACTATTGCTGCATCTCTTGCAGTTACTGATAAACTAGGCAGTATATGATTAATCCACCAATATTAATGTTTGCCTGTTGTTTTAACCCCATGCCAAGGCCTTTCTTTCTCATACTGCTGCAAGCAACATCTCAAATTATTTTGACTACTACCACTCCTATCTTCTTCTACTCAAAAGGAAAGATAAAACAAGTAAGCTAGGCTAGTTTTTTTAGGTTTCTCATCTCTGTGCTACTGCTTCAGTGTCAGTGCTGTGGCTGACACCTTCATTAAGAAGTTGGTTTTAGATGCCATCCAGCCTCACTTGTCTCAGTGCAGTTGTCTCATCTGTTATGAGGCTGCAGCTGGCACCCAACAGAACTGAATACAAGCAGTGGCACGGCCATTAGTGTGTCAGGGTTATGGTTGCATCTGTTCAGAGAAGGTTATGTTCTGTAAATATTATGGCTTCAGTAGCTGTTGCTGTTGTTGCCAGGACAGCTAATAAAACTGGCTGGAAGGCAGAGCACAGCCTCTTCAGCCTACTGCCTGCTACAGCCTTCTCATCCCTTGTTTTTGGCTGTTTTCTTGGGCCTGCCTGGGCATAGTGGGGCTACAACAACTGTAGCAACAGTGAAAAGAGAAAGAAAAAAGTTTCATGTGAATTCCCTCATCAGATGGTGACCAGGACAGAAACTAAACCAGTAGCAGTTTCTTTCTGTTAAAAGCAAGTGAAATGCTTTTAAAGATTAGAAGATATTTTCTGTTTCTAACCCATTCTTGAAAAGAAGTATTTCCTCAGCAATCAGCAAAAAGGACAGGTCACTGGTGGAATTATTCGCCTACCAGTCCTGATATTAGAGATTATATCACATGTGCAATCCACTGTTCCCAATGCAAGTTAGTTTTTTCTTCCATCCTGTTTTCTAGGTCTGTTTCTGCACCTGTGAGGAGGTGTGCAGGGCTGGGTTTGAGGAAGGCCTCATCCCATGCGTCTGACTCGGGGCTGGTCTCCGTGTGTTCCCCCACTCTGCTGTGTGTAAGGGGCACTGCATCAGAGCAGTACTCAGGCTTTAGCTGTGCCTGCAGAGAGGTGAGTGGTTTTCCTGCCCTTCCAGACCTTTGCCATTGGGCAGTTTGGAAGGAAGACACCGCTGTGCAAGTGGCCTTCCATGGCCTTGGCACTGTCTGTCCCCATAGTCACTCCCTTCCTTCAGGTAAGAAGAAATTTTTAACTATTTTCCAACTATTTTCTTCCCTCATGTAGTTCACACCTGAAGACTGGCAGATTTCATGGCACAACAAACCAGACTGGATGTAGACAGCTCAGGGGGAAACATTTCTGTCATTATCATTTTGTCATCATATTGAAAATGCTGTCAAAGGAGAGAAAAACTAAATAAAAGCTTCCTCTTGTTTATTTCCAGAAAAACCTCATCTCTGTGCTTCCTGAAACCCTGCACACTTTCATAGCTTAATAGAGCTTTTTCTAGAATATAGGCAAATTTTAACAGAAAGAGTCAACACCATTGACTGGACAAAAACCAAGAAGTAAACTATGATAAAATACTCCTAAAATTGTTGACAAGGTGAAGCACTGTCATGTAGTCATGTGTAGCTCAGAATCACCAGAAATCCCCCAAACTATAGGAGATATTTTACTGTGAGCTGATGGCACCCTTTAAGATCCTCAGTAATTATTTTCAAGGAATGTAGGAATCCTTGTGACAGACCCCCTATACTATGATACTGCTTGAGAAAAATTATTTTAAAGTTAAAAGGGAGCATTAAAATTTAAACCAATAAATAGTCTATAGCCACAGAACTTGTGCTTTTATACAATCAAAATATTACAGTTGGTCAGAAGAGAGCACTAACAAAAATGCCAAATCATGCTAAAGGCTATTGCAAGCCAGAGTAAACATCACTTGCTATGCAGTTATATAGGCAATAGTTGGAATTACACAAGTAACCAAGGTTTTATTATTAACATGCATTTTTCTCATTTCTTTAGACTCAGAGTATTTGCAGCAAACCCCTCTGTAAATAATTGCATTCTGTGTTTTATGAACTGAAAGTTCCCATCCCAAGGGTGAGCTTGGACACTTACTGAGGGTAAGTTGCCCCATCTGCTCCCACCCCAGCCCTTGGGGGTGGGGGAACTTCCCCTGGCATGAGTAAGAGCAAGAAAAAGCCTTTGAAAGCAAGACTGACATGAGAGTCCCAGGCAAATCTCTTTCTTCCAAGTGCTGCATCTAGCAGAAGACATGTAGATGTACAGTTCAGGCTTTGCTTCTCAAGAAAGGACCCTCTCTCTGGAAGTAACAGGTGACTTTTCAATGGCCACAATACTGATTGTGGAGTTGTTCTGTGTGTGTGATGCTCAAAGCTGAAACATGAGAGATTAAGATCCCAGTTGTCCCACCCTAACTCATTTGGGAATACTTGCCCACTCTGGTTACTCTCACAAGTAGGTGTATCTTACAAGTTGCTGGCTGTTTCAAGAGGAGCCTTCAGGACCAGATGCTCTGTCCCACAAGCCTCTGCCATGGCCCAGTATCTCTTACTGCCTTTTCACCACTCCTGGTCAACAAACATCACCATAAACACCAGACAAGAAATACCCTTCCTCAGTACAATCTAACTGGTATGTAAACCCAGAATAGCAGAATTAGGCTTTGAAATGTGCTACTTCCACTTCAAGCCCAATGAAGGGCTGTGAGCTAGGACAAGGGGCGATGGTTCCAAGCTCAAACATAGAAAGTTCCACCTGAATATAAGAAAGAGCTTTTTCACCATGAGGGTGATGGATCACTGGAACAGGCTGCCCAGAGAGGTTGTGGAGTCTCCTTCCCTGGAGAAATTCAAGACCAATCTGGACACATTCCTGTGTGATCTAGTCTAGGTGATCCTGCTTGGGCAGGGGGTTGGACTAGATGATCTTTTGAAGTCCCTTCCAACTCCTGACATTCTGTGATTCTGTGAGCTTCAGAATCTCCCTACTTTTCATCTAATAAGCAATATTTTGTATACCAATGCATCTGAAACAGGACACCACCTACTTATTAATAAATAATAGCATCTGAAAACCATATGAGCTGCTTTATGCTTTGTGAAGACTATGGCAGATATTCTCCTCAGTCTCTATCACAGAAGTAAAGTCTTTTACTGGTCCTGGAAAACTGTTTAGATTTTTTGCCTGAACTGTTCCCCTTCCCAAAGCCCTTGCTAGCCCCCTGGTGCAAACTTCCTCTGCTTTGAAACTTTCCCCCTGTGGACTGGACTAGATGCAATTATTTCCTGAAATATTTAATCTGGCAGTGTTAACTTTGGCCAGTTGAAGTAAATATGAGTGAGTGAAGATGAGATAGTAAAAATTTAACTCCAGTCCCTGAAGCCAAATGCCCACTGCCACATCAGCAGGCAGTAGACAGACACAGAAGCCTGTGATGACAGAGACACATCACACACTGGACAACCATCCCCTAGCCAGAGATGACCGGCTTCCTATCAGACCTGGTAAGTACTCTGTGGGGTATTTACATCTGTGACAGCTTTGTACACTATTAGTATATAAATTAAAAAAATCAGTATCTCAGTAAAAACAACAAGGCTCCTGCTCACTAAAAGCAGCTCAGAAGTGGTTCTGCCCATCATTTTGAGATATTACAGATGTTTGCACTTCACATGCTCTGCTATCCATCTTTGTCATATTTTTATCAGCATGGTTTTTTGTCCTTAAATGATTTCATTTACTGGAAAATATTTGCTTGCCCTCAACCCTAATTTGCTTTGCTTACCTGCTGAAAAAATCAGTTTTGTTAAATTTATCACTAATTCTTTAGTGCAAGAGATGGCAGGTGGAGGATTTGAAATGCAGGGAACAGGACTGGATGTTGGCAGCTGTGGCACCTTGACAGCAATATTTGTGGGATGCCTGCAGCAGTTATAGGGGGCCTGCAACAGGCCCCCTGTTCAGTAGGGCCTGTTGTGACAGGACAAGGGGGGATGGTTTTAAAATAGAGGGAGGGAGATTTAGATTGGATATTAGAAAAAAGTTCTTTACCGTAAGAGTGGTGGAGCACTGGAACAGGTTGCCCAGGGAGGGGGTGGATGCCCCATCCCTGGAGAAGTTCAAGGCCAGGTTGGATGAGGCCCTGAGCAACCTGATCTAGTTGGGGGTGTCCCTGCTTCTAGCAGGGGGGTTGTACTAGATGACCTCTGGGAGTCACTTCTAACCCTAATTCTATGATTCTATGATTCTGTATCATGGTAATGGTTGAGTCTTGAATGCTTGCACATCAGTAAGGTATCTTCAGTTAGGACAATGTCTCTGAAAAAGAGCTCCCAGCTCTTGCTGGGCATGTTTAACCTCTCATCCAGGAAAGTGGAATATGGCAGAGCATGTCTGACAGGTCAGCAACGTTTCATTCATTCGCAGCATACTCACTGTCCTGCTGCAAAGGTTCTGTAGTGTAAAACTAAGAGCTGTGCTGGTTGTAGATTTTTGGATCTGTAACCAACTAGAATAAAATCAAAGTGGGATGCCTGTTCTCAGAAGTCTGAGGAGATTAAGATGACCATGCAAGAGTTCAGAACTGATGATGGTAATAAGAGCTAGAAAAGACACTTTCCTCCTAAAGCATAGCTTAAGCAGAAACAGTGCAGAAGGGAAACTCTGTCCTAAGACCTTTCCTTGCTCTTCCCTGCTCTATGTCTAGGAAAAAAAAACATGGGTTTCTAAGGCTTTCATACTGACTGGATCCAGAGTGTGAAAACATGCTCTCAAGCAACATCAGGCTCTTTTTTTGCACATGCCAGATTTCTTTTTTTTTTTAAATTTTTAGCTGCTGTGGGAAATTTTAAGAGGCTTTGCCACAAAAAAAAAAGAAAATACACCAAACTCAAAGAGATTGATGTGGTTACAAACTTAAGATTTCGTTCTACCCCTGCAGGTACAGTACCGGGGGCTCTTTCAAATGATCGCTGTCCTGGGGATAGGTGGAACATTCCAAAATGGGTTTCAAATTTCCAGCATCACCTACATGTCCCAGGTAGGCAAAGACACACATGGCTCACTAGTTAACAGTAGCATTGGGTCTACTTCCTGCTGCAGGGTGCCTCTTCCTGGCAGTCAGCAGGGGTTTAATCCCAGTACTCTTCTCTCACAGTTCTTTTCCATTACTATGCTATCATGCAACGCAGAATGTGCCAGTGGTGGAAACAGAAGAGTAGAGAGACATCTGCAAGTTGTTGCTTATAAAACTCTTCCTCAGAAGATGCACACTGACTGGGGTGGCACCTGTCTCCCCATAAACCTACAGCACAGGTGCCTACTTCACAGGTCCCGTTTAAGTCTATTCCTCACTACCAACGAGTTAATTCCTTTTAATGGATAAACAAATCCACCATACTCTTTTGCATCACTAACTAATGCACACTTTTAGAGTCTTTATGAAATAGTGACTTTATCTGAAGCAACAACACTGTGTTCAAACTACAATAACATCCAGGCACTGGAGTCACAGTCATTGCTAACAAAATTTCTTTTTTCCATCTCAGCATGTTAAGGCTTTCATTAATGAGACTTGGCTGGAGCGATATGGCTACCCCATCCATCAGGATAACCTCTTGTTCCTATGGTCTATCACGGTGTCCATATTTGGTATAGGAGGTCTCTTGGGTTCTTCTGGAAGTAGATACCTGGCAGTCAAGTATGGCAAGTATGTATGTTTAAAAAAAAATTGTCAACTGAATCTCAGCTGAAGGAAATGACAGCTGAGGTTTCACAAGTGAGACAGGCTTTTAGGCTTAGTCATGCCTGTAATACAGCCAGCTTAGTGGTGTCAACAGAATTTGGTGCTTCTCCTCTTGTCCTGTGGCACAGGCTAATCAACTGTGCTGCCAGCCTGTCACAGTTACACAGGTTGGGTTAGTTTCAGCAAGGGGGAAAGGCAGCCCTATGGATGAAGACAGAATAGGTTTCTTGGAGGTGCTACTCAAAATATAGCAGCATTGAAATGCTCCTAAGTGCTACATCACTGTGTTCCATGATGCTTTTTCAGGTGCAGAAAAGCTTTAAGACTTTTCTCTGCTACAAACCCCAGAAGCCATACTGTGAGTCCAGAGTATGCAGTGCCAACAGGGTGCAAGGGCTTATTTTGTCCTGGTCCACATATGTATAATTTCACAAAAAATAGCCAGACAAATTTCACCCAAGACATCCTACATGCCAGGAGCTTAAGTGCCATTTCTCTTCTGATTTACAAAAATTCTTTTTACTTTCCTGCACTTACAGAAAGAAATGTCTTATGTGCAACAATCTGCTTATGATAGTGGCAGCATCCATCATGGGCTGCAGTAAAACAGCTCGGTCCTTTGAGATGATTCTAATTGGACGCTTCATATGTGGAATAAGTACAGGTAAGTGATTTCTCCAACATGTCAGCAGGCTGTCCAAAAATTTTTACATCTTTATTCAAAGTAAATAACAACCCTCCACTAAGAAAATAAAGTCAGTGATCCCTTGTCAGAGATATTCTATAATGTCCAGTAATAAAGAGTAGAATTACTGCTGATTTCACTGATATGAAATGAAATTCAGCTTTCCCAAGTGCATAAATATTCAGAGCTGTCAGGATTGTTTCAATACAATATGAAACAAAGCAGTAAGTCCTTGAGTTTAGTCCCTCAGTTTTTCCATTCCATTCGGATATTCACAGGCTTAGACTAATGCCTCTTTTTCAAATAACTAGACCTTTTACATTGCTTTTCTGACATGCAGTTGTTTGAAGAACAAGTTATATTTTGAGAACTACCCATTTACTCACCCTGCTATGATCTAGAACACATATCATGCCTCAAGGAAAAATCTAATTTTTATCAAGGAGGTTGCCTATCTCCTTTGCTTTACCATCACATAAAGCCAGAGCATGTTGCTTGTAAAACAGATAAAAGGGTCCTGTGACCATCATATCAGGGAAAAGCTCTTCCCAGACTAGTTTTTGGCATGTCTGAATTATTAAGTACTTCACTAATGGCTGGAAACATTGTGTAGTTGTTCAGCACTTGCATACTCTGTGTCCTTTACAATATGTTAAGGCTCACAAAAGATGCTCTGATGAGGCTACACATACTCCCCAAGCAGAAAACTGCACATTTCTTAAGATCAGGAAACTGCACTGTGCAAAGAGGCCAGGATCCAAACACTGTTGTAGAAAGGGTTAGAACATCTGGTACTGAAAAATCTCATCCATGGGCTGAGGTATAAACAATAGTTTGGTTCATGAGGCAGTTATATACTGATAATGTTAATTATTTATGTGCAAGTGCATTTCCAATGGTTATGGATATCTCCCTTTTTCTCTCCCATAATTCTCTCCTTACCTCAAGGTGTTGGTGTTCCTCTATATCAACAATATGTTGGGGAAATTTCCCCCAAGAAGCTACGAGGATTTGCAAACTCAACCTCCTCGTTCTTTTGGTCACTGGGAAAATCCATAGGGCAAATTTCAGGACAAAGGTATAAAATAATTTCACACCTAATTCCTTTCCATATCCCTTCTACCTTTTGTTTTGTCCTCTGCTTTTCCATCCATTCCTTCCTCTCCTCAAAACCACTGCAGTAAACTTTTATTCTGTGCCCACTTCTTATCCCTGCCAGGGAGCTGCTGGGCAGCCGGTCCCTATGGCCCATGCTGATGGCCTCCTGTGGACTTCCAGCACTGGTCCAATTGGTCACTCTGCCCTTCTTCCCTGAGTCCCCACCATACCTCCTCATGCGTCAAGGAGACCAGGAAGGCTGCAAAAAAGGTAACCAAGAATTCCAAGTTCCAGTTTCTCTCTTGACTTTCAGTTGTTTTGTAATGTTTGCTCTCCCCATAAGGAAAAAAATAGGAGGACAAAGTTTCTCCTTGTTCATTTCTAAGATGACTCTGTGAATACCTAAGTAGTTTCATTGTACTTACCAGATAGAACATGAAACTACTTCCCTCTACCGTTCTGTGTTACAAGACTTTTTTTCATTCAGCTGACACTTGTGCAGTCAGTCTGATGATAAATGACAAGTGGTAAATGATGATAAGTGATGGCTGTTTGTCTGCTAAGCTCTGTTTATTGGCAGTGTATCCTGCTCAAATCAAGAGAAAGGGAGAAAGAGGAAGGGAGAAAAGTGGACCCATGGGCAGGGAGGGAGTCGCTGTGAACAGCACTAAGCCCCTCTGTTAGAACAGGTCCCTCTGTGCAGGAGGGGACTGGTACTCTTGAACACCCTACAGAATATCTCTGCCTCACAGCCCAGCCCCAGCCCTTGCATGCTGTGCTGCTATGTGCATCACCTACTCAACAAACTCCTGAGGCAACAAACGAGATGAATTAACATGGCAGGTCTCACTCTCCTTCTCCACAGCCATAAGGCAGCTTTGGGGTGAAGGCCATCACCAAGCAGAGATTGATGACATCATGAAAGAGAAGGCAACAATGAAAAACACCAAGATCTTGAGTGTCCTGGAGCTAATGAAAGAACCAGCTTTCCGTTGGCAACTGTACATGATAGTTATTCTGACCGCCACAGTTCAGCTATGTGGCATCAATGCAGTTGAGTGTATTTCCCCTTCAAAGTCTCAAAACACTTAATGACAACCTTAAAGGAGACATCATGGCTTCCAGGAGTTCCCTCCATTTTTCTCAGGCTTCTTAGACCACAACTTGCTGTCTGCCAGTCCTGCTACAGGGCAGCAGCAGCGGTCTGCAAAGCTTGGCTGGGCCCTTCATGTGATGTTCCTTCGCCCAGCTTTTGATCCTCACTAGAGTTATGTTCCTCAGTAGTCAGGCTTATTAAGCAGCCATTTTTGGAAGTTGTTACAAGCCCCCAGAACCTTACACCTTTACATGAGCCCACCCTATATCAGAAAAGTCTGCAGGTTTATGTAACTACTATTTGCCCCTGGCTCATAGCATCCTAAAATGGTGGGATGGCAGTACGCTGACTCTACCTTTGATCAGTAAGCATGCTCACTGTTCTGTCAGCTTCTGCAGTTCTCCACCTCCTCACAGCAGCACTTCTCTGGGATTGTTGTGAAGCCACAGCTTTGCAATTGCCTGCATGATGCTTCTACAGCTAACATCACAGTGTGGCAACATCTGCAAAGGAAATACACAGCAGAGTCTAACACAGCTTAAACTAAAATCCTACAACGATGCTTTTGGATGGGTTCCAGAACTGATGTAGTACCTGGCTCTTTCTGAGAGCACCTAAATGAGAACTCTGCAAAGCTAATTACATTACAGTGGCTGGAGGTTCTTTTATCCCAGCGTTTTACCTTCTAGTTACATTTTACAAAGCTCTTGTCTGCCAATAAAGTGAATGCTACCCAAAAGAGCGCAGAATTCTAGATCATTCCAGCAGCTCCTATCTAGGGCAGTGTCACACAGACATGGGTAAGAAATCAGTTATTTTCTTCTCTTATGGTTTGATGGTTTATTTTTCCAGATCTATTTTTATACTTTTGAGGTCCTCCAGGCAGTCGGGTTCCATGAAAGAATGATCTCCTATATGACCCTGTCCCTTGGACTCTCTGAACTCGTAGCTACTATAGTCTGTGTAAGTCACATTGCTATGGGAATGGGCCACAACATCCCCCTCTGCACTGACATCAGTGTGACTTCTGTCCTTCAGAGCTCCATCATTGAGCGGCTGGGCAGGAAAGTGCTCCTCAGAGGAGGCTATTTGATCATGGGTTCACTGCTAGCTGGAATCACAGTGACTCTCTCCCTGCAGGTAAGGAAAATTTTTGCATGGCAGATCTCTTTTCATTATATATTCTATTTCTGACTGGGTCTCACAAACAGGATCATGCTACTGAGAAAGCAAAGTGAGGCTTAGAAGTGACAAAATACCTTCTGTGTTAACAGCTTACAGGTAGTAAGAGACAGGTAGAGGGGAATATCCTAAAGATCAAACTTGTCTATACATAGTATCAAACCCTCTCTCAGCAAGTCCTCTATTGTACCCCTGCATCCCTTTCAACATGGTCCCATGAGATCAGCAAGGAGCACAAAGAACCCTGGGAGACTAGGACTGATTCCTGGTTTCATCAGACTGCAAAGATCAAAAGAGATTCCTAGGAAGATGGCTCTTGCTGTCAATGCAGTTTTTAACAGTTAATAACAAAAAAAAAAAAAAAAAAAAAAAAAAAAAAACAAAAAAAAAAAAAACAAACAACTAAACCATAACCAGAGTCTTTGCATTAGCTTGAGATGTAACTGCTGCAGAATATACTGGGAATGCCTGTATCTGTTCACAGCTTGGACACCAGTTCACACTACGCCACTGCTGTTGAAACAGGTCTTGGGGGTTGCCAGTATTCATCCAAAAGTTACTCTAGAGATACTACTGTAAAACTAGCCTTGAAGCAAGGTGGCAGCAGACTTCCAGTTTTGCTTCATTCACGAAGGATGCCAAACAGGAGAAAGAAATCTTTTTTCCTAAACCACTGAGTCTCATATCTTCTTGTCTGAGATCTAGGAACGCTCCTTTTCAGTGCCAGTTATTGAGCCTATCACTTAATAAGAGTGAAGAAAGATGTGATTTGGCTGTCCCATATCTCTAACTGTTGGGGGAAGCACCATGAAGTCAAGAAGAAAGGAGGGCAGGTTGGAAAAGTACTATTCAAGTTTCCTTTAACTGAAGGCTTCCAAACTTGACAGTTGTTCTACACTAGCAAAGCTGCTTCTCTCCTCACCTAACACAAACTTCACTGCTCCAACCACAGGGAAAGCACTCATATTTCTCTGCCTGTTCCCACACACAGTGTATTTCTTTCTTGAGGTGGCAGTGTTGGAAAACAAGCAACATTTCTTACCTACAGTTATTAACAGATTTCACCCAGAACTTTGTTGTGCTTGTTTGGGTTTTTATTTCCCAGGACTGGTATTTCTGGATGCCATACTGCAGCCTTTGTCTGATTATCTTGTTTGCAGTTGTCTTTGGACTTGGGCCAGGTAAGTATTCATTCAAAAGAAATAAAGGAATTAAGTTATGTGAGCTTATTAGTATGGCTATGAAAATATTGGATAATATTGTGTAACATTTATCATAAGTAAATTAATTTATCCTAATCTTGTAGTCATGTAAACATTGCGGGTGCAATCACTGGCCATAAAATGCAGGGCCATCAGGTTTGAGTTGAGAGGAAAGGCACACAGCAAAAATTACTCACTGGAAAAATACAGCAAAAAATAGAGCAAAAGCAGATGGGTAGAAAGAATTTTTTAAAAAATATTAACCAAAAAAAGAAAAACAAGAGTTCTTTTAAATTCAGTGTTGTATAATGTTGCATTTTATCCCATATAAACAACAGTGTAGAAGACCTACTTCGGACTAATTCTTTTCCTAGCATATACTACTTGCTCCTCGAAAGAAAGAAAGAAAGAAA